>CAVLJG010000007.1:70526162-71126162 GCA_963669975.1 Acanthoscelides obtectus | reverse complement strand
ATAAAATAAGATTGAGTTTCGAACCAATTAGGCCTATAAGCCAGTGGATCCTCCCCTTTATTCATCAACTGGAGCGCACTCATTCCCCGGTTCCCCTCCCTGATCCATTATCGACACCAAGTTCTTTTACCGTTTCGAGTACTTCGTTTTTCCATTAGATTGGCAGCTACAACGCGGTTCGCTGGACCCCCAGTCGCATACAATATAGGTATTCGAATTACGGGATCGCTCCATTTTCTACAATATTATATTCATTTAAGGTAATAAAGTAGCAAGCCGCAACCAAAAGTGTGGTTAGTATGACTTGAGGTGATAAATGAGTTCGAAGTTGACAGTCATAGTATTTTTCTACCAACTGTGCATGATTTCGTACGAAATTTATTACAAAAATTTCTGTACGTGACAGACAGGATTGTAATTTGTAAACAAATTCGGAACTAAATTCAGTAACGCATTTTCTCACAACATTTGACACCAAATTATGAACAAAATTTACCAAGAAATTGACAATCAGTGGTAAAATCATAAAAAATGTCAAACTGGCAAGTTGACGTTTTAGGTCAGAAAATCGATGTTGGAAGTTAACGTTGACTGCTAAGGTCAAGGCGGTAAAACCGAATTACGACGAGCAGAACGGTGAGGTTTTTCCGTAGAGTCATCTATCGGATGTGGGATAGATAAAATACAGAATTGTGTCTAACGGATACTGAACTGCATCAAATTGTTGCATTCTCATGAAGTGTTGACCTCCAGATCATCGAGGACTCGATCTGGTACGAGCACATTATGTCTATAGCGGCAGCTGTTCGGAAAAAGCTAGGCTATTTCTTTAGGGATGAAAAGTCCTTTTATACACAAATCTTTCTCACTATGTACAAGACACAGATAAGACCTAGCTTCGAGTATTGCTCGCATGTTTGAGGTGCTGCCGCCTCGACTACATTATCTGTGCACGATGCTGTTCGGCTGATCGATGACTCTTCTCTAACGGCCAGTCTCGGAACCCTTTCGCACCGACGGGCTCTCTTCTACCGCTGTGACAACGAGTTTTGCTCCTCAGAGCTCTCCTCCATGATGCCACCGCACGATGTGCCTGCCAGGCAGACCGGCTTGACTTCGGCCGCCTATCCCAACCGTGTCAAACTTGGTACATCCGGAACTGACTGACTGACTACTCCTTTGTCTGTAGGGTATCTAACAATCTACCTAAGAAAGTCCTAATAACCTAAGGCAGTCCAGAAATCGAATCAACAATGTTTCTTTCAGAATACCTACACGCAAAGATGCAAATTAAAATCAATCCCTCAAGAACACCCACGTAGACATTACGGGTTAAAGAGAACTCGCCAATTATAACAAATATCTTAGAACCGAAAAGGAAGTCAGCCACTTATCTGCAGAGCCTCTAAGGGAGGTGACGTGCGCATGTAGAATGACGAAAATGGTTCGTGCGCTCAGCCTGTATATTAACAACTTATAGATGAAATAACGCTTTCTTGCTTCACTACTGGGTCTCCCGTGAGAGAACCGAACCAACTTTTAATCACATCTATTACTTACCTTTCTTACAATACCCCAAAAGGCAACCCGATAAATTTGAAGCTTCCGATTCGACAATCAGGAACTCAATGGAATCTATTGAACTTATTACACAATCTCGTTCAAAACTTAAGTGCAATTAAAAGCTGAGCGTGCTAAATGAAAGCAAACACCATCAGTCTTCCAAGTTTCCCGCTCAGACACTCACGGACAAAACTCCACCTTGGAAAATTTTCTTTGGTACCGGGACAATAAGAGGGGCGTTTAAATACCTGATATATGGACGTTCGTAATTTTATTAATGTTCGTGAATAGGTAACTGTGAGAAATTGATATTGGGAATTACGCCAAAGAAGTAGAGTATGAGCACAAATTTTATGTTGTTTATGTTTTTAGAATGGTCTTATCTCTCATATTACCAAGTACCTACGTCTCAGAAGTCCCCTCAAAACATTTACCTGTAAAGGTAGTACCCATAAAAATATAGAAAACCGGTAGTTCATCTTTCAGTTATTGCTTTGAATTTGAATAGACCTTCAGTCCACCCAAGGTCAAGGACATACGAGAGTGGTCCGATAAGTCCGGAGTTTACAAAAATGGAAAAAGAGCAATATCGGTCGGTGACATGTACGGTGACTCTTCTCCTTCGATGACGATCGCTAAAAATTGGTTTAACGTGTTTTAACGTGGTTGCATGTCGGTTTTTGATGAGCCACGCCCAGGTGGCTCGAAAACGGAGGATAACGTGACAAAATTCATGATCTGGTATTGGCAGACCACCAATTGAAGGAGCGCGAGATAGGTGAGTAGGCATCTCACAAGACCACGTGGCACATATCCTGGATGAAATATTGGGCATGAGAAAGCTGTCTGCGCGACGGGTGTCGCGTTTGGTCACTCCAGACAACAAGCGCAACCGTGAAACCACTTCAGAGCAATGTTTGACCCTGATTAAGCGCATCCGAAGGAGTTTCTGCGTCGTTTCGTGACCGTCGACGAAACATGGATCCACTGGTACACATCAGAGACCAAGAAACAGTCGAAATCCGACCTGACCCGGCGAACGTGCTCCGAAGAAGGCGAAGACTGTCCTATCGGCAAAAAAGGTTTTCTGGGATTCACAGGGTGTGATCTACATCGATTACCTGGAGTCACAGGACTCTACTATTCCTGATCATTATGCCGGTTCGACGCCGAATTGCAGAAAACAGCGCCCACATTTGGCGAAGAAAAAAGTGCTGCCCCACCATATTCTCCAGATTTGGACCCGTGCGACTTCTTTTTGTATCAAAACTTGAAAAAGTCACTCGCCCGACAGGAATTTGAGTCGAATGAGGAGGTTATCGCTGCCACTGAGGCTTACTTTGCAGACCTCCAGAAAATGTATTTTTCAGACGGGTTAAATAAGTTGAAGCATCGCTTATCCAAGTGTATCGAGCTAAAAGGGCTATGTTGAGAAATATATCGCAAATATTCCGAAATTCTCTTTTTTTTTTTACTATTCCGACCTCCCTCGTATGTACTCTACGAGTATAAGACGATACTTCAATATTTGAACAAAAACTTACACAACAACCTTCGAATGACAACATGAAATTAGCTTGACCTTGAAATAATATTTAATGCCACGATCAAGGCCTTCTTGTTATCAATTATTGTGAGTTGCCATTCAAAATGCTGTTAGCTTGTCATTTTTGAATTTTCTCTATAGCCTTGACCTTGGCCTTTAAAGTCACGTCTTTCATTAAGATGGAATATATTTGAAGCTGTTTTTCCATGCTCTATTATTGGTACAAAAACGTAATTTTGCACTCAAAAAAATTAGTCTGACATTAAGGTGATCTTGAAGGTTTTTTCGAAAAGCGACCGCAAAGTCCTCACAACTTACCTTTTCAAATTAACTACCAACGAGTAGTGAATTTACTTATGCACTGTTTATTTCTTTAACGTTACTGACGCATTTAGTTCCTTCATTACAATAACTATTAGTCGCTGTAAGACCCCTCCCAGCATGTTGAAAAGGCTAATCGATCTTGTACCCATGGGAGCTTTCTATCAGAAGGTAGAAAACTATCAGATGAAGTTGAAGCCAGCGAATTAGCCTATTAAAATGCGTACTGTTTATCGCAGGATCAACAGTTTTGACTTATTCCATACTATCCTCAGCTTGTCCTACATATCAGTCCTAGGTACCAAATTGATCAACAGGCTTTGTGCAGAAAACGGCTGGTCTAGAACGGAATGTCATCAGTGATGAATCTAGATTCTGTTTGGGGATGCATGATGGTCGTACAAGAGTAAGGCGACGAGATGAAAGAAGAGATTCTTAATTTTATATGGAAACGCACCTTTGGTGTTCATCAGAGGCAACATGACCGCCGGGCATTACATCTAGGAGGTGGGGGAACCACATGTTTCGCCTTATATATGGATGCTCATCAACCTACTTTTCCAACAAGATAATGCGCGACCACATATAGCCAGAATTACGTTGGTCTATTTTGAAGACAAACAAGTCTATTTGTTTCCTTGGCCCACAGATCTACCGATCCATTAAACGCGCCTGGAACATTATAGCCAAAATATTAATCCGTTTACCAGATCTTACACAGACTCCAGCGGTACCTCGGCAACAGGTACAAGTAGTCTGGGATAAGATATATCGAGAGGATCATCTGATTAGGAGTATGCCCAGTCGAGTTTCTGAGTGCATAAGACAACGTGGAGGCCCAACAAATTATTAATGTTTGGCATTTTTTCCAACGGTTGGATTTTTATGAAATTTTAATCAATTACTCACCTGACTCTAACATACATGTGTACAAAAAAAATGTTGTAATAAATTCATTATTACTTGGTGCACTTTTTTCGGTCACTTTGTTTCCTTATCATCAGTTGGTGTCGCTAACAGAGCTTATGCCATCTTTCATCAATATTTCTTCGGGAGCATAATGATATAAGTGAACATGTACCAGCATCTACTGAATAGAGTCACAATTAGGTAAAGTTTCGTGGTGATAAACTAAACGCGCCGCTTTAAATGAAAACAAACACCATCAGTCTTCCGAGTTTTCCGCTCAGAGCACTTATGGAGAAAACTCCGGAAAGTTTTTATTTGGTAGAGGACATTAACACTCAGCTAAAGGAGTAATTTCTTGAGAACGAGAAGCAGGGAAGTGTGAATTAATAGGATTTAATTTGAATGTAGTGTGTAGAGTTTGGTAGATTGAAAGGCAATATTAATTGGTTTGTTGAAAGTCCTACTTTAGAACATTAGGCCCATTCGATTTTTATGAGAGTTTTGGTCTGAGAATCCATTTACACGAAATGCCATCACCAACCAGCACCTCCTATATTACGTCCGCTACGGGTGCCGATTTTTTTCATGAAGTAGTATTAATAAAAAAGTTCTGGGGAATGCTAACATTCCACTAAAGGTACACTAAACAAATTATCCCAAATACCTCATTTTTGCCAAAATTGAAGGACAGAAGTGACTACATAACATATATGGAAAAATAAAGTAAAAATACGGAAATTCGAATGTACAAACATGTAACGGCTAATTGTTTGCGGTTACCAAGAAATATTTTATACGAAGACTATATAGCTTTTTATTACAAACATTTGATGATCATACAGGCAACAATCACTAAATTAATAATAATAAAAATGTTAATTGCAACAAATCTGTCAAATGTGGATTGTTTTCAAGTTGCTTATATAGATAGAAATATGCAAATAGATTTCCATGAAGCTTGGTAATACCATAGACCTTGGAGAGCAAAGTACAGGTATGTTACAAAAAAAGCATTTACATGTGTTTTGATAGGGGCTCGAGATACAATCCCACCCAATAAATACACCCTTGGCAGTACCAATTAATGTTTAAACCTGACCCATACGCGGTTTTCAAGATATCATTCTTTTGTTTTATTTTATGTATGCAAAGTTGAATAAAGGCACATTATTATTATTATTACTGTTATTATTATTATCATACGGAAATGTCTCGTAACGTCAAGCTCAGGTCATATTGGTTCCTCATATCACAATTTGTGTAATGTAACTAGTTTCAGTCTGTGCCCCTCGTTCATACAAAGCATGCTTAATCGACCGCATTGCATGGCCAGACGTCACCTCATCCACAATGATCGTCGGACGGTGTTGTCAGTGTTAAAAACCAAACTGCATTTGATTTCAAGAGCAATATAAAAAAATCAATCTATACATACGAAATAATGCGGCGATATTTTAAGTCGAATGAACGATTTTACGTATTATGTATTTTGCAAATATTCAGTTAACAATAATTTGTTCACAAGAAATAGCTAGCGCCACCTAGTATTTTCTACAGTTAAAACATTGTGACCAGAAAGTTTTGTTTTATGAACAAACATTGTCAACAGGTGGATGCTAACCCGTACAGTGATTCCCAACAAAAATGGACCCACCGAACATATTTCGACATTTGTGTATTATCGGATTCTAAAAACGGCGGGAGTGCTAATTGTCATTTATTGCAAAAAGGCGAATGTGCATACAAGTATACAAGTATACGAGATGTGTTCGTGCCAGATCTAGTCATCGGTGACCTGGACTCCGACCAGCCCGAATGAATGACTCTTTGTTAGAACCCGGCCATCCATCGAAACCGATAGGGTGCTTCTTATTAGTCAAGATACATACTGTATTTTGAAAGCACGAATCTGTACCAGACTGTTACGTCCTCAAGCAGAGCTAACATCCAGTCTCTCGTCTACCGGCAACTGGAGTGACTGACATGTTTTGTTTGCAAACACTACTTGAAGTTGTAGCTGTTCGATTCAAAAATACGAGTTTGTTAACGTCCTCCTAAATTTCGGGCTGTCTATGTTTTCAACTGTGCTCGACCAGACGGCTTTTGCACGATATAAACAAACAAATACAGCTCTGATGGAAAGAAATAAAGAAATATCGAGGACGACGGAGACGTTCTGAGTACACTCTCGGAGTATCAATAGGATCTTGAAGATGCTTATATATTCCATCGATGTGGAAATTCAAGCGAAGAAATAAATGGATTACTGCTGTAAACAGGAAAAAGTAAGCAACATAACCTATTTAGTATGACATTAGTGAATATATTTTGTTTTTACTGTACTGCAAAAATTACAACATTATTTGTTTCAGTGCAGTTAGGCCCTCAGGGACAACACATTATGACATTATAATATGAGAGCACATTTTGTTAAAATATGTCATTGTGAAGGTGACCTTTGTGTTTTGAGACGTTCAGAGTAAAGAAGATTCCATCAATACATGTGGTTTTATTGACAGACAAGCATGGGGGATTATCCATATTTTTTTGGGGGAAAACAATGTAACGCGGAGTTTGCAGTTGCCCACTTTATAATAAATACAATCACATAAGTAGGTAGGTGCTCACATTTAATAATGTTTCGTAAAGAGTTTGTGTCACATACGTTAGTCTTATGATCGGTGCTCATATTTAGTAGCTTATTTTTCCTTCCCGTTTGCATAATTTTAGGTTGGAAGTTTAAATCATGTTTTCTGTACTGAGACCCCGGAAGCATTATCACATTCATTGCTTGTTCAAGTCCGCATATTTCTTAGTTTAACGTGCAAAGCAACCTTTTTAAGTACTTTCATATCGCTTTAGTTAATTTCAAAGGGAAATAAGTCGAAAATTACCAGGAAGTGACAGATACCGCGAGTCCCGCCACTAGGCGGAGCTGGCATCGAGCACACAACGAATACCTACTCGTAGCTCCGGCAACATTGCTATAGCCATACGCCGATAGACATAACAACTCTCCGGACAGATAATGTTAATTAAATTTCCAGGCGTGCATGATGTGCGTTGACCACGTTCCAGCTGCTCTATCCCTCAGTCGGCCTAACTCGACGCTCAAAACAACCGACTTTTCCGATAAACGGGAATGAGCGCACGCCCGCGCTTGGTCATGCTGTACTAGATCGATGAGCGTCGTTCGGAATATTAAGATTGATCCGATGGCTGGCACATGCCTCTCTGACAACGCGAATGGAATATTCATCCCATTTAGCCCGCTTGTGTCTACCATTCACTTTTAGCGTTGGCCCTGACACATTTTTTTCACGCTCAGCTATTTAGGCAAGGCGATACTGCAAACGAACGAATGGGAACGATGTCCAATTTTGCTCCCCTTGGCAGCGCTTTGTTGGTTGCAGGTCAAACTGTGAAAAGTAGATACGATAAAGACAGATTTGATCGATTAAGGCGAGCTTCGCTGGGTAGCTGAGGTTAGGAAAAATATGACTTTCAAGCTGTAAGATGTGCAAGAAACTAATAGGAAGGATCCGTAACAATTATATTTCGGAGCGTCGAACTTAACATGTGAAATCAGACTCAAAACTAAAGATCAGTACAGAACATTACATTACCACAATGGTTCATATCTGAACCTTCACGTGTCAACACTACATATACTTATGATCTAAGATAAACAAAAATAATTTGCTGACAAATCTGACGCCAGTTTTTGGAATCAAACCTTAAAATAGATGTAAATAATACTGACATGAAATTACAGGTAAGGCAAAGAATCTGGGCTTACTCGTTGATCAGGATAGCGGATAACGGAACGAAATTATGTATCTCCATAGATCATATTTATCAACAGACACTGAGAAAATGTTGTGCGATACTCTAGTACTTTCACAATTCATCTACTGTGCACATGTATATGGTCCATTTCTAGATCAAAACATCGTTAATCGTATTCAACGTGTACAGAACTCATGTATTCGATTATGGGATTAACAAGTATGAGTACGTTTCACACAAATTGAAGGAATTAAAATGGCAAAACATTTATAAAAGATTGCGCTTCACAAAATACTGCACTATAAGAACCCCTATCTCTACCAAAAAATGTCATTTCGCGCACATGTCCATAATGCTGACACGAGATATAAATTTACTATTGCTAGATATACTAATCATCTTCCTTATTATCTCAAATCATGCAATCCACATAAATTTAAGGATCTGAACGATCAAGTTATTACAATTTCCGCATTCAGTTTAGGAGACCCTATGTGTGTTTTTGTTAGTTTTAAGTTGAGCTATTTTGTGCATGTATTCTACTAGTGGCAAGGGCTGAGTAGATGAACATCTCTAGGTTAACTCCCCCTTGAGGATGAAGAATTTTTGTTCTAGTGTATCTATATACGGAGAAGATAGGTATATATGGAATCAGGTATCCAAACCAGTAATACGAGCCCCTTCCCACTTCAGTTGGCCCAACTATTGAAATCTTAGTTTGTTTCTTATCAAACACAAATAATAACAATGTACCAGGGTGTTATAGGTTTAAAATATTAACAATGAATATTTTGATAATATATAGTAGAAAACACCAACTTTATCACTCCGTGATGATCCTATTTTCATTTCAATGTAAAATAATTCTATAGCGCATAGGTGGCTGTGAAAAATAAAAGCCATGACAATTGTTTTTTATTAATCACAGCTGTCAGAATACGTTTAAAATAGTTTTGGGTAGTTGAGGTTTTCAAAATGGGTAGGGGAAAGGTTATTAGTGAGAAAATTCGGTTACGGATAATTAAATTTTTTAATTCTGGGAAATCAAACTCAGAAATTCCAACTATGTTAGACTTATCGCGGTACAGTGTGAGAAATATTGTTAGAAGATATAACGTAACTGGTTCAGTTAATATTAAGCCACGATATGTGAATATGGTATCACAAATACCGACCGAAGAGGATTAAGAAGAATAATCGTGAAAAACGGGCGTGCCAATTATTTGCAATTAAGTGCTCTGTGGAGTGACGCTGTTGGAAGGAGAATTTCGAGGTCCACAACTCATAGAGAGGCCCATGAACTGGGATTTAGCACTTGCAAGGTAAGTTTTCTTATAAAAAAAAGTGAAGTAAAAACCCTAAAGTTGCACAACTTGTTTATAGGCCAAAGAAAAGCCACTATTAACTTCACTGCAAAAGAAAAATCTGTTTAGATGGGCTAAAGAACATAGAAAATGAACACCTCAACAATGGTGTGCAATACAATTGAGTGATGAGGCCCGATTCGAAGTTTGTGTTCGTGACAGTCGCAGTAGAGTTATTCCCAAAAAAATGAAGCATTCCATGTTGATTGTCTGAAGAAAAAAGTGAAATTTCCAGCATCCATTATGGTCTGGGGCAATATGTCATCAAAAGGAGTAGGAAAACTTTATTGATGGAAATGTGGATACAAACAAATATTTGGCAATTTTAGAAGAATTTCAGCCGTAATAAAAAATAAATGTGATGTTACCCAACGGTAATCTTTCAATTGTTGCTTTGTTAACTTCGCGCATTTATTCGCACATTGTTTATTTGTTCAGATGTTCTATTAGTTATAGGTCAAAGTGATTTCAAATATGTATTTTTTACGACTAGAGTGTATCTAAAATGTTGTTGAGAAAATAAATTGTTTTAGAAGTAAATAGTTCCGTCATGTTTAGTTTATAATTGGCATATTTTGGTACAAATCTTGAAGTGGGCCAACTGAAGTGGGAAGGGGCTCGTAATAATAAATAATAGATATATCAGGAGTTTTATATATTACGCTGCCTCTTTTTACTTCTTTTGCCGCTGGGCCAAAAATGTCAGAAATGAGATGTGTATTATACGACACGTACATCACGAAAAACCATGTCCCTCATTTCCGTCGATCTGCCTGTCTGTCCGCTAATCCCTGGCCCATCTATATCTTGAGAAGTACTGCCGCTACTTCAGAGGGTCAGAAAGATATTTCTAGAAGTTGACATTCGGGGAGTTCGCGGTTGTAGAGGGTGGGGGAGGTATATGAACATTTTTTTATTTTAGTATATTTATAAGTTCCCCCGCTAATTCGATGCACATATTAGGCATATTTCACACTGCATAGATTTTCCCGTACATGTGAATTTAAAACAAAATGATAGAGGAATGTTTTCTATCCGCGTACTCCTGATATCTAACCTCACCGCCCGGAGAACTGGTCCGGCTGACTAATCTATTCGTACTGCAGCGTGAAAAACATACATATACACAGACCACGCACGAAATGAACGATAACGATAACAAAAGACGTACAAAGAGACAACGTTGCCAGATGAGCAGTAACTACACCGGTAGGACAGAGGAAAAATGTCTATAGACTAATTGTATGGGCCTGTTTAACTGCCTGTGCATAGTCAACCTAATTGACGCCATTTTTTACTACAGTATATTTTCACCCCTCTCAGGACGTGTGATGTGTTTAGCAGCCTGCGTTTAAACACACCAGATAAAACCCAAAAAGGTTTATCGGCACTTCACATAAGGGAAATGTCCCCATTCGATTCACTGTCCCTATTGACACCATAAAATATACTACCATGAGTACGGTCTGCTTTCAAGTATCACACGTGGCCATGGGCGCACTCAACGTAAGGAAAACAAATGTATTTACATGACTGCTGAGGATACTTTTTGAGATCATATTCATCTTGGGTTACTATTGGGTTCTGCAAAATATTGCCAAGAAAATCTAAAGACAGATCCAGCATGTAAAAATATCTGTTCCCAAAATCGGAAACTGCGAGTGCACAAACAGCAAGCTATCTGTTGGCACTGTATCACAGTTCGAATTTGACAGCCGTGACACCACTTTGGCCGCTAGAAGCCGTCGATTCTGTCAGAATAATAGATTCAGTCTATTTGTCATTGAACAAACCTAGTAATATAGTTTTCGTTCGTCAGGTCAAAGACGGCCCACCATGGACCGCTGTTTCGTTCAATGGCAAGTAGATCGCACCTAATAAACTACAAGAATCGATGGCATCTAGCGGTCACAATGGTGATTCAGCTGTGTTAACTGGAATACAGGTTCAACAGAGAGCTTGCTGTTTTCACTCTCGCAGATGGCACTGTCTGCTGTCTTATTTCGATAAGCTCGATATCCTGGTTAAATTATAGGTGTAGTTACTCAGCTTTCTTTCGTTGTCCTACCTGAGACTAAGCCTAGAACATGCTGACCACAGACAGCTGTTTTGTGCTATTTGGCAACCCTTCAGCATGTTGTGAAAGCTGAGCAACTCTAGTCTATTCAAAGTACAATTGAATTAAGACAGCATAAAGTGTCATCTATTACCAGAATCGTCCACTGCGAAAGTGAAAACAGCAAGCGGTACAGTGTACATGTTAATGTGACCCTTGGTGATACATCTGAGCGTAACAAAACTATATTTCAATTTAATTTTTGCTCTTCAGCGATGAGAAGCATGACCAGTACCTCAAAAAAATTATAAGTAACACCACTGGATAAAGGACAGTACGTGATATCGAATTTTCTATTAAAACAATGACCGTCATGGAGAGGAAAAACGAGTAAAAACAAATAGGGCACAAACATGAAAGCAGTAACAACAGCCCCCGATTTTTTAATTTATTACCAGCCATTCAGTCCTGTACCTTTTGACAGAACATCATATTAGCGTATCCAACGTTTTGTATGTACGGTTCCAATTTTAATATTGCCACCGTATGTTATGAACGAACATGGATTTACGCGTCGCTATTTTTCATCGAAAGGCAACTCACTTTTTTTTAAATTTAGAGGCTTAATTCGACCATCGAATTTCAGCGAATACATCATCAATTTTTTGAAATATAAAAGCAATGGTATGGTGCTATATCAATTGCATCTAACATGGCCAATAATAAATATCCAACCAGCAAACATTACATGTGCGGTTTTTAAATCTACAAAAATTGTTCAAAATGTTTAAAGTAAAATGCAACGATTCTGTCATCTCTGTACAGGGCTCGGAACACTTTCAAATATACTGACGTCGTTTTTATTAGGTTATATCCAGCAATTCTTAGCTTTCTACTGAGGTAATGTAAATAACTACTACGCATATAATCCCACTCCCAGGCCGAATTGAGGTTAAAACAATATAGTAGGTTGAAATGTAGCATGGTGCTGGTTAAAATGACTAAGACGAAAATTTAAGTCGCACCCCAAGTAAAATATTTGATGTCTTAAAGATATTCCCGTTTTGATGTAAAAATATGTATTTTAGAATATCTCAAAAATATGCAAAATTTTAGAAATTCCAAATCCGAAAATAAAGGGTGAGAAAAGCTATATGAAAAGTATTTTGCATGTTTATCTCATATTTTACGCGAGGGCAAAAAATATAGGTTTTAAAAAATATTGGAAGCTGTAATTGACATTTTACTTCTATTTTCACAAGCTTTTCATTCAGAAACTCGGGGTGACCACAAAAATACTTAAAGATATGCATTTTGACATAGTTTTATATGTTCAATGTGTAGAGTGAAAACATGGATTGGGGCATTTAAAAAAATACTACTTGAAGAGCTTGAAAGTCTGCTCCTCCAAAGATAGTATGTAAACTTTTTCTTTTGCTGCGGGATTCTGGGTTCGTGGCTGAAATATTTTTTTGTAACTCCAATCTCTTACAATCTGTCTTGAAAATAGTATAAATTTTCAATAATACATGTACCACCATTTATGAAGACATGGAAAAAATGTATCCAATGATACATCCTACAATGGAATTACTTTTTAGGCCCAGAGTCATGTTTTACAAATTTTGGGGTGGCTTAAGATGCGCTTCCACAATATTTTTGGACTTCTCCCTTACGAAGGTGCGTCCGTTAAAACAAAGTAATAATTCACCTAAAAATTGCCAAATGTCTTTGGTACCCTGCGGGGGCCCAACCAAAAATTTGTAAGCTGTGACATTAGTTCGAATGTCATGCATCGAAACTTGTTAAAATTATAGAAAACGTGATGATATTTCGATTATTATGAATACCCAACATAAAGTGTTGAATTTGGATTAAAATAATGTAAAAAAGAGATACGAAGTTAGTTAAATTGGAACGTTTTATTTAACATATAGAAGGATATCAGAAAGCGGAACCTAGATCATCACACGTCAAAGAACTGTCCAAGCCAAACTGAGCGCAATACAAAGAGAAGCTTGTATGTTGATCACTGGTGTCTTTCGTACCACACCAACTGCAGCTATGGTGGCCCTTTTTAATTTACCCCCCCCCCCCTTGCACATATACCTGGAAGGCGATGCAAGAAGGATATCTTATAGACTACATCATGTGTCAAATGGTATAATGGACAATATCGCTATGGAAGAGATGGCCATGCTGGTGGACAAAACCACCACAGCCTGGGAATATACAGGGTGTTCCATAATTATTGCGACAAAATGATAGGGGTTGTAGAGGGCATCAAAATGAACAATTTTGCCTTATAAACCCCTGTTCGGAAATATGCCGTTTGGGATGCAGCAAAAAAAAAAGATCAGTTTCTTGAAACAGCTTACCTACAGTAATTGCTCAAAGTGTCCTCCACCTTGCTCAATGCATAGCTGTGCACGATTGTTCAATGATCGGCGAACTCTGTGGCATACCCCCGGTTTGTCCTGAACATGTGCGGACGCGGCCATCACTCTTCCCAGTAACTCTTGTTGGTTGGGAACAGTAGTTTCGTACACTAAAGCTTTCAGATGGCCCCAGAGAAAATAATCCAGTGGGGTCAGGTCGGGTGACCGCGCAGGCCAAGGCACAGGGCCACCTCGGCCGATCCACCTATTTGTCGTCCAAATACTGCCGCACTTGTAAAGAAAAGTGGGCTGGAGCGCCATCGTGTTGAAACCACGTGTTGGCTCTTATGTTCAGTGGCACATTTTCTAATAGTTCCGGTAGCACATGCTGTAAGAATCGACCATAAGCATGCCCATCCAAACGTGGTGGAAGCAAATATGGCCCGATGATATGCTCGTCCACAATGCCGCACCAGATGTTAATTGAAAACTATGTTGCTCTCAATGGATGGCTATGGCATGAGGGTTTTCTTCATCCCAAATGTGACTGTTACGGCTATTAAAATAACCTTCCTTTGTGAAACAGGACTCGTCAGTGAACAAAACGTAGCGACCAAAGTTTGGTTGCCTCAACTCCTGCTGCAGCCACCAACGACAAAAACGTCGACGCGGCAGATAGTTTTCTGGACCCATGGCTTGGACTTTTAAAAGGTGGTATGGGTGTAGTTGCTGGTCATGGAGAACCCGCCAAGCAGTAGTTTGAGACGCTCCCATTTCATGTGCAATAGCACGCACGCTTGTACGCGGATTGGCCTCTAGTTTGACGCACCACTCAGATAAATTAAATGAATCGGTGTGGAGAATTTACGATAACAAAAATGTAAACACAGCAGGCTTTTTTTTACAAATCGGCGAGACCATGAAATGTGCTAGACGAACATTTTGCAGCTGTTGAATTTTTTGTTTCTCTTAAGGTAAAATTAGCGGTAGTGCTCAAACGGCATATTTACGAACAGGGGTTTATAAGGCAAAATTGCATATTTTTATGCCCTCTACAACCCTTATCATTTTGTCGCAATAATTATGGAACACCCTGTATAATGCCAAAGATAAGATATGCTAAACCCTACTCTGTGACAATTCCACACAGGAATGAGTGGGAACAGCAAGTTAACCTGATAAGGAAAGATATCTGTGCATACACAGATGGCGTCAAGACCGAGGTAGGTGTTGGAGCTGGTATCTTCGTGCCCAAGCTAAAGATTAAAACATCTGTTAGCCTAGGAACCTGGGTATCGATCTTCCAGGCAGAGCTAACATATATGCTCTAGAACTGGGTGCCAGAATGATCGCAGAACGACAACTGATGCACAGAACTATAATTATTTTGTCAGATGGTCAAGCCGCACTTAAAGCACTTGACTCCACCTACACGACATTGAAATTGCAAGGGAGCTCTTGGTGGCACAGCGTAGGGAAATGAAGTCTGTCTAATATGGATACCAGGACGCACAGGTCTAGAGGGAAACGAGACAGCTGACGCTCTGGCAAAGAGTGGGGCTAGCACACCCACCGTAGGGCCTGAGCCAGCGATTGGGATCGCATACAATACGGCTAAACAAATAATCTCCGCAGAGGGACAGACAGATCAATCAATACTGGGAGGGATTAGCAAATTTAACCCATCCTAAGGCAACTATACCAATCTTGACAAAGAAGACAACAGACTCTTTGCTACGGCTGAACAGGAATAGCCTCAAAGCTCTAGCAGGAGTGTACACTGGTCATTGCAAATTGCGTCACCACGTGAGCAGGCCCGGCATGGCGGAAGATGCTGAGTGCAGACTGTGAATGGAGGAAGATGAAACGGTCAGGCATGTGTTGTGCAGATGCCCTGCAATTGCCAGAATCAGGTACAACATACTTGGATACGTAGTACTCCAAGCAGAAGACCTGAAGGATATTTCTCCAAACAAGTTGATCGACTTCCTCAGGAGGTCGGAGCTACTGGGGTAAATATAAATAGGTATGAGCCACAATAGACCAAAGAGTCGCAGTGGCGGATCGCTATTGAAGCACTCACAAGCAACCTAATGTAACGTTCGGGAATAAGAAAGAAAGCAAAAGAAAGAACAGCTACTTATGAAATCCCGATTCTACTAAACATTTTTAAAAATAAACTTTGCAATATACAGGGTGTTAATAAAGTATGTAGACAAAGTTTAACCATCGAATCCTTAGTCAATTTGAAGACGAAATTTCCATATGAACATGGGTCCGCAACGGCTTTGTCTTCAAGCTAGAGCATATTAGCATAAAGCGTGGAGGACTTAAGAGTCAGAATTGTCGCGTCACGTCTGACTATACAAAATACTCCGGGTATTTTCAGGAGAGTTCGTCAGTCCATGTGTAACAGACTAGACGTCTGTATTGAAGTGGAAGGTGGCCACTTTGAACATTTATTCTAAAAAAAAACCTATTCGATATTTTCTATTGTTGTCGGTCTATTCGAATGTTACTGTTTGAAACTATTGACCTTCTAAATAATTTTTTTCCAAAAATGCAGCATAATACTATTTTCATCCACGTTCATATTGAGCCTCAGCAAATTGTAAAACATGCAAAATTTACCATAGGTTATACCAACTCTTCAAAAAATACGTTTTATTATTCATAGAAATATTTGGAACATTACTCGTATTTCTTTAGTGATAGTGCTCTAGCTCGAAAAGAAAGCCGTTACGGACCCATGTTCATATGAACATTTAGCCTTCAAAGTGACCAAGGATTCGATGGTTACAGTCTGTCTACATACTTTATTAACACCCTGTATAATAACTTTGAAAACAAAGTGATCATTTGAATCATTTTATTTTGAGACATGGATTAAATTAAATAGACAAAGTCGATATCAATTCTAATTATGAATTTGGACGAAAACTAATACGTGTTCATTAAGTTAAAACCCAACAAATAGTGGCATACTAATACCGTATAATAAACGAATGTTCGTCCTGTGGAATTGGACGACTGACAAAATGATGAACACTAGTGCTAAATGGTAGCTGAAATGAATTTCAGAGCACCTAATCGGTTTCAACTGAAAATAATGAACTAAGAGGCCTTAGTCGTATATGTTCCTCAGCAACAAGTGTATTAGTTGTTCCTATTTTTTTTTTATAATTTGTATTGTGGCCATTACCAAATTGTAAGGGAAGGCCACGCCAAACAAATACACAGTTATGATTCCTTTATTTAGTGGATAAATGACATAAAGATATTAATCAAGTAACACTTTGTCGTTCTACAATTTAAATTATAAAATATGTTTCTCTACAGCAGATTTATTCATTATTTATTTATTCCAGTTTTTTTAAACTTCCTAACACAACGCCAATATAGTAAATCAGTCCTTTAACTTGGAACTAACATTTTTGTCAAAATATATGTTTATATTACTTAAATTACATACCAATGCCTTTTATTCTCATAAAAAATACACAATAATCATACTTGAACGCTATCGTCAAACTAAGAATTTTGATTAAGAAAACAATTAAGCCGATCAAACTGGCCTTATGTAAGGCCAAAATGTTGCAGTTCACGTTAGAAATAGACAACTAAAAAATTAAAGAAATAATAATTCATTTACTTGAAAACTTATTTGCTGTGATTTGGGATTAATATTTAATCGTTTACCACCGATATCGACAAAGCGAGGAGCCGCATGGACAAAATAGCGACGTGAGCAACTCGATGCCGAGTATGTGCCCTTGAGTGCGATGGATGTAAGTGAGAGTAGGAGTTTTCATCGCATGTCAATAACTAGGACTTCTTAATAATTGGATTTATAAAGAGCACGGCCCTTCTATGATCCATCCGCCTTATACAGGATGTTTCAAATTCGAACATAAACTGTAAGAGATACGAAGTACTAAAATAGGGCAATGTGGCGTATTTAGGTAGTCAACAAAATGCCACTTAGAAAGTTTCAAAATTCAAACTACTTCAGGAGAGAGACGGAAAGAACAGAATTTTCCCAAAATTGTTTTAATTTTTTCCTAGCTTGCAGTGTGAATTCAAAATAAATTGCACACTGCCACTTTTTCTCCTCAGCTAGAACGCAACATTTCAATATGACATTTCGACGGCTTTCCTCTAGTAACAACTTAATTTTTTCCTTATGGGTGCCACATTGGATTTTTGCACAGATGAATAGAGTTTTTAATTCTGATTCCAAAAATGTATAATAAGTCATACATTGGCATTGCCAAATCTTAAGTTATCAAAAAAAAAAACAGAATTTCCGAGGTAGGACTTGAAATCATCAGATAGTCATTCCAGATCTATCCTATAATTACTTTTATTTTTTTCTGACTTTATTTAAGATGGGATTTGAGAATAAATTGCATGTTGCCATTGTTACTTATTCCCGTCTACAAGATGGCATTCAAATTTTCAATTAAACATTTTTTTCTTTCGACTTCTACCACCAACTTTGCTTTTTCATATGGATGCTATATTGGAATTTTATACCTTTAAATGTACCTTCAGTTCTAAATTCAGTGATGTATTTCCTTAGTTGGTCATGAATTTATTGTTGGATGAAGATTATAAGGAAATAAAAAGGTATGCTGGCTGAAACATGAACACCTGTGAATTGTCTATTATCGTGGAGTAAATGTATTTTAATTTCACTTTTTATTAGAGTTTTAACGAAAGTACATATGTATGTTTTCTTTTTAAGCTTTTAACTATTTGTCCTCACTGCTCGATGTTTATTGTGTTTATATATTATGTATTTCTAACAGATTCTCCTACCGCTTTTCTTTTCTTTGTATCAGCTTCAATGATTTTTACCGGCTAGACGAACATTTTTTGTGATAAAAAAAGTCGCTGTATATGTATATATTTTTACCGTTACAGATTACAATTCTTGCACTGTACCTGTACCTATAATGTGATTTAACCTTTTAAAACGTTTTGTAATTGTAATGTCCTTATTTATTTTATAATTACAAGTATTTTTCTAGCATATTTGCTCAAACGCATATATGACCCTCAAATTGATATTGACAAGTCTTATATCATGTAACAACATGATCTAATAGGACAATAAACTATCTATCTATCTATCTATTGATGGTAGTAACAATAGTAATAATAAACAAGCAGAGGTAAGTCATTGCAAATGTTCAAAATGCTGTCCGTTATTTTGTAGGCAAAGCCTGACTCTTCTCTGTACATTGTTCACTGCTCGATTTATTTCTCTTCTCATTCTTCCAAGCTCTTATAATCTTATAATTTCAAAGTCTACCTAGGAACTTCTGTTCTTCAGAAATAACTAAGGTTTGGCAAAGTGAATGTATGACATATTCTATATTTTCGAAATTACAGTTGGAAACTCTATTTATCTGTACAAAAATCCAATATGGCGTCGATAAGAAAAAATAAAGTTGATGCTGGAGGACAAGAGACAAGACGTCATATTTAAATTCTACTTATAGCATCTTGTATTTTGGCATCTCATCATAAATAAAGTCAGGAAAAAAATAAAAGTGATTATGGGATAAATCTGGCAGGCGAAATACATATCGATAATATCAAAACCTACCTAGGATTTTTTTTTTAAATAACTAATGTTTGTCAATGTCAATGTATGACGTATTATACATTTTTGTACTCAGGATTACAAACTCTAGTTATGTGTTCAAAAATCCAATATGGCGTCTATAAGAAAAAATAAAGTTCATGCTGGAGGACAATAGACGAAACGAAATATTGATATTCTAATTATGCCATCTTGTAGAGGAGAAAAAGTGGCAATGTTAATATGCAATTAATTTTGAGATCCCACTACAAATAAAGACGTATCTCTTACAGTTTTCGAGACAGATGGTCGGATTAGAAACACCCTGCATATATTATAGGCAGGGAAGTCGTTATATTCTTCAAACTTGCATACTACAAAGTAAACTTACCGATCAGATGCCCCTTGTAGATATGCGACGTATCCACGTACACAGGGCTACCATCCTCTCCCCTGATGTCCAAGGAGTCCGCGAACGCCCCGGAAGCGTCTCTGCGCAGGCGCAGCCGGAAGTCCTTTCCGTGAGCCTTGAAAGACAAGTGCACGTGGGCTTCGTGTAAGTGGGGCGCAGACCTACGCGCCCTTGTATGAGCTTGGTGCACGGCTTGCGCGTCGTAGGCCAACGGCTCGTAATGTTTGATGTATTCGTTTAGTCTTTGGTGCGCTAGAAAAAAGAAAACAAGAATTAGAAATTGAAGTAATGGACAAGCACGAGCAGCGTTTTCTGGTGACAGATCTGTCAAACGGGAGTTTCTGTACTGCAGATATAAGAAACATTATCTATAATTAACAAACTCGTCTCGAGTAACAATCGGAGCGCGTAGTAAGAAACTAGAAGATTACGATTGGCATGGTAGCGAAACATCTTTGAGAAGAATCGTTAAACAACTCGGCTTCAAATGAAACAAAAAACAGAATAATTGAAAAATACTCATCAAGAAATAGGACATTCGTCAACTAAGAGTCAGCTATCTACAGAAAATCAAGTACTTCCGAAAACAAGGCCGCAAAATTATATACCTAGATGAGTTTATTTTCGAAAATATAAAAACTAAAAATGTACTTTTACAAAATTATTACAATGTTATTATGATGTTAACAGCAAAAAGGCTTAAATCTGACTGACTGTAAAATGTGTTGAGAACAATAAAATAAACTCTAGTTCTTCTAGGAAAAGTTGGGTTGATGGTAGTAAGTGGGGTCTCTTTTCCAAAATATCAGAAGGAAAGCAGCTTATTATGATCCATGGAGCTAGTTCCGACGGCTTCATAAATGACGGTTTATTGATTTTTAAATCACGTACAAAAGGCAGAGATTATCATGACGAGATGAATAGCTCATATTATGAGAAGTGGTTGAAGCAGCAGCTTATTCCAAATTTGCCATCAAATTCTGTGATAGTTACTGATAATGCACCTTATCACAAAATACAAGTGGATCCTGCACCAAAATGAAACGCTCGGAAGCAAGTAATGGTTGACTGGCTTGTATCTAAAAATATTAGATTCACACCGACTATGCTGAAACCACAACTTTATGAATTGATAAAGCAAAATAAGCAACAATTCATACAGTATAAATATGACTTACACATGCATGAACAGAGTTGCGGATCGAAATATCACATTTACTTTAGATGACGCACAGCGAATAGCAAAGGAGGAATTTTCAAAGATAACACCAGATGATTGGAATAAGCGATGTAATCTTGTCAAAATTGAAACGGAATATCTGGAACGGGAACATAAAGTAGACGCCACATCTGAAGAATTTATTATTAACATCGGGGATGATGACAGCGATAGTGACAGTGATGTGGAAGATAGCGCGAGTCCTTACCCTCCTAAAGAAATGTAGCATGCGTTTACAAGCAGCATAATGACTTACATTTTATATCTTGCAGTTTAAAGGAGAATATCCTATTAGATATAATCATATTTCAAACAGTCCTGACATTTTTTATACTTCTTATATTAAGCCTGCGGACTTCTGTAAATGGTTGACTGATTCGTTTTGGGTAATCGCCACAACATTACTTTGTACATATGTATCTAATAATAATATATGTACATATAAAAATATAAGTAGTAAATGTAGTGGACACAAGCGTTTCATTATGGACTTCAGCGCAAACAAAACTAATGTTTTTTTTTAATTAAGCAGATGGGTTCACTTTGCTTACTCAAATTCATATGACGAACGTGAAAAATTTCAAAGCACGTCACTGCCAAGTGGAACAATAACATGACATTAAGTACAACCCCACCATCTCGAGTGTTCCTATTGGCTTTCACTTTCAGGGTTAGAAGATATGCCTGTCCGAGAGTAAATCTTGGTAGGTGCCGGCAACTGTACGACTTTTTGGCGCCACTGCACTATATGGAAAATAGTACTAGAAGTTGTTTCAAAGGCTCGGGAACTATAGAGTCAACCTACTTTTCATTTTTTATACACATTCTACAGCATCTCGCTTTCATATTTCTACTCAAAAACGTTTCAGCCACTGCCGGCTTCACCTACAAGAAGCCGTTTTTGCTCTTATTTGCGGTCTGGCTATTAATTCGTGTCGACAAGGAACATTTGTCACGAAACAGGCGTTCTTGAAAACACACACACAGAGAGAGATAGAGGGAGGCACATAGCTGTGAAATTATCTCGCTCTTGCGATATTGAAATGGAAGTTAAAAGTGTTGAAATGCCGTCGTGCGATTACTTCGGAAATGGAGCACCTTTCCCTACGCATTTTGTTTAATGAATCTGACCTTTTACTCGTAGCAGGGGTAGATACTGTCAAAAGAACTTTGGATAAGGGTGCCCAAATTACAGAAAACTTTAGGGAATAATGTATGAATCGTCAATCGAATCAATTTTAGCCTGCAAAATAGGGAGGTTGATTCCTATGCTTCGGCCCTGACCCCGTTGCAGATGCTTATTTGAGGAAAGTTGTTGAAAGTAGAATAAGTGACCTTATTGGGCTATGTGAGCAGATCACTAAATTTATGTGTCAAACTGTTTTGAACAAATTGTTCTGTATCATCCAGAATCAATGGTTCTATGTTCCTCTAAAGCAGCGGTCGTCAGCCCGTCGATCGCGAGCTACCGGTAGCTCGCAAAGGCACTTCTGGTGGCTCAAAATATATTTTAAAAAGGTGTAAAAAATCATAAAAGCTTCCGTAAATTTTGTAAATTTTCATAATAAACACAGGCAGCGGCAACACTGCGGTGAGCGATCTGTTCGAGAGCGATTTCGATTACTTTGAACGGAATAAATACGCAAGGCGCGGCGACAGTGCGCTCAGTTTAAAACTGAACGGCACAAAGTCCAGCGGTCGGGTTATAGTTGGTCTGCAATTATAAACATTATGAGCAGTAGTAAGAAGATGACATACCATTTCCATTCGGAATGGGAAGAATAATATTTCTTTACAGAAGGTAAAAATGTATGTTTGTTATGTTATACATCTGTTTCTGTTGTTAAAAAAGGGAATATCGAGAGGTACTATAAAACTGTACATTCGAGTTTTGAAAAATCATTCCCATTACGTTCCGCAACCAGAACGTAAAACTGAAACAAATAAAAAGTAATATATATTTATATAATAAATTGGACAACATACAATGTCTTTAAAAACAATCGACAAAAGTAAGGCTGCAACTGAAGCATCATACCGGGTATCCCACACAAAAGAAGAAACCTTATGAAGACGGGGAAACGATAAAACAGCCGTTTTTAGGAGCCGTAGATTCATTGTTTGCCAACTTTAGAAATAAAGACGAGATAGTGTAAAATCTATGCAACTTTCTGTTAATACAGTGATGAGACGAGCAGAAGTAATGAGCAATGATATAGTTTTACAGTTAAGAAATGACTTTAATAACTCTGCTTATTTTTCACTGCAGCAGATGTCGTAGACACCTCTCAGATGGCCGTGTTCGTCAGGATGGTTTTTAGTGATTTTACGATTAAAGAACATCTTTTAAAGTTTATTAAACTAAAAGGACAGACTACTGGGCAGGACTTGTTTTCTTCTTTTAAAAATATTATTTCTTCTGAGAAAACTCCAATATCGAAAATGGTTGGCTGGAACAACCCATGGCGCTTCAGCTATGGTGGGCCTTGATAAGGGTCTCGTGGGTTTATATCGTAAAGATGGAAGTTTTCGCAATTTCTCTGTTACCACTGCATTATCCATCAAGTTCAAGCGTTACAAAGAAGATTATTCAAAACCTTCACTCTGAAGTCCGATGGTTAAATAGGGCGCGAGTGCTGAAACGATAATGATATCATATTTTTTTTATACTACAACCACCACGAAGGCCTAATGCCTAAGCACCCATTGGGTACCGTGGGGCTTTAGGGGGATACATGGGAAAGGGGGGGACGCCACACGGACTCTGGCGAGGGAACACGTGTACATGCAACATGCACACATTCTGGCTCCGCCTACGAGAACCGCTGGGTGGTACCTCCGCGTTCGACAGTCAGAGACCATCTACCACCTACGGACAATCACAACATCCATAGTCAAGAGAAAAATTTCTCCTGGGATGGGACTCGAACCGATTCCGTAACTAGAAAATTCAATCTGGCTTGGAGATTTTGGTTTTCTTGTGGATATTACAGATAAATTAAATGAACTTAATTTGCAGCTTCAGGAGAGAGACAAAGAACTAGCAGACACGCTTTCTGATGTAAAAGCGTTTATCAAAAGGCTCGAGTTTTGGGAAGAATCGAAGAAAACTTAATCGATAGCCATACCAGGCATTTTCCTGTTCTTTCAGAAAAGATATCTCAAAGAACATTAGAACCATATGACAGTAGGTATCATGTAGAAATAGTATCTAACTTGAATGATAACTTCAAAAATCGTTTCAAGGATTTCAACGAAATTCCTTTAGTGGCCCAAGGCTGCCTCAATCTCACAATGTGTCACATGCCGATATTGCGTTATTAGTTTTTCGCTATACCAGCGTTTCACAGTGTCAAAGGATGGGGCTTCATCACCATGCACTCCTGCCTTGGTAATCTAGTCGTTATAAATCATCGCACGAAAAATTTCACGAGTTAATTGCGAGACAGTTTTCAAATCACTATCAACAATACAAATTGAGCTCAAATGACAAAACATTCTGGAGAAGCTCACGTTAAAAAAATTGAAACTTTTAATTGGAAACTTCAGATGTAGCCTAAGCGCACTTAGTGTTGCTCAGGCTCAAAATAGAAATAGTGATGTCGTAATGGTAGAGAAATATATCAAAATACGCGTGGCAGCAGCGCCACCAATGTAGACATACCCAGGTCGAGGTTTGACCGATGTATGGGTGGCGAATGTCGAGGTTAGTCATTGCAATGTGCCCAAATGGTCGCACTATCGGTAGGTCATGTGGAGAAAGTCTAGACCGCAACGATGTCAAATGTATGGGCACTAAGGACTAATTGTATGGTCCTATTTGACTGACTTTTGTTATACATGTCGATGGCTTACTTTGTCCTCAGGGGGGTTTACTTGTGCCGAACATAATCCTTTTTAAATTCATGACTGCAATGCGTGCGAAATGCTGAGTCAACCTACTTGACGCCATTATTTCTATGGGACAAGCATTGTAGCGATAAACTAGCGTAAATTGTTGAGAGTTTCAGCAGAATCCGTTTGTTCTATAGATACTCCGAGTAGCGATAAATTACCGTGCCATAGTCAGGCATTATTCTCCAGTGAACTCCCTTCTGTCCAGGCAAAGCTATAATCGCAACCGGACGATTTTATCTATCAAGTGTTGGAGAAAATTACAGGATATTCAGCCAGACGGCAACATCTGTTATTTAACTACTATTGCTACTGCATTAAATTTACGATTATCTGGTAGGACGTGCAATACCGAACGTCCCAAGTTGGACTAAGAGAAGTAATATAAGATTAGATTAGTTGCAATGAGGAGTTGGTACATAAATCTGATGTCAAATTGTCACTGGGACCCATATAGCATCCTAAATACCAGCGCATCACGGCTGCTATGAGGAGCTTAAAGAAAGTTTGTTGATGCACCACAATCATGTGATCAGAATTTGAGGCAATACTGACGGATCATAGATTTCAGGAGCCTAGGCATGAGACTACACTCATCAAAAGAGAATTGCCAGTCTCAAATTTCCTAATCTTAGTAGTCTTAATTAGGCCCAATATCTTTAACATCTGACTTTGCATGAGCTGTTTTTCAAAAGCTTTTTTCTATGGAATATAAATATGTTGTCTCCAAAAACGATACTAACTTTACATCGAGATAAAAATGAATTATGATTGTTAGCTTCAAATGGGTGAGCCGCTAAAACGTCGAATATTTGATGAAGTCGCACATCGTAAGTTGAACGTTTCCTAAAGGTGTGACTATATCTGCTTTTCCTACCAGCCGAGCTACTTTGTTGTATCCCATTTCATTGCTGATAAAAACGTTAAGTCATAGTCAACTAGTGGTTATCGTCATCAAGAGCTAAGTAAATTGACTATGAATTGGTGGTCCTCTCAAAAAACAGTTCCAAGCAGCTTTTCAGGTTAATCTCCTTTTCATATTCTCTATGCCCTTTTTGTTTTAGTGTCCACACCTGATTTGGATTTGCCAGCTCTCAGGGGACCCCTTTGGAATCTCCAAACAGCATAGCTTACTTTGCATTTTAAGCTGATTTGCATAAATCTGTATGACCGTCATTTCCTCCTGCGATAGTGTTGGTTATTATTGCTTTCACACCGCATTCTAATTTAATATGGAATGGAATAACATAACACCAATGAATTCATATTTTTTTAATCACTATCGGTTTACATGGCTCAATAAAGATTAAAGTTTAAAAATGCCCAATTTCACTTCATCCAAGTGAACAAATGGAATCTCGCTATTTATACAACAGCCCTAACCGAAAAAATGCTTTCAGCCAGTGCGTTTGATCCCTTTTGGTAGCATAATATGCATAGCCCGGTTTTGCATACATTCGGTTCACAAATGTTTCGTCAATCTGCGATATTATGGAAAAAAGGGCTTTTATTGCTTTTAGTTGTGGGATAAATAGAAGCTTCCGAAAATCCTATGCCATAAGGCAATTTCGACTTTTTTATGTTGGTTTGTTGCTATTAGAACGAGGAAGAAATTAAAGGTGTCTTAAGAGGTTGAAGCGAGGGGTAAGCATCTGGTAATAGTTCATTAATTTATTTCTTGTTTCCTTCATTAGTTTACAGTGTGTTGCAACAATAGATTGACCAGTATTATGCTGAGATCGAGCAAAGCCATCATTACAATTCCAAGGTGGCGTAAAACCAGAAATTAGAATCGCATACCCGTTCTAAGGTATGAGTTATACTTATTAACTTACATTCACAAGCTGCCACTTCGAATCCCTTGTTCTTGAGGAATAAGCCGATCCCTTGAAATTCTAGTCACACAAGCGGCATACAATTTACTGACACACTCACCATGCTCCTTCCCTGGGCATTTTTATTTCATAAGTGCTCTGCATACGAGTACAACGCGGTTAATCTGTGTAATGACGTACCGCAAGGCTTAAAATCGGAAGTTCAATGAATTGAAAAAACAAATTTAACAATATATCTTACAACCTACTAACATTTTATTTTACCTCTAACTTCTTAAAATTCCCTCGATTCAATGTATACGTATAACAATAATTATATTCTCATTTTTTATTTACCCTTTTATACGAGGACGGTCCGATAAGTACTTACCCTCACCGCCAGATCGCGCACTATCGCAACGCATTATCGTGTAGTACGTTCTCGTAGACGGCTACTGTCAACATTTTTGCCGAATCGGACTCGTAGTTTTGTTTTGACCGCGGATTTTAGAAGAAGGGAAAAACGGGCCGTTCAAGTATTACGTGAGCGTCTTTGTTTTGCTTATTTTGGATGACACGGGGGGTAGGGGAGTCTAGATGATGATTACGTCATCGGTAGTTATTTACTTTTTTACACGAATGGCAACCCTCACATTGTCTTGCTTGAAAACGAAACGCATTTTCGGGGATTCCCGCAAATAATGCCATTTAGTGAACAGCGCGCGGTCGGTTCTAAAGCGAGTAGGGGAATTACTGCGTGGCGTTCACTTGTCTAAATTTCCTCTATCAGTGTATTGTTTTGTTTGGATACAATAGCGAGTAGACGTATTATAAGCATAGTAAAGCAAGTTAACATTTGTGTTACCATTGATTCCATTAGCCAAAGTTTAATGTTTAAATAAGATGTCGTTTCACGTAGACAAATCCACGTTATACCAAAAATTGTTTGAAAGTTTTAAGTACGAAAGTACAAAATGTACAAAAGTTAGTTAACGAAGTGTGGCGAAATTACAAATTACAAGCAAAATCCGACAAGGAACTAGATATTATTGTATCTAAGAAAATCGAAGAAGAATTGCAACCGGCGACTAAGAATAAATCCAATCTACTAAATTTTTTTTCTAAGGTGAGCGGAAATAAAAAAAGACTATCTCTGAGGGATTCAGTGGGATGTCCTAATCTTGAAAGCAATGAACATTCACTATTGAAAACAATCGCGGATATAGCTTTATTTGGGAGTGCAGTAGATGATAGAAGACGAACGGAATCATTTCGCAGAGTAAAAACTCTTGATGAACTCACACAAGAATTACGTAAAATAGGATTTGACATTAGTCGCAGTGGGGCATATCTTCGTTTGATTCCCAGAAAATGTAATTCTGTAGAGGGACGAAGACATGTTATCGACAGTCCCTGTTAAGCTCATTCGGGCTCAAACTGATCACCACAAGAGCCACTTAGATAGCAAGTTCGTTGAAACATCAATCCATTATTTAGAGAACATAGCATCCATACTTGGACCAGATCAAGTATTTTTCATATCTCAAGATGATAAAGCTCGAGTCCCTATTGGCGTAACTGCGGCAAATAAGCAAGCACCTCTTCTAATGCACATGGAATATAGAATCAAACTGCCTGAGCACGATTGGGTAATCGCTGAGCGTCATAAATTAATACCATCTGTTTATGCTGATATCAAAATCACTTCCGTTTGGATATTCTGGTCCAACATACATCGCTATTCGAAGTGTAAAGCATAGTTCATCTACTGCTAATACTCATGCTCAGGATTTCGAGACGCTTCTCGAACTTGAAGAGTTTCGACCATTAGCTAAAACTGACCATGGACTAGTAAAACCAGTGGTAATCATGACGGTTAATGGAGGGCCAAATGAAAATCCACGTTATCAAAAAGTCATAGGGTTTGCTATATAAAACTTTAAGCGACATGATCTCGATGCATTGATTTTAGCTATCAATGCTCCTGGAAGAAGTGCGTATAACAGAGTAGAGCGCAGAATGGCTCCTCTTAGTCGGAAACTGGCTGGTTTAATATTGCCTCATGACCATTTTGGGACTCATTTGGATGAACGTGGCGTTACAATTGATGAACATTTAGAAAGATCTAATTTCGAATTTGCAGGAAATGTATTAGCTGAACTATGGAGTTCAATGGAAATTGATGGCTATAATGTTAATGCAAAATATGTTGGGGCAGGTGAACAAGACCTTCCTGATTTTCCAGAGATTAAATGGTATTCATAACATGTGCGTGAGAGCCAATACTTGTTTCAAATTGTAAAATGTAGAAATACAGAATGCTGTCGTCCAAGAAGTGGCCTATTTAGATTACTAGACAATAGGTTTCTTCCACCACCTGTAAAAGTAAAACAAACAGTTGATGACTTGGTTTTGGATGAAGGAGGGCAATTTTTTTAATCTTCCAGTCAATTTAGCTCTACGCTTAAGTGCTTCACTCAAAGATTTCCTGCAAATGCTCTACGATTATTTTTGTCCGACGGTAAAATTGAGGCTATCAAGTATTGTCTTTATCATGCTTCCGTCAAGTCACTAAATCGTCACATCGAAAATATCCATAAAAATGTCAACACGCACACTGATAGTAAAGTTAGACCCGTAAGAGTGGCTGCTCGTCGTGCTAATGAACCGATGTGCATTATTCAAAATTTAGAACACGATGATGTTGAATGGCTCGATGAGATCGTCGTAGACATTCCAAAATCCGATGAAAGCGAGCAAACTCACAACACTGAGCAGCAATTGAAGCAATCCAATGTCATCGAAAACTTAGAATCATGGATTCGGGTTTCATGGACTGACGACTGTTAATTTGGATTTAATATATGTACCAAAAATTTAAAATAAGTTTGTTATGTTAGTAAGATATAATATTTTTGTCCTTTATGTTGAATAGCGTATCAGTAAAATATAATCTCTATCCTAAATCTATTTTCTTATTTTTCAAATTATAATTATAACGTTATAATTATAATATTAAAAAAAACAATACATTAATTGACAAATGTTTACGTAAGCATGGGGGAGGGGGTAAGAGCTTTGCTTACTTTTGCTGACAAGGGGAATGGGGGGGGGGTAAATAATTGTAATAAATCGGCTTACGTAATACTTGAACGGCCTCAAAGAGTCGGTGATTCGATTCTTGTTTTTGAAAGGCAAATCGCGCAGCGAAATCAAAGAGCGGCAAAATTGGTCGAATTAGGCAACGAGCTGTTGCCGCAACCACCGTATTATCCAGATTTGGCCCCTAGCGACTACTTTTTGTTTCTAAACTCACTCGGTACTTCACAGACCTCCAGAAAAGGTATTTTTTAGACGTGTTAAAGAAGTTAAGTTGAGAAATAAAGTGCCACTTTTACAAAATGTTCGTCTTTCTTTTGTAGGCTAAGTATACGTATACTTACCCTGATATGTTATGCAAAGATTTGTATTTTTAGGGGTTAAGTGGCAGAATAGCTTGAAGTTATTGTTATAGATATATGTGCATAAATATGGATATAAATTCATATTTAAAATTGTAGTGCTAAGGGAGGAGAACGTCATAGATAGCCCCTAGTATGAAGAGCAACCTCAGGGCTCCACTACGCTAGTCATTATTTCAATGGTTTCAACCGGTAATTTTTCCGCCCTCGTTGAATATTTTTGACTCTAATCGTCCGGTGAGTTATTTATAGAACAATTATTATTAATAACTGCTGGGTCTTTTGTAAAGTGTAAAATGCACGCAAACACTTCAACGCGCCACTGTGATTACCTGGACGATTAGATCGAAAATAGTGCCGCCTACGCAGTATTTTAAACTGGTATATACCAACAGCTGACATTAAGGGAAATACGGATGATAGAGAAAATGTCTAAGAATAAAAAAGAGAGATATTTATATAGGCATTGCACATTCGACTGATGAGGTTAAAGACACAACTTTTCCGAAAAGCCTGATACTGCATGTCATCATTCGGCGTTAGATATCATTAATCATGCTGAAAATATTGGCATGTGAACTATTACACATGACTGAAGTCTAAGTACAGACCTTTTGATGAATCAAGTCAAAAAGAATCCAGGTGAGATCGTTGATCTGTTGAAGACATTTCAAATTATCTGACTTTTTTTTAAATTTCAGGGCTAATCTTGGTATTTCTAGTCCTTTTCCATGACATTGCCTGCTTTTAGTGGCCCAAAAAATAACATTTATTTTGCTGCTGCGGAGCTGAGATTAAAACGAGAGACTAATTCAGGAATAGAGGTTATGAAACATACCTATCAAGTTGTCCCAAAAGGTACTTTGAGGTTTAGGTTTTGTTTCTATATAAAACAAATTACATGCTTGTTTATGTTATAAGAATGTAAGAGTATTGCAGTTATGTTTCAAAAATAGGTAAATGTGAATAGGTAAGAGCCTTATAAGCTAATGGACTTCCCTACTGTACTTTTGGCACCACGGTGAGTCGATTTACTGCTGACGTCGGGTAGTCGCACAGGGATCGAAACTTGAGACGTCTAGTAGAGAAAATAGCGTGATTTTTTTAACCAGCGTTTAATTGATCTGATGATGCAGCATTTACAGCCCCTACCTTCAATTTTCAAACTTGGTTAAAAACTGAAAATCAGCAGGAGCGATTTTTTTTTTAATTTTGCCCATAGCTTGAATCGATTTTCAAAACCTACGAAGCGTTTTCGTCCTTGAAATGGTAGTAACATTGTGCCACAATTTCATTAAAATCTGGTCGGCACTTTCCAAGTTATACAGGGACAGACAGCCAAACGTACAGACAAAGAGACAGACAAACGTACAGACAAAGAGACGGACAAACAGACGGAAAGGAGTAAGATGGTTTCGAAATGTTTACCGGTTACAATACTTTCTTTACTCTTGACGTTGGAAGTAGAGAAGCGAGAAAATTTTGCAGTGGATAATAATAATAATAAACTGGATTCAACTGTTATCGACACCTCCGACTATGATAAGGTAACAAATTTTAGTGATGATGGTCATTGTATATGGATCCTTCCTTTGTTTATATTATATTTATCTCAAGTGGTCTCGGAGATGGAGAGCGAGAGACACTGGTAGAACTGTGTTAGGGATTTGGTCCCAAGCCCTAACGCAGAGTACATGGTATTTCAAGTCAGCATCTTTAAGTACAAAAAATTCGAAGTGTCGCTGAGGGTAGCGTTCTGCAACTGAACATTCGAAACAAAAAATATGGGTATTAACAATTCTGATGCGCTCCTCCGCTTCAAAATGAACCATAACTAAATTGCCGGGTCTCTAAATAATGCCCTTGCAATGTGACGTTAGATTTAAATCCTGAAATATGGAACACCGTTTATTATCGAAACCTTACCCCAGTCCTAGGTATTGGTACTACTGAGTTCATAGGAGTGAATTACACCATGTTTTTAAAATAAGTTATCTAGCTTTCATTGTCAAACCTCTACTTTCTCATTCAGCTTTGTATAACTTTCAACATACTTCCAGTTTTCATCAAAGCCCCGAATGCACCTCAAATCGCAGCTTGTAGGTGTGTGAGCTGCCTCAGCAGTCAATAAATTAGAGTAGCGCTTTGTCCGTGTACATACACATCTCTAGGGACGTGGCATATTTATTGTGCTGTGGTAACAGTGACACCAGCTTCGTTCCTCTACTTCGCAAAAACAGTTCTTCCTCATGTGTCAGACGACTGCAGCAGTCGGGATATGCTGCAAGTGCAGCTGCAGCATGTAGACAGATACCCCAGAGGAAACTGCTAGGAAGTCTCTGGCGGATAACTTCAGCAGTAATTGCTTGCTCTAACGGTCTTGGAGTACGTGTAAAGGTAATTTGTGCAAATATGGCGCAAAACAGCCGTGACATAGATTCTCACCTTACGTGCAGCACGAATGTATATTCATAGAACAGGGGAGTTAAGTTTTTGCCATGGCAGTTACAGAAACAGCAGACCAATAGTCGTTTCAGATATTATAGGTGCATGGTATCAAAATATATAGGGTGTGGTAAATAAAAAAATAAATTTTAGGTAGACATGCTTCAAATAAAAGTTGTAGCGTTTTCCATCAACTAACGGTCGACTTTGATTTTGACTCTGAACTTTATTTGAAAATCAAATTTAAATTTTCAAATCTAAACCCGTACTTTTGATTCCGGTAATGAAACGAGCGGAAATTTTTACGTTCAAACATGTCCTTGAATGACCATCATATTTGGCCTTGAGAGAAAGCTCCGGAAATTACAGCTATCAGCTATCAAAAAGTTAGAAAGACCTTGAAACTGTTCTTGATCTCGACCTTGAATGTCTTTTGAAGGTCAACTTAAAAATGTTAAAGACAAACTCCGATTTTTAACGCTGGCAATGAAACGAGCGAAACATATTACGTTCAGGTGTGACCTTGAATGACCCCCGGGCAACAAAGGTCAGGATGATATACCCAACGAACTAAGGCATATTACGAACCGCGGCCATATAGTGGTAGTTTGACTTTCAGGGATCACTGTTTTCCAGACTCTTATGTTCTTTAATTCTTTAATTAATTATGTCTTTATCAACACGATTTTATTCCAAAGTAAATCATCTGGTCATTCAAGGTCAAATGTGAGGGTATTTCAAGGTCATATCTAAACGTAAAAATAGGCGTTTACATTCAAAGTTTTGAAGTTGACCTTCAAGGTCATGATCGAGTTCAAGGTCACTTTCTGATAGCTGATAAAGAATCCTAGAATTTTTATTTGAAGCATATCTCCCCAAGATGCGGAATACAGCTGCTATCATGAAATTTTTGACAGTTGTGGCAGTTAATATAATAAGTTGCAGTTAATAGATTTTAGCAATACTACTACTAACACGATCAAGGTTTAAGACGATGAACTTTTTAAAAAGTACTGTATAATAAAATTTCACTAGATGTGGCATATGTAGTGAAAAATATGCTATAAAAGAGATTAGCAATGATGAAGTATTGTCTTCATGGGTAGATAAATAAATAGTTCAGGTCCTTAGAGCAATAGCATCACAAGACCCACAAACGGGTGGAGGTGAATATACGAGTTAACTCTAGCGTAGAAAGACAGATCAAATCCAACAGGTTAAGGTAAGAGGGACATCTGTGACAACAGTTTCATAAGCAACGTAATTTTGGGCAGATCTGACGCCGAAAGATCTGTATTACGAAGAAGAAAGGTGTTCTTAATGAAGATCTAGGAGGAATGAGAGAGAGAACGACAAGAATGGTGGCAAACTTGTAACGGTTTCAACGTTCATGAAATCAGAAAATTACGCCCATCCACATCTATAGTAAAATAACTGACCTTGACCGTCTTTATCTGCAAATATTTCGGGTTAGAATTCTTGCTCCTTCACTTCAACCACCAAGCAGATTAATTTGATAAGAGCGGTTCTGATGTCCAACAAAGATAATTAAACAGAAAACAATGTGCTAGACATAAATATCCATGTCTAAAATTAGGAAAAATGATTGCCCTTGCTCTCATCCTTAGGCCACACCGCTTTGGCGAAGACTTACTTTTTGCCTTAGCCTTAGCTTGAGCTTTTGACTTACTGAAGCCTCCTCTTTTTGGGACTTGTATTTAGATTTACAGGTACATTTGGACTATTCTTAGCCATGACCTTTAGACCTTAGCCTTGGCTGCTAAACTTGACTTGGGCCTTATTTAGGATCAACGCGCTTAGATACTGTAGCATTAGACTTACTTCAATTCATGTCCATGTACCTGTACATCAAGCCCTGATCCACATGCTTATTGCCAAAAATTGATCATTTTGATTCATATAGATGGTTGTTTTCTTTATAATGTAATGCTCTTGCGTAATAAAATTTGTAAAATATTTAGGGAATCATATTCTATTTTTCTCTTATCTCGCCATGCGTTGTCAGTTTGTTGTCTTTGAGCCTCTGGCCTCCTTATGAGCTACCGGAAGCTAGTTTTAGCCTCTCTCCTGTGTGAGCGTAGAATATGTGGTAAATTTACTGTGTATGTACTAGCTTTTTCCGGGCAAGCATAGAGAGGAGAGTTATAAACTCACACAGAGTAGTGAGTGGCAACATTGCCGATGATGCTGCGTTTATAGTGAGATTCTGTTCCCGTTTAAATGAATCTAAAAGGCATTTATGGACTTCTGAGCAGTACGCCGGTGACGTTTCCGGCGAGGATAGCCCATTTCTCGCATTGGGAGATGAAAAACATCGTAGCTCAACGGCCTTTCTGCCGACTGTCAATGAGACCCAGTCGGAAGTGCAACGGGTAGGTCGACTGTGACTGCGAGGAAATTGCATTCTGCTGAGGAGAAAATAAAGGAGGTCGTATACAAGGGTCGCTGCACCACGTCGGATACTGTTCGAACAAATATTGAAGAAAGAAATCAGGTCTTGTTAGGGGTTTAGAATATCGCCATTCGTCTGAACTGAGCGAATTCTACAGGACCGTTTGTTTTTATATCAATGCTGTCTGTGTAATGTTGTGCTATTAAAATGATGTTCAGTTTATTGTGTTTCACCGAAGTTCAGGGATAAAAAGACCCGTATGGTACAGGCACTCTGTAACAGAGACCTTCGTCCGTAATGACCTGATGAATAGATACATGGAATATGACGATTACCTGTCACTGAAATTATCGGAGCCTTGAAGTCATAGGAAGTGAAGATAAATGTTTGTGATGAGGTACTGACAGCGGCGTCTAAGCATGAAGCAATCGAATTATAGTCAACGCCAAACAAAGTGGCGTGCACGTCATCAAGGTGGGTGTGTTGAAAAATTTACATTGTTGCCAAACTTTTTGTAAAATTATAAAATTTATTATTTACATATCTAGGTTTATAAGCAATATTAACCTCAAATGAGAACAAAAATAATAGTATAATAAAATTATAGATCTGTACTTGCATAATCATTAAGTATGACAATTATTGATCAGATGACACTATGAAACTACCAATTAGTTGATAGCTTAAAGGTACTGAATAAAAATCCAAATGGGGTCCTCCAAATTTTATGCATGGTATTTATTTTACAGAATTCATACAGAAAAATGCATTCTAAAATTAGGTAAGCTACTGGTGTAAGCTTTTTCTGTACAATAAAGTTAGTCGGAGTTTCTTTCTTCAGCGCTGTCTGAATCTGAATCTTCATCACTCTCAAAGTTGATTATTAAAGGTTCGATGTCTGGTCGATCAAAAATTCGTTCTCTTTCATACCATTTAAAAATTTCTTGCTCAGTATGTCGAACACTATTTTTCCACATGTCTGGGGTAACCGTTTGTAGAGCCTCGTTCCACATATCCAAACAGTCTTTTTCACTGTTACCATCTCTACCAATATGTCTGTTATAGTAACCTTTTGCTATGCCCCAAATTAACTCAATAGGGTTAAATATACAATGGTAAGGAGGCAGACGAAGAACTTTGTGCCCATGTTGTTCCGCCAATTCATCAATCACGTATATTTTAGGTGGTTTGTTTCTAAAAAAGCAGTTATTTTAAGAATAGGAATAAACAAAAGAAATATAAACTGTCGACCAAAATATATATAATTAAGAAGCATTATGTACCGAGCAACAATACTCAATAGCTCTGTTTTAAACATTGTGTTTAAAAATGGTATGTTTTGATTTGTCAACCAGTCTTGGATATTTTTTTTTGTCCATGCATTGTTGGGCACTTTGTTCAATATCATGCTGTGATAAGGGGCGTTATCCAGTATAATCATAGATGGACTCTCCAATTTTTCTAATAACTGATGTTGAAACCATTTCAAAAAATTGTCCTGGTTCATCTCTCCATGGTAATCGCTCAATTTTGTTTTCGAAGAAAATATCGCTTCACTACCCTCAATAAACCCATTTTCATTTCCAGCATGTAATATAATGTATCTAAAATATATTAGTTTTAAATTTTATAGTGCAATTTGTGTAAAAGTACATACCTTTTACCATCTGTTTTAATAGCTTTCACGCTTTTTTGGTTTCCATTTTGCCAAGAGCGATCTATGGTCCCATTTTGAAATATCCAAGTTTCATCGAGGAAGACAAACTGGTATAAGGCCTCAACCTTGGCTTGATTGTATTGCCTTAGAAATTCCACCCTTTTCAAAGCTATACTTGGTAGTTCCATGAGCCCTCGTCGCGGATTGTCCTTAAGCCACTTAAATCCAAGATCTCTAAGCAACCGCCTTAAAGACGTGGCACTACCATCAAATAATGCCCTATCTCTTAATCGAGACCATAAAGTTTGTATCGTAACTTGTTCTTCTGAAACCATGTGTAATATGACATTATAATTTAGTTAACAAATTAATGCAAATTTCTGATAAGTTATTATAATAAGATCTTACTTTTGTGATACATATTATAGATCACTTCTCGAATGGCACTTGTATCCAATGTCGCTGTGTTGGTTACACGTTTAATATAACTCCGCTTTTTCTTGGGCGATTCTAAATTTGCATCACTTTTCACACCCTCGGAAATACGACTAACTGTCCTTAAACTAATTTTTAAAGCAGCAGCAACACGCTACAAAAAATGAAATAAAATTTCACTATTATTAATATACATTACATATAATTATTAGTAACCTACCTCTTGAACAGCATTTAAAGGCAACAAAGGCCCGTTGTTGTCCCTTTCTTGCTCAAAGTAGTGCATTAACGAGGCCACGAGTTCCTTACACCGACTATTTAACTGTTTGGGCATCTTTATATACCAAAATTGCCTTTATCTACTCGTAAAATGAATAATTTTGTTTTGAAACAAACAGTTGTTGATTTACAGTATGCGGGGCCAAAGGATTTATAAAGATTTGAAATGCCACAAATTGATTCAGTGTCAAAATTAATACAAATGTCAGTTCCCAGTTTAAATAAGTTTCAAGGTGACAATGTGTCAACGCTGCGAAATCGGTTTAGTGCGTTTACATGTCGATAAGTGATTGGAGCGTTTGCAAAACATTTTATTTCGCATAATGCGTCTAAATTTATCAGAAAGCAACTTATGTGATATTTTAATAACAATGTTTATATGACTATTAACCATAATAAGAGAGTAATGACCATTTTACAATTTATATATCACATTAATATGAAACTGCAATAGAGCAATTGTTTGTGATAGAAACCTAGGCATTAGGTCGGGGAATTTTTATCGTGATGACGTGCACGCCACTTTGTTTGGCGTTGACTATAGTCTTACTAGACTTTAGTAAGGCTTTTGACACGCTGAATCATAAGCTTTTGATTTCTAAATACGAGTATACAGTAAATACATTGGATTTGACATTGTCGAAATGGATAGACTGTTATCTAAATGAGCGACATCAATATGTCGTCATATAAAATAAACATTGAGAAAAAAAGGCCTATTGGTTCCGGCGTGCCTCAGGGATCTATATTAGGGCCTCTCGTGTTCCTTATATATATTTTTGATATCGCTAATACTCTTCAACACTGTTCAAGTCAATCTTGTGCTGATAATATTCAAATTTTCTGTAGTTTCTCTCCGAACAACTATCAGATGGCTAAAAACCTTATTAATCCAGATTTAAAAAGTATATGGAAATACGTCACAAAGCACAATTTAAGACTTAGCGAATCCAAATCGACAGCTTTACTTTTTTGAAGAGAAAAAGTGTGCTTTCCTCAAATCAGAATTAAAATATTTATCGATAATACCTTACTTTCTTTTTTTTTATCTTTGGACGAACATGTCAGGTACCAGGATCATGTTGGCCATGTATGTAGGTGAAGTAAATCTCAGATTAAGACTTCCATATGCAAATAAAACTATATTAAATAGAAAAATTAAGGAAGTGTTATGAGAGACCTTGTTATTGAGTAAAATAGCTTACTGGTTCATTGATTATTATCCCTGTCTGGACGAAATAACAAAATATATTGCGCAAATATTCAAAGTACATGCTCCCGCTATATAAACAATTAAGAAGGTTCGATCGCGTTTCTCACTCAATAGCTTCCATGAATTGGTTAAAAATATCCGATATATTCAAATACAACTTTGCCATATTTGTCATCAAAACTGCCAGAATACAAGATAGCCATATTTCAACGCTCTTTCACATACAATGCGGTGAAGTTGATTAATTGATTTGACCAAAACTTTATTAGCAACTTTTACAGAAAGACCTATAAGATGTATTTATCAAACGCATAATTGTTTTTTTCTCTCTCCATTTTAAATTATATGTTTCTTCCTGATGCGTCGGATTGGTAAAAAGACCGACTGGGCGATATACCTTTGGATAACTTCGCCGTTTAAAACAGTGGTATTGCATGTATTTTTTACAATAAAGTTTATTGGATTGAATAAAATATCTAAGCACAAAGTGGCATCTATCACCAGAATTGGCCACGAACGTGAAGAGAGCAAGCTATCTGATGGAACTGTATACCAGTTCGCATTGTCAGCCTGCCACTACTGTGGCCGCTAGATGTCGCCGATTCTGAAACTATAGTAGATACACCACGCTGAAGAGTTTCCAAATAGCTCAAAACAGCTGCCGATGATCGATTGAAAATTATATTACTAGCTTAAGCAGTAACTTGAATTTCACTTTATTAATGGTAAAGTGCCCATTCCTAGGCCACACCCTTTTTAATGATTTTCTTTTGGAAAATTTCATAGTCTATTGATTGTATAATTTCACACGTATTATATCTTTCTTTCACAAGACTCAGTATTGTGTTGAAATTTTTTGGACACTAATATTATAGTATTATTAACGACTATCTTAGAAATTTCCTCATAAAACATCGTTGGTCCCTCGTAGAGTTGGTTCTGCCCATTGGCACCTTAACGTTTCTACATGTACTAACCTATATATTTGCTTTACTATCGAGATACGTGCTTTTCCGATCAAGATACCTTCTTTACCTATCGAGATACCTTTTTTTCCTATCAAGATACTTTGTTTTAAAAACTTGCGTGTCGCGTCCAGAGCCTTTTTTCTTTTCTTTCTGTTGAGGTATGGTGTGAGCGTTGTTTCGTTAACTTCCAGATTATGGAGTAGTATCCTTTATTTTGTACCTCACGTTTAGTTGTTTTGGTTTGGGTGCTACCCCTTCCATTTTCTAATGGGACTTTAGACTTTAGACTAAAAGAAAAACCTTCAGCGGTAAGTTCTTTTTTGTATTCCATCGGACCACGTCCCTTAATGTATGTCTTGAAGAAGTTTGTTCAATATCTGCTTTCTTTTAGTTTAGTTTAGTTAGTTTCATTGCTGAGAACCACCATTCACTCATCAAGCTTTGTTTTGTAGCTGCCTTGTAACTGTTTACAGCCGATTTGGATAGAAGCCCCTTGACAAAAAAAAACTGTTGTGAACAGGTAAAATATCTTTTTAATTGGGTATTTCATAGATATTGATATATTCATTGTTGCTGACTGAAATTCTTAGAGTGTACTTGTTTTTGTTTGGCATTTTACGGATTCAAATCTAGGGCAGTGCCTACATGTCACCTTCTTTTGGGCATACTACACTACATTGATCTTGATTTTGATTTATGAGCTGTCATAACGTTATTTTAGAACAATGGATAACCTCTGAAAGTAAATCACTTTTGTACATTTTTATCTTTTCCGCAATTGCTTTACTTTTCTTGTAAAAGAGAATGTACATGGTTTTTCTTCAAGTTTTGAGTGTTTCAAATGAGTAGTTTTGTCTCAGACTGAGAGTAGAGAGAAGATTTTTAAGCAGTCTTTCTCTCTCTAGGGTTTTATTTTATATCGTAAATTTTGGAAAACGAGGCAAGCAGCCCCTACCTTGTGACGTTCCTCACGTCACTGCCAACTACTGGCCACTGGTTTTTGACCTGAGCGTTTGTGGGTTGCGCCTAGAGCTGTAACTGGAAGAAGACCAGTGATAATTATTACGGTGTAATGATTTTATTGTCAGGTAGTTTTGAATAATGTCCTTTCTTTTAACTTGCACTCCAGTGGTGGAGCATATGTGCTGCTTGTTTTGATAATATATTGTGATTCTTTTTTTTAGATATCTTGTTTTATTTGGCTCTCTGTGTACAATTAATTAGGTTTCGTCATTACTGTTAGATTATTTTCTTTTGGGTGGTGGTCAAGCAAAACAAGTTTCGACTAACATCTCGGGGATTTGTGGCTTAATATGTCTTCAGTCACTGGCGCTCTTAACCCCCCCCCCCTACTATCCGCTTTATTGAACTAGGGCCACTTGACAGCTGTTTTGCATTGACTGACTCTTAGATTTTATTTATAGTGTTTTATTAATTCATTAATTAAAAAAAAACAGGAAAGAGGAATCACACCACCATTTCCTCTTGTTTATAAAAACGGCGTAGCAAAGCCTCTACTCAATATGATTCATTCATATGGACGCCGGTTTTTCTATGAGCTCTGTTCAATGTCCAACAATTAGTTTAGATCTATAGCTGATATGCAAGCTTTCATTCTTCCTGAGAGTGCTGGTTCCTCCAACCATTTCCGTTAGCTGTCGATGAGAATCAGTCGGAAGCTCGGCGAGCTGGTCAACTGTGACTGCGAGAAAATTGTATTCTGCTGAGGAAAAAATAAAAGAGGTCGTATACAAGGATCGCTGCACCACGTCGGATACAGTTCGAACAAATATTGGAGGAAGAAATTCCATCTTCTTAGGGCTTCAGAATGATACGATTCTGAGTGAAACGGGCGCATTGTTATGGATCGTTATTCTGTTCATTGCCGAATGCATGATGTGATCGTATTGGAAGAATATTAATGGTAGCACCTAAGGAATGTTGGAAATCGAGTCCTTATTTAGCGGCGATGTTTCAGCCAAAGGTGGAAATTTGAGGAGCTCTGCATGATTTTTATGGGCACCGATTTGTTATATTTATATCCAATTTGTCCACATCTAGTGCTAATGAAAATTAGAAACAAATTTGAAATATTCAGTCATTTCATATACTATAGTTCTCGATGTTTAACAAATTATATACATAAGGTATAACTTAGTACCTTGAAAAATAAGAACCAGAAAACGGAAATTTAGTAGTTGCAGGAGAGCTGATAGGACACATTGCATTGGAGTTGTTAATATTCTTCAAAAATATTTCATACATGTTAGATACATGATCTCGAGTAGTATTAAATCTGCCTAAAACACGAAGATTTTTGCCCCCAGATACGGTAAACAATAATTCAGAAATTCGGAAAAATACGTTTTAGCTATCCACAAGTACGTGCCGATGTCCGTATAGATCCATAAATATTACTGGTAGCTATGGAGTTCCCACAAGGCAAACGCTCAGCTTGCTTTTTGGACACAAAGCGCTTTCTGGTATATTGGTCAACAAAGCCATCTTTACACTCCCGGTTACTGCCATCAATCATGGCTCTCTTGGATTTTAGAGCGGATAAATTCTAGGTTAGACACACCCACCGAAATACAAGGTGAGAAGTGAGAAACGCTAAATAAAAGTAAAGAATGTAACTCCTGAAACTAATCCTGTGGTTTTCATGTTCATATGACTCCCTTGTCTGGGAAAACCACAAGTTTTAATTTCTGTTTCTTGTCCGACGTTTCGGCCACCCGGTAGCCTTTTTTAGGTACAATGACAGTGACAGTGTATATTTTGTTTATGTCTTTCAGGTGACATTTTATTTTTTTCTCTTCATTCCTATACAGTATGTTGAGACGATAGATTGAACGGACCTCTAGCAAGCCAAGACCGCGCGAAGCCATAATTACAACTTTAAGATGGTTCCACAATAACGGTCCTAGTGTAAAAGGGAACAGTATCGCCGTTTTCCGGCAATTAATTATTGTAGACATTTCTGCTTTTTTGGAGTTGTTAAGGAGTTTTATATCAGAATAAAAAACAAGAGTACTAATCTGGCTTCAGAGAATGCGTTATACAGGATGAATTTCTTTGACTTATACGAAATGCAGTAAAACAACTGAGGCTACCTCAAATGTGACAAAAGCAAGAACTGAAAAGTGATTGCAAACCTCTATGTGCGACTGAGATCATATTTGGTTTTATTCAATGGCAAGCAGATTTGATCTACTATACTGCCAGAATCGTCAGCCATCTAGCGGTCGCATGGCGTCTGGACTATCAAACGCGAACTGAGAGCTTTATAGTTCCAACAAATAGCAGCTATGTGTTCTCCACAGTGGTTCATTGTGGTGATAGGTGGCGCTGTGCGCTGTCTTATTTCGACAATCCATAGGGACCTCCTGGATAGAGAATAGTTGTGATGCCTTCGTTCGTTGTTCCAGAGACGAGAGACCAAGCCTAGATCTTGGTGATGAGGAGACAAGAAGCACAAAACAGCTGTCCATTTACGAGGGATGTCTTTTAAGGTTTGCATATAGAAACATAGTTGGCCGCGCGGATTGAACGTCAGTACCTACTGAATCTGAACCTCACACTTTAGTAAACTTAAATTCAAAGTTTCACAACAATACGTGCAGTGTTCTCACTACAGAGAATTTTTAAATGACACCAAGTCATTAGAAAAATGTAACTCAACCGAGAACATTTTCGCGCCATAATTCATTACAACTTTCAGAGACAATCATCGCAAAAAGAATGCCTTGCTGAGTTACTGTCTGTTTTCGGCAATGAAGCGCCACATCAGTCGACAATTTCCCGTTGGTATGGAGAATTCAAACGTGGACGGGTGAGTGTTAGCGACGATTCCAGGGTGGGTGCATCAAAAGCGGCAGTCACCCAGGAAAACGTCGATGCTGTGCGCAAACGCTTCATTGAATATAGTTATGTGACATATCGCGGGATTGAGGCGTCCTTGAAGATCTCAAAGACCTCAATTCAAAAAAATGTACATGAAGAATTAGGAGTAAGAAAATTAGTTTCTCGTTGGAACCCCACCTGTTGACTGAAGAGCAGAAAGCAGCCAGGGTTAATTGATTCAATTCCGGAAACTCAAAAAATGTGTACAGCATTGTTAGTGGTGATGATTCGTGGATTTACTGTGATGAACCACAAAATAAACGACAGTCGACTGTTTGGGCGTTCCAAGGTGAAGAAAAGCCAACAAAAGTCATCCGTTCTCGAAGTGTTTCGAAAAAGATGGTCGCGACATTTGTAAAAACGGGTCATATTGCAACAATTCCTCTTAATGAGCAAAGAACTGTTACTGCGGATTGGTATACCACCATTTGTTTGTCAAAAGTCATCACCGAGCTTCGAAAAATCAACCCCGAAAGAAGAATCATCCTCCATCAAGACAATGCAGGCTCGCACACAGCCCAAAGAACAAGGGAGTATTTAACGAAAGAAAACGTGGAATTATTGGACCATGATCCATATAGTCCCGATCTAAGTCCTAATGATTTCTTTACTTTCCCGAAAAATAAAAACAGACTGCGTGGTCAAAGGTTCCAGTCACCAGAAGAAGCAGTTGACGCATTCAAAAATGCAGTTTTGGATCTGCCAGCAAACGAGTGGAATAAGTGCTTCGAAAATTGGTTCTTCGTGGAGAATACTTCGAAAAACAATAAAGTCATTTAAAACTACCTACCGTGTGGTTTTATTTCCATATGCAAAACTTAAAAGACATCTCTCGTAGTTTTAAGATTTTCGTATTGAGGGAGATTTGTGAAAAATTAATATATTCATTTCAAATATTGTTGAACCATATCTTTTGGTTAATGGTAAGTCGCTTCGATTGGCAATATGTTGAGAATCAAGGCTTTTCATACTTTTTGGAAAACTGAGCGCTTCTATGCTCGATATGCTTGCAAATGTTGGAGCAAACATAATTATGTTCAAAGCACAGCTGAAAAGAAAACTATTTCATTCTTCGTAAGAGATGTTATCTCATTCTGTGTAGTATTCCTGCACCTATGATTGTGTCAGCTTTTTACATCCCACAAAAATTAGGTAGTACTTTTTTGCTTTCAACTAAGATATTACAATAATGCTGATTCTGTTATTCCGCCATATCATCAAAATTTACATCTGCTTACACCACCCCGAGAGCATATTGCCTATATAAGATTATCCCCCTCATGAATAAAAAATGCCGTGTTTCTTTATATATCGACCCATGCGTCAGGAGTTTTTAGATCTACGGAATCGAATATCTCGATTTATCACTCTCTCGCTGCCGAAACTTCCGGGGAGTTTCGCTACACCATCTGAACTTCGAACTCCATACGCGGCTGTATCCTTCTTACAGACATAAGCGACCGAGTGATTTATCATGCTGGAACAATCTTATGCAGAAGGTTCTACTTATGGATATTGTCTTCGCTAAGGACGGCTAAAAATGAGGAACATGGAACTGAACTTCCAACGAGTTGGCTGCGGAGAATACTATAGAAGCCTCCCTATGAACTCCAAGTGATTTATGAATTAACGTGTTAGATCTTAGCCTGACGCAGCCCGACCCAGCTGGTATAGCCCTACCTGTAAAGCAGATTGGTGATAGAAGGCAAAAATATCAGTCAATAGACTCTCCAAGTGTTTTTTAACCATTTTGCAAGTGCGAGTGTCTTCATCGGCAACAATTTAAAGACCGTTTAACAGTCTGTAAGAGCAACGCAGGCAATATGTTGCAGTTGCAAGGCAGCATTGTTTTGGAACGCTAGATCTGGCTATCTATTCGCTAAGCAATCTTGAAGCAAAATATATCCACATAACAGCTTTAGATTGTTATTGGCATTAAGACTGCATACTGGAAAATGACTACTCGTTTGCATCAAGCTGCTACAATGTAGCAGAACGTAACCACTAGCTCAACTCAGCCTAACGGGATGGGTTGGTAATCTAATACCATACACAGTAATGGAATGCACACTGACAGCTGAAATTTCACTCTGGAATACTGTGTAACTTCGTTTCTAGAACGCCTAAATTATTACCAAAGTATGTAATGGCACTTGATGACAGCCTACTAATTTCCAACCACAACTTTTGCGACCATGTGTTTGTTATAATAGACGCTAGTGATACGTGGTAGCCCATGTATCACGAAACATATATATTGTCTAAATTTTTTGCATTTTTTGGGATGAAAAGTGCACTTTTGATGTCCAGAATGTTTACTTTGTTTTGCTTCTGGGTGCTTGGATGATGTACGTCAAACAATTACGGACGCTGAAATTTTTACAAACTAGCACAAAGTACACTCTATGTAACAGTTCACGAACGCAGGCCAGATTCAGATAAGTGACGTCTGTCAGTCAATCTCAAGGTTTTCAAACTGGTGCATTCAGGTAAGATTTAGTTGAGTAAATTATGGCTAACCAAGAAATATATTGAGCCCAAACAATAACGTTGACAAGTTCCAAGAAACATTGAACTTGAATGTTATTGGGCACAACCGGTTGAGCCCATATACAGGACGAATGCAAACCAGGAGGGTGAAGTGGGAGATGACACGGCGGTACACGTAGTCTCGCCGGCCCTGTAACGTGCTCCGCGTTCTGGAGTATAATAATGATAATAAATCGTCTTTATTTAGGGGGCGAAGTTCAGCGTAATGCTACTCTGCCACTTAACCCCCCCCCCCCCCCAAAAAAAAAAGAAAAACTGAAAAAACAATACAAAAAACATAAATACATTTGATAAGTTAGAAGTTTAAAAATGTAGGTCTATAAAAAATATGGTATTATATAACAAATATAAGTGAAGGCTATTCAATATTTCATGATTTAAAAGTATAAAATTGTAAAAGTCATACAAAACAAAGGAATGGTATATTGCAAATATTTTTTTGTAAGGTGACAGATAAATTTTATCAACTAATTTATATACTTCTATTCAAAATAAATTTCTTCATATGCCTTTTAAATTCATCATATGATAGCAATTTTGTGTGATCATATTTTTTCAAATTATTGATCAACCTACAACATGAGTTTTGGATTTTTTGGAGACGTGCTAGAGATATTGAGTCAAGAAATGGAAGATAAACTAAAACGCAATAACTAATTTTGGACATTACCAAAGATTCACACAACATTTTTTTAGTTGTAAAGTCCAGAAATTGTTTATTAAGATATAATTGACGTAAAATTGAAAAACAATTCTTACTGATATTACCTATTTACATGTGGTATAAAATTTAGACATTCATCTAAAGTTACGCCCAAGTTTTTCACTGACTCACTTACTTCTATAGTCTCACCATTTAATTTTACTTGAAAATGTTTTTTTTCATCACTTCTAAATAGTTTTGGTGAAAAAATGATGACTTTCGATTTTAAAGGGTTCAACTGAAGGTTATGATTTTTTGCATACATACTAATAGATGTTATATCTTCATTTACCTCGGATTCAGCATTTCGAATGTCGTGATTATGGAAATGACTGTAGATCTGTGAATTGTCCGCAAAGAATTGGATATTACAATATTTAACAACTGAATGGAGTTCAGAAATATACAAAATGAATAGGAGTGGCCCAAGTACAGACCCTTGAGTCACTCCGGAGGAAATGAGGCACTTTGAAGATAGAACCTTTGATATTGATTTCCTAAGAAGCACTGAATCATTTTTGAGGCAGAGTTAGAAAAACCAAAAATATTTGCACTTGACTACTAGAAGACGATGATTTGTGGTATCGAATGCCTTAGAGAAGTTAAGAAGAACTAATGACATGATCATATGTTGATCCCAAGCTCTAACAATGTTATCGGTTAAGTCTAATAGGGAACCAGCAGTGTTATATCCCTTTTCGATAACCCCATTGTTTGAGAGGCAAAATTTTATGTTTAGAGAGATAATCATAAATTTGGGCGTACATTGCTTTTTCTAATAGTTTGGACAAAACAGGTAAAATACTATTTGGTCTTAAATCAGAATATAATTATGGCTCACTATTTTAGCTAGAGGTGATACCAATTCTTCTTTCCATGATTCTGGAAAGAATCCCCTTTCTAAACAGGTATTTATGATATGTAAAATGTGGCCTGAAATCGCAAAGAAGCATAGTTTTAGCATTCTGAGTGACACGCCATCGCTTCCTAAGGCATTCGATTTCAGAGACTGGTTATAGTACGGTTAGATTTAGTTTCTTTCTTCTATAAATGGACTAGCAATCTTAGCAGATAGCAGCTAAGTGCGACTGAACGTAACCATTGAAACTATCATGCACTTGCTTTGCGACTGCCTATCTGCCTACCGGTATGAAAAGCTAGATTGAGGAAACGTTTTTCCACCTGTTTCTATAATTGTCGATTAGGTGTCTACCAGCATGGCCATTATTTTTCAGTTGATAGTAATCGAAATGATCCAAAGGAGGTGCCATGTTTAGTTTTTTACACCGAAGCAGCCGCGCGGGCAGAAGCCTAAATGCCAAGGCACCGCGGCTGCTATGAGGATTTTCTGATGAATCAATCAAACACTACCTGTTCTTTGGCGTTACTACCAAATTAAAGGCAATCCAAATAAGTATCTAGTGCTATGTATTGTACCCCTAGGTAGTGAAAAAACTGAAGGCAACGATCTGGGTATGACGTCATATACGATAAACCGCTTTGAGAGTGAAAACACGTGTTCAGACGAATCTTCCCTTTGTCTCGCACTCTTTGTCATTGTTCTCTTGTCATCCCTTTCTCCTCCCCCATTCTTTTAGAGCTAACACGAGACGGTGGGTTTTTGTCAAAGCACCGTTACTCGATGTTAATTCGATTACGCCACAAGTGAATTTCTGGCTAATTGAGCTGATATCCTGACCGTGTTTGCCGATCTACCCCCCACTTACCCCCGCTCTGGATTGTGACCTGTAGAAGGACACCGCTCTCACCGGACATTTTTTCCGTGTTTATCATAAGCATTGCATGACTGGACTTACACGGCTATGCTCCATTCTACTGTTATCGAATGCTTAAGGCGCACACCCACTAACTGAAATGCTGGCAATTTGTGGAGCGCGAACATTTCAATCAACAATGTTCGACAAGGCAGAGATAGATATAGCCGAATATCAAGCATTGGCCATGTTTAGTAGCTAACCACATGACTGTGCTGTTCCGTGAGTTCCAAGAAATGGCGCAGCACCATCCCATTTAAACTGTTCTAAGGCAAAAACACAAATGCCCATGAGTATACAGTGATCAGTATAGTGCTTTTACGGAAGAATAGGACTACCCCAAAAATATTCACGCATACTTCACGTGATCGGACTCCAGAATGCCAAGCACGTTACAGGACCGGCGAGGCTGCATGCACCGCCGTGACGTCCCCACTCCACCTTCCTGGTTTGGAATTGGTCTTGTATATGGGTTCGACAAATCCTGCTCAATAATAGTTAAACTACCCGTTTCTTGAAATATATCAAGATGCTGAACACGGATTGGTAATATTGTTATGGTTCAACGTCTTTCTTGGATAAACAGACTGCTCTGAGGCATTATATTCTGCATAGCGCACGGTATAAATGAACCAATATTGCACCTTCTCTTAGCACAAGAGCTGCTGTTCTAATTTTATGTTCGATGTACTGAATCATTATTTCCTTTGTGTATGTTCATATTGTTCATATATGCTCATATAGCGACAGTAGCATCCATGAGACATTAACATTTTCAAATGAGATTTTTAATTATTGCGAAGAGAAAAAACAACAGCTTTGACATTCTTACAAATGACGTCAGAATACCTTATTTCATTTCAGATACTTTTTAAACGTCGAAATATCGTATATGGTTCGCTATCTCCAGATCGGGTACGTGGCCTTCCCCTTGAGGGACGTTTGAAATGTGTCATGAATGAGTAGTTGCAAGTTCTTAGCATTCGCAATCACGCCCCAGATCGGTACAAATTCAAGGAACATCGCAGTCGCTGGAGCTGGTTCGTTCAATAAGTAAATAAACCAAAGTCGATTGCTTGTGGAGTAGTACAGTGTTGATATTGTTCGTGGTGAAGAAAAAGGGTCAAAAGTGGCCTCCCCACCACCATTATTACTTCTACCACTAAGAAGTTAGTATTGCCAATCAATTGAAGAGGATCAAATCAGGAAATATATATATATATATATATTTATACTTTGCGCTACACAAAATAATGCCCTACTGAGAAGCGTCATATATTCAGAATCGCAAGTTTTTTAGATTCGCGTAAACTAAAGAATTAGTACTAAGAATCAAAAGTGAGAATTGTATAAGAATCTGTTACAGCCTTAGATGACATAACAGTCTCAATTTTATTGAATCCTTTTCTTAAAGGTGCCTTCTTCTAGAACGTTGGTAATCTCAGAAACCTTTTCAAATTACTGATAGGCCACAGAGAAACATAAAATCAATAAAATAAAAAACTGTAAAGGAGTCAGCAATTTGAATTAGCATTTAGTTTTGAGCTATGATACGGAATTATATCGATAAATAGTGGCGAATGGAATACCATAGCAATCAAAACCATCCTACATGCCGTTTGGATCGATTTAGCCATATTCTTTCTTTCGATATTTGTTCGGAAGCATACTATTAATTTGCCATCGTTAGTGTAACGGTAACACCGTTTTTATTATTTTATTACTCTCACACTAATTTATTACACCTCCAACCAATTTATTACAAATTTGACAATACCTACTGGACCACAGTATTCCGCCGCTACGTTAACTCGTCGTATACTTATTCAACTCTGACACACTCTGCTCTCTATGAGTGTACTTTTTTTGAAACGACGAGTCCAAAAGCGTTTCCGCGTTTGCCAGAACTTGAGTACCTATTCATTGAAGCTCGGTAGATGGCGATCGGTATTTCTCAGTGCCTGAAGAATGTTCTCAATGTGCGATCGCATAATCGCATATTACGAGGGTGTCTCACTGTTACTCAAAGTTCTAGTTACGAGGCCGAAACATTAGTAATTACGGCCTCGATAGGAAATCGCTCGTGTTGTCATATGTTAATGGATACTTAAATGATGCTGGCTATGTTGCTCCAATAGCGTAACGCTCATATTAACGTACTATACATGTATATATGGTATAAAATCTTGTGAGTAATATTTCGTCATAATACCAAAAAATGACCTAAACGTTTCATCTCACCCTACTAACATGTTCCCTAGAACAAAACGCTACAACCTGCCCCATTACATTTAACTGCTTATATTATTATACAACTAATAAATGTCTTGCCATTAAATCTGCTACTGCCATGGCGCTGCTTTTCCGTTATTTTAATATCCCCCATTTAAAGTTACGGCGCCGTTTCGCTCAGATACACCCACTATATCTCATCCTACATGTATGTATTACTACAGCATATACGGTACTACACAGCAATGCGACTTTCTAAAAACGCGTTGATTTTCAGGCGTCTGTCTAGGACCTTGAGTACTCAGCACACGTTGATGTGATAAGTTGCCGCGCAGATCATGCGGTGCGTTAACCAGATCAAAGATATGATCAACTAAATGCGCTGGTCAAGCATGTTTGATCAAATCGTAAAATAGTTACTATAATTGCCGATAGGAGTGCTGGGAGCGGTTTGTGTACAATTCAACACGGCGATGTTAATTAAACAAAGTTTTCCTTAAGTGAAAATTCTAACAACTGGATATTTCATGAGGAAGGAAGTGATATTAAAGATAGTGATAAAAACGTGGAGTTCGGAACGTGTTTCAAAGGTTAGTACTTTACTCTTAAATTGCATTATCATTCACTTATTTCAGGTCTAAACCGCGACTATACAGTGCCCCCCATGTAGAACTGCAGTGAGCGATTACTCAAAAAGTTTACTTCCAGCGTAACACGGAGAGTGCTTTGAGTTGTGGATTCAGTATTATATAATTTTGGCTCATAGTGTACTATCCTACCCGTTACAGAATTTTGCTAATAGTCTGAACAAGATTTTTATTTTATTTTTAACGCTATTATTCTTGCTATGATTATCAGTGTGCATTTCGTAATTTTAAAAATTCCCGTGGAGCAGACATAACATGGCGTTTTGTGAAGGTAACGTAAGAATGTTCTCTTAAGTGAAATCGTTCATACAGCGAAAGTAGTCGACGAAAAAGAAACATTTACACAATAATCCGGTTAAGTTGAGCAGGATATAATATAAGTACATGACATTCTGACAGGTTTGTGCTATAAAAAGCGTGTGCAAAGACGCCATATCGCTTAGAAATTTTATCAATGCTATAGAAGAGCCATTAAATATCCAGCTATAAAACGTCAAAAAAACAGACAAAATGTCAACTTGGTGCAGATAGTTCCTAGTGTTCAAATAGTACATTCCGCGCTTGCTCGCTATGAGCGCTGTGAGCGTCATCAAAAGCGTCTATGAAGGAATGTGTCAACGACATGACACGCTCAGTGACCATGCTGCAAACCAGCGAGGGATTTTCTTTTCTTGTTGCTCTCTTTTTTGAAATTCAGTAAATTTGTACATGTAATTCACAGGTTGAACAAGAAAAAGCAGATGCGAAATTAATTTTTAGCTTTGCGTATATCTCAAGTAAGTGTATTTGAGACAAAAAACCATTAGAATTATCATCAACATAGATTGTTAGTACACAAATACTCACTATGCACCTTGCACTGCCGTTTCCTTCCAACTTACAACTTAGACCTCCAATAATGCCATCTGAAGCAGATGTCGCCTCAGAGCCAAAGATTGCTAGCTGAAGCATCAAGACGTTTAGGCAACACGTACAGCTACGGAACGAGTACACATCAAGTGTCCAACAGCTAGTGCTAAGTTGACGTCCTGTCGTAATGTCACAAAAAACCTATATGTCAAAAAGCCGACATGTCACTATTCAAGATGCGTAATACCTCTGCAGTTCCGCTCGACAGCCGGAGTGAAAGTGCTATCAGATCCTTTGCATGTGCGTTACGATGCTCTCATAGTCGGTTGTTGCGTTATCGTGTGATATTGTATATGCTAAGGTATTACTCGCCTTGATGAGGTTGGAAAGAGGGGTATATCTACGTTTTACGGTGGTTTATGACATGCTCTTTCGGACGTTTACCATACGTTAATTTAGCACCAGGAATAGTGGTCATGTGGGATATCTGGTTTATGCATGAGTCTAGTTTACGACCGCCGTGAAATACTCTTCATTATAACTACGATTTGCGGGTAAATTTCTTGTGGGTACTTTATTAACGTAGTCCAATGTTGATTGTGAAGTTGTCTAGCGTGAAATTTTCATATCAGCTTTTTCGAACGTAACTCAATCGAGAGCGTTTTTAGATACAACTCAAAAAATACGTTCAATCGTTTGAAGATGATAGTGCGGGATTCGGCAGAACAATATAAGCTCAGCATACGTTTCGATTGTAATAGCTTTACGCACGTCATCGGCGTACCTACTAGAGCAACGAATTCAACGCTACTCTCATTGATCCAATTTTTATAAATAACTGAGACAGATATAATTTCTGACCATAGGTTGCGTGATATAGCTCGCATGAACTTGGATAGACTTTTTTATGTCAATGAGATTGAACAGAATATATGCATTTTAACTGAATCTCTCACTATTCTATTTGATACTTCTGCCCCTTTCAGGGTGGCTCGTGTTAACAAAACAGCTGCACCCTTGCTAACACCTACACTAAAACTTATCTCAACACACAGAAACTACTGCCTTAGTAACCTTCAGACAAAATTATAATCAAGATAACTGGAATCGTTACAAGTATCTGGGAAATTATGCTTTAGCTTCAATACGGAAAGAGAAAAAAGCTCACCTTCCACATAATAACAATTTCAATACACAAACTTGGAAAACCCTTGGAGATATGAGAATTTGCCGACGCAATAAAATTGAGATTTCTGATAATCTACTTGAACCAAACTCTGAATAATTACTTTTTTTCTAACTCCCGTTTTGCAAATTTGAATTCAAGGTTATGTGTAACCAGCTCTCGATGTGTATCTTACTATGAAAATAACTCCTTCAGCACTAGTGCTCCTTTATTTAGTTTTCGCTATGTTGACAAATATGAAGTGTTCGATGTCATATCTTCTATAAAGTCTGATGCATCGGGTTGTGATGGTCTTAGTCGAAGGATGATACATCTCTGCTCACCCGAAATTTTAAACCATGCTGCACGTATTGCAGCTTATTTTATCAGTAAGCCTTACAACCTTGTTATATATGAACTTGTTAGTTTCTTTCAGCGTATGTTGATGAGTCGTCAATTATTTGTGTGCATTTTCCTGCACTGTAAGGTTAAGTGGTAGAGTAGCCAGCTGGCTAAACTTCGCCAGGCAGTGTGGTTGAGCCACTAAAGGCATTATTATTATTATTATTATCAACGATGAAGCATGGAACGACCAATGTTAGTAGTAGCATCAGTAGTAGTAGAAGTAGTGGTGGTGGTGGGGACACAAATCCTGGCAACTAGGCCACCTTTGGCCCTTTTACCAACACTCCAGAGCAATTCCACGCGTCAATGACAGTTTTCGACATTTTCTGTCATACTGATTAAAAATGGTAAAAGATACAGCAACGACATTATCTACAATGAATTTAGCACATTTTTCTCATCTAGTTTTGAGGGAACACAAATTACACTACTCAAAAAAATTAATGGAAAAAGCAAAAAGTTAAAATTTTTCGGCGAGTTTTGACAGGCTGTATCAACGAAAAATTGTCATATATAGACTTTAAGAAGCTATAAGACTATAGTTTTAGGTTTTTTTTGCCGAAAACTTTTAGGAGCAACGATTCTCATGCAATTCTAACAGGCAGCGCAAAGACATATTTTGTCACATTTGGCCTTCTTTTTGGTCCAATGGGTTGAACATTTTTTTCTGCTAGGCCATCATATGGCATCATATTCAGCTTCAATATCATGTTTTTAAAATCTCGATACGATCAATTGGCGTGGAGATATCTGGCTAAATGGAAAATGTTCAAAATTTGAAAGAAATCGAAGCAGCAAATTTTTTGTATCAAAATATCCTGTAATTTTTCAACCCCGTGGACTGAAACGAAGAAGGCAAAGATTTTGCAGATATTTTTTATTGCGCTATCTGTTGTCGCTCCTAACATTTTTTTGCTAATATACCTGAAAACTCGAATCTCAAAGCCTCAAAATGCTTTTTTAATATCCAGATACGACCAATTTTAACCAAAATGTGTAGTTTAATTGGATGTCTGCCCAATATGTATGCTGGGTATCCCGGAAACTACTCGTGGACATTTTTTCATTTAATAAAACATTCCACCACCGCCACTACTCCTGTTTATCTTTAAACTTCCGTCCGCAATCCTTTATTTGCGCTCTCGTAGGCTTGCTATTGTACGAGTTGAGAGCCAGTTTGGCATTATCGTTCCGACTACGGGGCTTCTGTTGGTGTTTACGCTTCTGTACTCCTTTCGGAGTTATCTGCTGCACTCCTCCGACTCCTCATATTAATACTGAAGACGGTACGAGCGTGCACGAAGCTGCATGGATCAGATTAGAGAGGAAGTTGCTGGTAAATTTGCTACTGACGCTATTCGACGGATGAGTGGAAAAATCTCATAGCAATGGGGCTTGCATACAGAGAGATATACATTTCGTTACAGAATATATGGTCGAGTTCGTAGATGCAGATAAAAACAACATATAAGTATAGGGGTTTTAACGGTTTTTGGCGGGTTACAGTAGAACTACAGGAATTAAGTTCATACATCGATTTCCTCCACACATACATACGAGGTCTGTAAATTAAGTAATATACATGTTTTTCCCCCGAAGGGTAAAAAACATTTATTTTGGGTCTTGCCGAAGCTTGACCCTTATGAGACTACTACCCTTGTTTACCAGCCCCTGTTAGGTGCTCCGTCCTTCTCTAGCGGTCGCGAATCAATCTCCCCTCTCTGTCCCGCTCAGAGCCTGGTCGCGACCGCCCGTCAGCGCCGGCAAGCCCGCTTGCGCTTCAGTACGTGTCTTTTTTAAGCCGGCTAGGTATAAAAATTTTAGGGTCAAGCTTCGGCAAGACCCAAAATAAATGTGTTTTACCCTTCGGGGGAAAAACATGTATATTTTAGGTCTGTGCCTTTGCTTGACCCTTATGTAGTCTGCCGGCGCTAAGAGCGTACTGTGATAGGAGGAAAAAACCCCAAGTCGGTAGAACATAAAGGTTTATATTGTAGCAACGAACATAAATGGTGACATTCTTATTGAAAAAAACAACAAACAAAAACAAAAATGATGGCTAAACAACATCAAAATGTTCCGAGGGAGTATTTCCCTTACGATCGGTAGATCCTCCTGGCTCGACTAGCTTACAATAGTACTTGAAAAAGTTTTTATCACTCTGCCAGTTTCCCTTCTTCAGAATCTCGTCCAATGGCATATTCACACTAAAGCGATCTGACCCAACCGCTGAACGAATGCTACCTGGTCCTGTATCAACACCAATCTGCTTTAGGGCGGTTTTAACCCATCCTGCAATCACAGCTTTTGAAGCTGGCCGCACCTTTCCCCTAGATGATATGAACAGACTATCCAAATCCGGCGCGCCATGTCGCCTTTCCTCGGAAAGAGATATCAAAATTCGTATCCACTTGATTATATCCACCGATTTATCATCATTCTCTGAGATCTTCCATCCCGATTGCCTGTACGAAGACCTGTCCGTCTTAAAACCGAACTTAGGCCAGAAAACCATCCATGGGCCAAAATCCTGGAAATAGGAGCCACTAATGGCTAGCAGGGTTAAATCGTGGATACGTCTGCCTGATGCAAGAAGAAGTAAAATGGCGAGATGCCGTGAAACCTGGAACATACTGTCCAGATCGGGGGGATTGGATTTTAACCAGGCTATTAAATCATTAATGTTCCAAATACTGATTCTGCGATTAGTCACCTTAGAAAGGCTGATAGCCTTGAGCATATATTTCACCACAGGGTGCCTATTTATAGCCTCAGCGTGGGATGGATCGGCGAATGTGGTCACTATCGATTTATTTAAGAGGATAGTATTATATGAGAGTTGCTTAGCCTTGTGTAAAAAACTAAGAAACAATGCGACCTCTTTTGGGTTAGGGTTATTGACTTGAACCTTCTGACTCCTAGCCCACTCCAGCCATCGTTTCCAGCCTGCCGAGTATGTCTTGAGGGTACCAGGTCTCCAGGCTTTCAATAGAAGCGCTATATCATCTGCGCTCCATCCCTCGGTGTAATGTAGCCACCCCGCACCTTCCAAGCCTCCAAATGTAGCTGCTGGACTTCTGGTGGAACTTGATTGGTCGCCATGTCTATCAGGTGAAGATGGGTGTCTTGAATCGGCAGTGATGGCTCCAGCGCTCTCTTGCGTAAGTCGGGCAGCCAAAATGCCTGCTCCCATCGTGGGGCGATCCCAATATAAGTCCCCTCCGCTGAATTGAGGTGATGGAGCATCCTTGGAATTAATGATGGAGGGGGAAATACCCAAGCAATTCCGAAGCTCCATGGGCGACTGAACGCATCTATGAAAAGGGCGTCCGGGTCCTCCGGAAACTGGCTCACATAGGCAGCTACGACTCTCGACCTCCTGGTTGCAAACAGATCGATTGTTGGTTGGCCCCATTTGAGAAAAATTGGACGAATGGCAGTCTCTGACAGGTGCCAGTCTGGCACCGCCTTCTGCCGAGACAGGTGATCGGCAATACTGTTGTAAACCCCCGGGATGTACCTTACTGATATCTGGATCTGGTAGCTCCTTGCAAACAACAGTAGCTGTTCCGTCATTCTGAGAAGGGTTCTGGATTTGGTGCCTCCCTCGTTTCTTATATAAGCAACAACCGTCTGGCTGTCGGACTGTATCAATACGGTTTTGTGCCTCAGAATCGCCCTGTACCTCCTCAATGCACGGAAAACGGCAAACAACTCCTTTTTGTTTATGTGCCATAACGTTTGTTTGGCCGTCCAAGTACCCTTGATTGTTTTGTCTAGCAGATGAGCACCCCAACCAACGTCCGACGCATCGGTCGACAGGAATACTGTTATCGGAGGTGTGAAAAGTTCTGACGTCTGTTCCAAATTCTCTAGCCACCAATGAAGCTGCTGAATCACCTCTTGCGGGATACGATATGATGTCTTTGGTTCGAATTCTGGGAGTCTTTTGCTGGCTATCTGGATGCGCCGACAATGCAACCGTCCCAGAGGTATTGCAAATCCTACGAAGTTTAATTTTCCAAGAATCGACTTCGCCTGTCTCCAATTCCAGAGCCCTGAGTCGATTCGCTTCCGGAGTTCTTTCCTGATTCGGTCGACTTTTCTCTGCGGGACGAATTTGCGGTTCCTCCCCGTGTCCCCGCCTAGCCCAAGAAACTCTATCACTCGAGTGGGCTCTAAGATTGACTTTGAATAGTTGATCTTCCATCCTAGGTTTCTTAGGAAGGCCACGGCTAGGTGCATGTCGTGTCTCACCTCTTCCACGGTTTGACCGGCTATCAAAAAATCGTCCAAATAAACGATGATTCTTACATTCTTTTTCCTTAGCTGGCTTGCTATCCAATTTGACACTCTTGCAAATGTAAGGGGCGCGGTTGCTAGTCCGAAGGGCAAGCACGTCATGGTATATACCTTCCCCTGAAATGATAGGGCTAGATACCGTTGGTGACTCTTCTTGACAGGTATATGAAAATATGCCTGCGATAGGTCGAGCTTGACCATGTAGTCGTATCTTTGTAAAAACTCTGGAACCCGGTGATGGCTTATTAAATGAAATCTTTTTGGGCTCAGGAAGGCGTTTAATCTTCTGAGGTCGAAAATGGGGCGATTGGAGCCGTCTGCTTTTGGGACCAAGAACATTCTTGAAAGGAACCCGGATTTCACTGAGCTCGGGACCTCCTGTAGAACTCCGGTTGCCAACATATTCGAAATTTCTCGATACATCTTCGCATCGACTGAGGTTTGCAGTCTTTGGATACTGGCTGTGGAAAATGGGATTGAGGGAGGTTTCTTGCAAAACGGAATTGCGTACCCTGCTATCATTTTTATTAACGATTTTGGTGCTCCTGCCATGATCCAGTTTTGGGCGAAATCCCTCAGTTGACCTGCTTTCCAATCTCCCCGACACCTTGCAACTTTCAATGTGTCAAAAGCGCCGCGTCGGTTTACCATGGCTCTTCGAAGTTCTGTAATGCTTGGCCCGAAAAGTGGATGTCTTCCGTGAAGATCGGTTTTCCTGTCTCAAGTTTTGGCTTTTTTGGGATCTCTTCTCGGGCTTACGGGCCTGTTTACTGGGCTTGTTTCGCGAAAGGAATTTTCCTCTTAAATGTCGGCCTCAGGCTTCCTGCTTGTGACTTTAACAGATCCTCAATTTTATTCTCGTCAAAGAGATGAGATTCGGAAGGAGGAATCTTCGATAATACCATAGCAACGTTTGTGTTCAGTGGAGCTAGTTGGCTCCGTCTCAACTCTATCGCTTCCGCTCGCTTGCCACATATGAACTGCAAAAGATTATCCGAATGTTGGCGAAAGAGGCATCCCGGCCCAATAAGCTCCGACTCTATCAGGTCCGCTGACGATGGGCAGGCATCAATAATCATATTGATTGCCTTTTGGAATGCCGCTCGCTGTAATAGTAAACCGTGACACACGGTCCCATAGGACCCCTCCGTTTTTTCTAAAAAGTCAGACGCAAAGCTGTCCTTGGCTAAGTGTTTAACCTGCTGGTAGTACTAACGCGTTGCTTCGAGGTCGACTGGGAACAGCTTTCAGACTCATCCGTCTCAGAGCCATCTCCAAGAAGTTTCGACGCCTCTTTCCTAGTCATCAACAGCCCCCTCAAGTTCTTCACCGACTGAATAACCAGCTCACAGTGCAAAGCAGAACCTCTCACTTGCAGAGCCAGAGATGGAGGTCCTAAGATGAGGCCCACACAGAACGGCCATGACATCATTTTCACTTTCATGTCCCTGTAAGGTCTCTCCTTGAGGCATTTTGCATCTGGGTTGAAGGCTTTTGCAATTTGCAGCGCAGATAAGCAGAAACGCATTTTGTTAAGAACCGAAGGCTCCATATGAACTACATGATCCTTCCGGACTCTCCAATCCTTCCAGCCCTCCGGCAGGAAACCAGCTGCAGCAATCTTTAGTCTTGCTAGGACTTCGTCTTCGGACGGTTCATCATACAGCTCCCCCAATGAAGCAAAAGAATATGAGGCAGCCATCTGCAATGAAAAGGCCCAGTGAACATCTTAATACAGATATACAAAAGCAGAGATAAATAGCTAGTGGCTGATTTATCAAGCCTCGCTTGGTGTGCCGTAAGGCTCAAATGTGAACCGTAAGGCTCAAGTGTGAACCGTAAGGCTCAAATGGCGAGCCGTCAGGCTCAAAGGGCGAGCCGTAAGGCTCAAAGGGCGAGCCGTAAGGCTCAAATGGCGAGCCGTCAGGCTCAAAGGGCGAGCCGTAAGGCTCGGGTGCGAGCCGTGAGGCTCAATTACCTATCCGTAAGGCTCAAGTTCCGAACCGCGAAGGTTCAACTTCTGAGCCTTGGAGGCCCATTCACTGAGCCGTGAACGTTCAAATTCTGGGCCGTACGCCAAGAAATACTTAGAGCATGACTGGTAAAGACTGATGAGACGTAAGAGTGCTCGATCAGATAAGTTATATACCAGTAAATACGTGATTGAGACACAGGGTGCTCGAATCACTTGCATGCAATAAAGGGAATGTCAACATACTAAAATTAGAGAAAATCACTCTTTGAAAAATCTACATACCTCGCTATCACTATCCATTGCACAATTAACATGCACTGTATATCCAGTTTTGTACGAATACGTATACAAACTTTACCGAACGCACCTGACGCGATGGTAAACAACAGCGTACTAAAGCGCAAGCGGGCTTGCCGGCGCTGACGGGCGGTCGCGACTTGGCTCTGAGCGGGACAGAGAGGGAAGATTGATTCGCGACCGCTAGAGAAGGACGGAGCACCTGACAGGGGCTGGTAAACAAGGGTAGTAGTCTCATAAGGGTCAAGCAAAGGCACAGACCTAAAATGATTTTTTTATTCAAACATAATTACAATTGTATATAGTCGCCCTCAAAATAACTTCCTTCTGAAGCCACACAGCGCTGGAGATGGTTCCTCCACCCCTCTTAGCAGTGCTGGAAGTCCGATACTCGAATAGCCTTCAGCTGGAGAATGTTTTCGACTGTCTGAAAATGAGCTCACTTGAGGTGATTCTTCAACTTCGGGAAGAGAAAAATGTCACAAGGACTCAAATCAGGTGCGTAAGGAAGCTGAGGGGCCACTGGCCAAAAACTCGTTTATTGATATTGCTGAGTGGCAAGGAACATTATCGTGATACAATTCCCAGTTGTTCTTGATTTTAATGTAGAAACTCTTCGTGAACGATTCCGTGGATATCGAAAAAACAAATCAGCATGTATTTGATGTTCGACTTCGTCTTCATTGCTTTTTTGGAGTTGGAGTTGCTCTTGATGTAAAGGTAGAAACACTTTGTGAACGATTCCGTGGATATCGAAAAAACAAATCAGCATGCATTTGGTGTTCGACGTCGTCTTTATTGCTTTTTTGGGCCTTGGAGAGGTTGTGTGCCACTCAATGCTCTGGCGCTTGGTTTCTTGGACGTACTCAAACACACAAGACTCGTAATTACATGTACCAGAAAATATTCAATCAAATCCAAAAAGTCAATGCACTTTTCCTTCCTGATGTTTGGTCTTGCGAATGGTTTTTTCTTCAATCGACTCGCTTCCTTCGGAAAATGCCTTAAACCACCGAAAAATCTGGGCTTTTGACAAAACACTATCAGTGTTACCAGATCGCACGCTCACTACTTAATTTACACACCTCGTATACAATCGTACTCCATGCGCGGTCGTTTGTTTGTGTAAGCTCACATTCGCTCTTTTGTCTTGACACACCGCCTTCAAAAATTTTATTGTTAACATATGAGTCTTCCATATTTATGACTGTCATTGTCAAGTACAACCTCTGCTTGGCATGAACATGTGAGATCCAATTTTTTTATCTTAATCTCTGACTGGAAGTTTGACGTTATACGTGAAAGAAACTTGAGCCGTCAGCTGGAGTCTTCTGCAGGGTTGATAAAAATCATGATTTTTTTGGTTTCTGACAGATTTTGCAAGAATCAAATAATTCATTAATATTTTGGTTTTTATTATAATTACTATAAATTTGACTTAATAATCACTGTATATGGTACATTTTGACTTGATTAACAAACAAACCCCTAACGAAACTATTATTTTCTCCTTTAGCAACAATCCGGCTAACGTTCGATGAAATGATGCAATGCGTGCGCAGCGGAGCGAAAAAGTTGTCACGTAGAATGTTGAATAAAACCACCAATAATGGTTAATAATTGAATTTAAAGCCAAGAGTGGACCACTCAAACAGGGAATGTTTGCAGAGGATATAAGAAAAAATGTAAAACTATTGCAACGGTGGAAATCACAGTTCAGCAGCATCGATGAGCATGGTTAATTAACGCCTATCTCCTACATATTCTATTCTTCTAAATATTATAATAAATAGTTGTTGAAGGACTTTCTTATTCATTGATATTCTGTTATAATAACATAGTTTACAAATGTTCATTTTTTCTTTTATGTACTGATTTGATTATTATTACAGTAAGTAGTCCATGAACTTTCATGACAAAAAAATCAAGTTTAATATACCGACGTTTATCAATAAAATAACTTGATATAAATAACTGATTCAAATCCTGGTTTAAATCAAATGATTTAAATCAATCATCTCTGGCCCTCTGTCACTGGTTATTGTTATCAGGATATGATACAAAATATTGTAGTTTCTAAAAATCGACAACTTAACCTACAGGAGATGTGCTTTCACCGACGAAGCGACGTATCACACATCTAAAAAAAATGGTTAATGTTTTGCAAAGCATATATTTACTGGCTTTGATAACCCATTTGACATTATCATCTGGCATCCAAGATTACCAGATTTAACGGAGCCCGGCAGAGATTACAATCTCAAACGTTACTTTAGTCCAAAATTTGAATAGGACTGTGAAGAATATTGACCAAAAACTTATTCTTAATAAAAAGTATTCTCTTACACTTACTTCTCAAAGGGATGTTTTTGTGATTGAACAATAGGCATTTCCCATTTTTGAAAGGGCAAAGTTATAGAGCTAAAATTTTGGATGATGAAATTGATGCACGAATATATTTTAGCGAAACAGTGTGATAGTGCATATTTTGAAGATGTGATACCTCATTTTGCTCCTTATAAATAATTTAGAGCACAAATTTACTGTCATTCGAGATTACGGACTGTCGAAGTTGAGCATTTTTGTACGTTTAATCGCTTTTAGCTCCACAAATAATCATAAAAAGGTTATAATGTCACATTAATCTTCTCATGGGACAATTCGATCAGGAAAAATACAGATTTTGACATTATTCATTGTCGAGCGCGGAGGTACCTCCCGGAGAATCTAAGGCGGGGACAGAATGTGTGCATGTTGCATGCGCCCGTGCTCCCTCGATAAAGTCCACGCGGCGTCCCCCTCTCCCCTGTTTGTCTATATGGCCTTTGCGGCTAAAATATAAAACAAAGGTTCAATAATGAAATATCGCGAGAATTATTACATATATGGATAGATTCTTTCAAGAAAAGAATACTGGTATATACTATAGAGTTTTGAAGCTTAGTTGTTGAGTTATAAGCAATTCAATGAACAATAATGCATAAAAATTTGACAGCCCGCCAGTTTCTTCTTTTCAAAGATAATAAATTTATTGCTTCAAAATGAGGTATTTCATGCCCCCAATTCCATTAAAACAATGTCCAAAATGGCGACCTATCGCCTTCTTGGAATTTTCAATAATCATCCCAAATTTCAGCGTACTAGCTTAACCGATCCAAAAAATAAGAGGAGGGAAATGCACTGTATATTAAAAATGATTCCAAAATTATTGTCTTTTGTCGGGCATTGTATTTCACATAATTGAATACTTACTACATTAATCAAATCTGATTACAATCTTATACGTTACGTAGTTCAGAAGCGAGGGAGAGGCGGGGTTAGGAACACATACATATACATACATCTATTTTATCCTTGTCAAGTATCCCGCGGGATTAGCCTTGACATTTTATTATCTACACAGAACGAATTTGGGCAGAGCTTTCGAGGGGACGACAAATTGGTTTGTAGGTAGCGAGCAGAAAGGGAATTGGAACGATGGCATGATTTGACTTTTCGTTTGAAACCACGTGAAGGAATCGAGGGTAGGTGAGATATTAGATTGATACCCTTACTTTACGAGGGAAAGAAACCAAGAAAATAAATAAAAAAATTTCCAAAATTCGTGAAACATACAGACGTCCCTTAATGTACCTAAAGTAATTCAATTATTTGTTAAACTATTGCTACCGTTTCAATACGCCATTCTTTTAAACAATTATTTAATTAACTGTCTAACAATATAATGGAAACTATGGGTTTATCAACTTTTGAGAAAAACTTGAAAAGCGGGCGGATCTTCAAACTTTGAGGCAACATTAATGCTCCCAAGTTTCATATAATCAGTTTTCAAAACATTTTTATAAAGACGATACGTTTTTTTTTTGGCAAATTGCTCCCACCATTGATTAACGTACTCGACCTGAATATATAGCCAACCGTATGGTATATGCCGACATCCAAAAAGGGATGTGAAAGATACCAGCGTCATCTGAAGCAGTATCAGAACATAACAATGAGTTAAAAAATCTACTATGTAGTGTTTGGTTCCGCTGCTGACTCTTAGATGGCGCTGGGATCTTCCAGCTGAAGATACCCAATTAAAATGGGCACTAGAAGGACAAAAAGAAAATCCAGATCGAAGCGCTATCTAAAGCCAGTAGCAGAATGAAACTGTAACTGATTAACGTATCCTACCCGAAGACACTCGATTAAAATAGGCAGTAGAAAGGGCAAAAAGAGAATGAAGATGGTCCCGATATCTATGGGACAGTTAAAATAGACCTCTAACTCTTTTCAAAGTAGATTTGTAAATTGATTTTTGTGTTCTGTTTCTGTTCCACAGATGGCGAAAGTTTCTTTCAGATCCCCCTGTGGACACAGGAATACAATATATGTTTGGTGACCACAAGGTAGAATATGGGTACCAGCGCTTCTGCTTAAATTGGCTGAAATTTTTGTATATTGTTCTCCATACAAATCTGATCAATGAATCCATGGGCATATGGTCCTAGCATCAAAGGTTTCTCAGGTTCAGGGCGCACAAGCATAGCAAATTAGAAAATACGTATAGCTTAGGAAAGGCACCAACATGATTTCCTGATTTTCTTTAGTCATTGATTAGAATCTCAGTACTGATTATTAGCCGAATCAGGCACTTTTTTACATATTTTTTTGTTTGCATCAAGTTATTAAGATTTTCATAGAACAAATTTCTAGTCAAATTGGCTGACATTTTGATATCCTGTCCTCGGCTTGAGTATTGATATTATATGAGTCAGAATGCGCATCATCACAATATTCATGAAAAATAGTATCCGGTCGAATTGGCTGGAAGTATGTCTTTTCATACCATTTTGATCAAACATCAAATATCCTGAGACAAGATTTTTCACAGAGGAATTAAGAAATAGTGTAGCTTTTGACACTTATATGCATTTCAATTGTAAGAGGTTTGTGACGGCAAAGTATAAAGTTTAGCACGATTTTTTTATTATATGGGAGCGTCTCGAGCTCGTTTGTTCCTCAGTATCAGAGATTTCCTATTATGTCCATTAACAACGTGCAGAAAGGTCAGTAGAACAAAGGAAGAAAATATCGAATGGTTAATAGTAGGTAATTGTCTGGAGTCTGGAGGCCAAACGGTGCTAGAGCTCGTCTAAATAGGGCCATTCTTGGTGCGATTACGGCTGATACGTCGTGTATATGGCGCTATTTTGTCAGTTGGTACTATGAGCCTCGCAAATCGTCTGGCATATGTAGGCGTTTCTGGATTTTACTAGAGTTAACTGATTGGTAACATTTAATATCCGATGAGCGACTGATCTAACGGCAAAAGTTGCGTTTTCCATTCTTTTTACTTCCCACGCCAATGGCGTGGTGAAAAAAGAAATTGATCCATTGACGGCTTCATGCAAAAAAAAATAAAAAATAAAAGTAGCACAATCTTCATTTTTGACACCCTGGTGAGGTTAGTCATAGCAACGTTGCTAGATGGTCGGTACTGTCGGTAAAGCAGGAAGACATATCTATATCGCATCGTTGTCAAATGGGTGGGGATTATATTCGTTATATATTATTTTCGTTCGTAGCTAACTTTTGCCTCGGAGGGGCTAAGGTCCGTATCGTCAGTCGTCCCTACAATTGTAGGGCCCCTTTATGGCCTCCTTGATTGTCATAGTTTTCTGCTTCTCCGTGTCAGAACTCTATTTTGAGGTTATGACACAAACATCTATTTGCATCAAATTGTGCTTGCTTTTGAGTTATATCATGTTTTATCAGCCTGAAATTTCCTACAATTTAAAAAGAAAACATATCTTCACAATAGGAGAGCGCTGACGCTGACACGGGACAAGTGTAATCTATAAATTTTTGAAGGAGAGAAAGGAGGATGACAATCAAGGAGGCCTTAAACGCGCCCTACAATTATAGGGACGACTGACGATACGGGCCTAAGTTGTGCCAAGCACAATCCCTAAAGTGCAGAGTCAACCTACTTGACGGCATTGTATTCCCAAGTTGTCTATCCGTATGCGATCAAAACGGCAACCATTACGGATGCTTCCTCCGATTGCGAAGTTGTTTAGCGATAAGAGTGCGACTGAACATCTCTATAAACATAAAACTTGGAAACTACATCTCTCAATAAATCAAATAAAAAGCATTGCATCCAATCTGATAAAAAGAAAAAGCTCTACAAGTAAATTCTCTTCTGAAAAGCTCCCCCTTAAAATCTGCATGCGATCCGATTGAATCGACGATCGAATTTTTTTGTCATTTCATCGAATTTGTACGTGACACAATCGTTTCGAATGCTCTTTCTACATTGGAGACAGTATCGGAAATTCAATCTCGCTCCTCTTCTTAGTACACGTATTTCGTGGATAAAAAATGACGCAACAGTACGAGCCCCCTCCCACTTCAGTTGGCCCACTTCAAGATTTGTACCAAAATATGCCTATATAAACTAAACATGACGAAACTATTTACTTCTAAAACAACTTATTTTCTCAAAAACATTTTAGATATACTCTAGTCGTAAAAATACATATTTGAAATCACTTAGACCTATAACTAATAGAACATCTGAACAAATAAACAATGTGCGAATAAATGCGCGAAGTTAACAAAGCAACAATTGAAAGATTACCATTGGGTAACATCACCTTTATTTTTTATTACGGCTGAAATTCTTTGGGGCATAGTGTTAACCAAGTTTTAGCAAAAATTTAATGTAAAACAATCCCATATTTCTTGAAACTTTTGTCTCAGTTCGGTGATTGTGCGAGCTAGACTGCTAGAAACCCATTTCAAAAGTGGTGCATTATTTTCTTCCATCCATTTTATAGCCTTTTTTGAGGTATGGCACGCTACACCATCTTGCTGAAACACAAAATCTTGGCCGGATGTCAAACATTCTTCCATCACTGGTAAAAGCGATTCTTCTAAAATTGCCAAATATTCGTTTGTATACATATTTCCATCAATAAAATGAAGTTTTCCTACTCTTCTTGATGACACACTGCCCCAGACCATAATGGATGCTGGAAATTTCACTTTTCTCTTCAGACAGTCAACATGGAATGCTTCAGTTTTTTTGCGAATAACTCTACTGCGACTGTCACCAACACAAACTTCGAATCAGGCCTCATCACTCCATTGTATTGCACACCATTGTTGAGGTGTCCATTGTCTATGTTCTTTAGCCCATCTAAGCCGATTTTTCTTTTGCAGTAGAGTTAATAGTGGCTTTTCTTTGGCCTATAAACAAGTTGTGCAACTTTAGGGTTTTTACTTCACTTTTTTTATAAGAAAACTTACCTTGCAAGTGCTAAATCCCAGTTTGTGGGCCGCTCTGTGAGTTGTGGAACTCGAAATTCTCCTTCCAACAGCGTCACTCCACAGAGCACTTAATTGTAAATAATTGGCACGCCTATTTTTCACGATTATTCTCCTTAATGCTCTTCGGTCGGCATTTGTGATATTACTTTTTTCACATATCGTGACTTAATATTAACTGAACCAGTTACGTTATATCTTCTAACAATATTTCTCACACTGTACTGCGATAAGTCTAACAAAGTTGCAATTTCTGACTTTGATTTCCCAGAAAAAAAAATTAATTATCAGTAACCGAATTTTCTCACTAATAACCTTTCCTCTACCCATTTCGAAAACCTTAACTACCCAAAACAATTTTAAACGTATTCTGGCAGCTGTGATTAATAAAAACAATTGTCATCGCTTTTATTTTTCACAGCCACCTATGCGTTATAGACTTATTTTGCATTGAAATGAAAATAGGTTGATATGCTGTAATTGCGACATGTGTTATTTTTATGCTGCAAATTTGATTAGGGAGTGATAAAGTTGGTGTTTTCTACTATATATTATCAAAATACTCATTGTTAATATTTTAAACCTATAACACCCTGCTACATTTTTATTTTTTGTGTTTGATAAGAAAAAAACTAAGATTTCAATAGTTGAGCCAACTGAAGTGGGAAGGGGCTCGTACTTCAATCACCTATGGAATTTGGAATCCAATCGATACATTCCGTGAGGAATAACAACGTTATTCTGTGAAAAATTCTCGATAAAATTTAGATAAAAAGACGAACTATCAGCTCAGGAATTTTGCTCTAAGCAATGAAAGCCAGCAAACTACTGAAGGAATTACAATGGGTCACTGCACCAATTTCTTAAACAGTTATTAGTAGATGATAGAGACTGAAAAAGACATGCAGATTGTGCTGTTTCGTGCTCATTAGCAACTCATCGAAGCGGTGTAGGTTTCAGGTCTAGTCGTGGACACAGACGAAACGGAAAGCCAACAAATTGATGTGGTCATTTGAAAAACTCGAAACGTTGTGCCCAAGTAGATAGAAAAGTGACATTCGCCACGAAACCATTGGTAGGTGGCGTTCGTCAGTTTTACATCAACTTGCGCACATACGTCGGAGATATTACATAGCCCCACAAAAGAATAAAGATCAAGATCCGTGAGACAGATCATGATAAAATATTACCACTTTTTTCGAAGCTGAATCTGAATTCGTGACCAGATAAGTTCCTACACACCTAGAATTTCCCCCTGCCCAAAAACTACCCATAGGAGTCGTGAAAATTGAGTATCGGATGTCAGATGCTGAAGCGTGGTATTTCCATGGATCCACGTACTCCCAGGGGTCCCAATCGAGGAGCAAAAATTGAGTTTGGGTTGCTGGATGCTGAATCCCCATATATTTTTCGACCCTAAATTCGAATTTGTAGTTTGGTAGCTTTTGGGCCCGGGAGTAAACTTTAGGGGTGTAGGCGTCAGTTGTCAGTGTGGAGACCTCTTACAATAAAACGTTTCGCAGACGAAAACTAGAAATAGGAGCTTAAATTGCGTAAGTGAGACACGTATTTGTATGGAGCCAGCCCTCTCGCCAAGGATGGTGTAGCTCTCGGAAATCTAGTGGACAAAAAGCGTCTACGCATTGAAAAATGTCAACATAACCTACCTCAATCTTTATGAGCATTTCACTCACGTTTTGACATGCTTTAAAGGTTTATTACTTCGTGGTTTATTAATATCCGATATTTCTGCTTGCAACTCGGCCGAACTGTCAAAATTGGAGTTGTTTACAGACACCAATAGAGAGAGATGCCACATGCGCAGAACATAGTGATGTCAAGTTTAGTTCTTTCCAAAGACTTGTAACGATTAGTTACTTTTAATACTGGCACTCGTTATTAGTTACTTAGTATTCTTTGTAGCGTTATTCATTTATTATTTTGTCTGAAAGTACGTATATACAAAGTAAAATATATGTAGTAGTTATTAGTTATGTTTATCTATCCGATTATGGAGGTCATACAATAGATAGATTCTATCTATGACCTCGTTACTTGCTACCTTGCTAGTAAATATAGTAAATTGATACCGAGATCTAAATATTTCTTAATTTATTGAAGTAAACAATTATAATGATAATAATTAAAAAAGAAATGAAAATCAGAAAATTTATTTTTTAATTCATTTGCTGTCAGTTTGTTAAAACTACTTTCTAAAATAAACAAAGAACATAACCATATTTTGCTCACAAAAATAAAATATATTATATGCATCAAAGAAACTCTAATAATTATAAATCTGTATTACAATGTAAAAAAAGGATACGTTCTACGTGTTTATACTTTAATCTATTTCTGTATTCTGTTATGACTTGCCCCGTTTTTAAGGAAATTAGCTCACAATTCACATGTGATTCCCCAAAATCCCAAACAAAAATACCCTACGAGGGATGTCTTTTAAGTTTTGCATATAGAAACATATTAGGCCGCGCGGATCGAACGTCAGTACTGAATCTTAACCTCACTCTTTAGTAAACTTAAATTCAAAGTTTCACAACCATACGTGCAGTGTTCTCACTACAGCGAAGTGTCACCAAGTCATTAGAAAAATGGAACTCAACCGAGAACATTTTCACGCCATAATTTATCACAACTTTCAGAGACATTTATTGCAACAAGAATGCCTTGAGTTACTGTCTGTTTTCGACAACGAAGCGCCACATCAGTCGACAATTTCCCGTTGGTATGGAGAATCCAAACGTGGACGGGTGAGTGTTAGCGATGATTCCAGGGTGGGTGCACCAAAAACGGCAGTCACCCAGGAAAACGTCGATGCTATGCGCAAACTCATCATTGAAGATAGACATGTGACATATCACGAGATTGAGGCGTCCTTGAAGATCTCATGGACCTCAATTCAAAAAAATTTACATGAAGAATTAGGAGTAAGAAAATTAGTTTCTCGATGGATATCCCACCTATTTAACGGAAGAAAACGTGGAATTATTGGACCATCCTCCATATAGTCGCTATCTAAGTCCTAACGTTTTCTTTACTTTCCCGAAAATTAAAAACGGACTGCGTGGTCAAAGGTTCCAGTCACCAGAAGAAGCTGTTGACACATTCAAAAATGCCGTTTTGGATCTGCCAGCAAACGAGTGGAATAAGTGCTTCGAAATTTGTTCGAGCGCATGCTGATGTGTATTAATCTTCGTGGAGAATACTTCGAAATACAATAAAGTCATTTAAAACTACCTACCGTGTTGTTTTATTTCCATAGGCAAAACTTAAAAAACATCCCTCGTATTCCCTGTCATATGACATTTATTGTAGCCAATTGAGCCATCCGTGAACTAAAACGTGTACCTTAGCGAGGAGCGCCGCGTGGTAGGTTCTGCGAATAAACAGAAACATGATTTAGAATTAGAAGTTATAGTGTACTTTTGAGTCCTGTCAAGTAACGCTTACCTTGTAACTGTTACTCAAATATTTTAGATCACTAGCAGAACATAAAATTCATTTTCTGCACAGTGTAAATACAGGCCTGTGCTCCGCAATGTCAAGCCCTTATTGCTTGCAAAACACTTTAAGGTTGCACGAATCTTCATTATAACTGAAAAAACCGCTAAATATAGAAACGTTGACCAAGTGGCAGTAAATTAAAATTAGTTTACATGAGCTAATGAAAATATTGCCGTGTACTTTCCAGTAGCGAGGGCGCTTTGTATATTACTTTAACCTGCTTCGTACATTTCGTTATCCTCAAATTGCCCACCGAGGTTCTTCCCTCACTCTATTTAGATGTTTTATTAATCTTCAAAGCTGCTTCGACACTTTCTTGCAACGCCAGAGTGTCTCTTGGAAATCTTTGTGCTCGTTCATCACTCCTATATTAAATCATAGCAATAGGCGCCCTTTGACTAAATATGAAAGGATAGCGCGTGCAATAAAGGGGATTATAGAGGCAGGTTAAATTTCTTGAAAATCCGCCATACTGTGCATTTTTGTATGTCTTATCAACCAGAAGATCGACTGCTGTGACCAATACCTGTAGATTCAGTTTCATGTGTAGTAAGCACTACAAAGGGTACTATAAAAGTTTTGCAATATGACTTAACAAACGGACGCAGGAGGCTGCATGTTGAGACATGTCCATGAGTGCATAGTAGCCGCCAGTAGCACGTCTGTTGATTTAGTTGTTCATTTGTATTGACAGTGTAAAGTGCGGACTATGGCATCGTGGTCACGTAGACGAGACTTGGTTCTATTATTACGATGTACCAAGGCTCAAAACAAAGTTTGGGTCTTTGATGATGAGGACACACCCGTAGCTGTCAGAGAATCCCGATCTGTTAAGAAAAAAATTGTTGCTGTATTTTTCAATTCGAGCAGGATTGTGGAGCGTGTCATTTTAGACACATAGAAGACAGTCACAGCTAAGCGGTAGCTAAGTCATCGTCTATGATAAACCTGCGGCCAAAGTCAAGAATTGACACTTGGTACCTCCACCATAACAACGCTCCAGCTCACCGCGCCGAAGCCTGCACCGAGTATTTGACCACTACTGGACTGAAACTTATTGAGCACCCTCCTTACAGTCCAGATCTTGCTCGCTGTGACTTTGCACTGTTTCCGCTTGTGAAAATGAAGCTAAAAGGAAAACGGTTTTCTAGCGATGAGGACCTTCTGATGGCTTGGGACAACGAGTGTGCCGCACTCCCGGGTGAATCTTGACAGAGCTGATTTAAGGACTGCTTTGGATAGATTAATAAGTGTTTTGATGTGGGGGAAACTACTTTGGACGAAGTCAATAAATAAAGCTGTATTGCAAAACTTTTATAGTGCCCTTTGTATTGTTGGTGGGGAAGGAAACATTTTTCAAAAGAGTTAAGCCACGTACAGATCGAAAATCCAACGCCGAGCAAAAGAATGCAAGCGCATGACGTTGGTGTTTGTTGTTGGAAGGTATTCGAATGCGCTCGTCTACACGTCTTCTACACCTAAATTTAGTTGCGGTGCTACAGACAAACAACTAAGTACCAGAAGTGCAACAAATCCTGTCCAGACTAAATCAAACATCCCTTTGATGTGCCGATCAAGGAGCGAACGCAATCGAACGCCAACGCCGACGTTGGAAACCGTTGGCTTATGCTGGCTCGCGCCGTACACGCCGATTCGAGCACCTCCAAATGTGTAAGCACATGTGGCTTGGTTTGTGTTGGAATCTCAATCTCGATCTATAAAGAGATGCGATTAATACAACTATATCACATAAAGGTAATTGGAAGCTTACGCAGGAATCGGCCAGGCACGAAGAAGACACACGTTGCTGGCTTGTGACCGTCTATTGCCTAAACCTGACATACTACAAACACAAATGACAAACTTGAATTTCACTTTAGAACAAGTACCCTAGCAATACTACCCCAGTAGTTGCCTTCAGGGTAGGTTATTGTATGGTATGCAATATTTACAGTTGATATAAAATCAGCAACAATAGATCAATTGAAATGGCATAAAAATTATTCACTTATCTATCAATGAATTTCTAAACAGTGCTCTTCAAAAAGGTCAGTCCCTACTTATTTTTCAATAGGGCAGTTGAAAATTTCAAGACGGTGTCAAAGTGCTATCCTGAATTCTTTTTAAATGGAATGAGGTCATGTGACAACTTATTTTGAAGCTCCCTATCCGCACTCTATTAACTAGAAAGTAAAATCAGTCTTTCAAAGTATTATGTCAAGCCTATTCTCTTAGAGGACTTAGAAGGATCTATCCGAATATGTAATAAAACCTGGAATATTTTATTAAAACAATACGAAAATCAAGTCAATTTTTTAGACCGAGTTTTATATTTTATTGCACATTCAGAGATACATTTCCAAAAGAAGAAGATTGATATACCACAATGTTTTAATGATTAGTTGTTGACCTATAAGGGAAAAACGCCTAACTTCGTTATTTTAAAGGTAGTAAATTAATAGTCTAGGGTTGAGGATTGCTGTTAAGGAACTTCAAAATAAGGTATCACACAACTCCCATTCTATTTAAAAAACGATCAAGATGGCGCCCAACCGCCACCATGCAATGTTCAACTATTACTTCTACGTTAAAATATAGTATTCATGAAATGATTTTAAATTTTAACTCGCTAACTTGATCTATTAAAAAAATAAGTAAGAGAACCTTTTGAGAAGTATAGTATCGCGCAGAAAAAACATGGCAACCGAAAGGAAACACGCTAACGTTTGACGAATTTAAAGGGCCGACCGCATAGTTCCTCTGTTTTTGAAGGGTACTGGACAGGAAATCGATAACGCAAAAATATGTTGCTCTATTTTTCCCAATTAAACTTTATGAAATTGCCAATCCAACTACGTCTGATGCCAGCTACAGGTGTGTGTTGTGTTATTGCGGGTTCAAGGAATGTTTTATTTGGAAATATAGAATTTTAACGCTACGGCTGCACATTCTGTTGCTGTTGCATAGAATTTCATCTGTGAGTATATGAAGAAATTGTAAATGAAGCATCCATATTATAATAAAATGGTGTAAAAGGTAAAACCGTTTAAAGAGGATTAATACGAACCAAATGGAGAGACCGATTTGACGGTTGATTAATGCCCACATTTATAGTCGACCCTTGAGGGCTGAGTGTCTGTTAAGGGTTGATCAATCCTCAGATATTAAACCAACAGTAACCTTTTAATTATCCTCGAGTGATCATTTAATATTTGCATTTTCAGAATTCTAAAAGCTTTCCAAATTATCAATATTTTTAAGGTTTTCAAAATTCTTTCGTTTTGAAAATTTCCAAGCAATCCAAAATATTCGAGATAGTCAGAATTTGAGATTTCAAGATCTTTCAAAATATGAAGAGTTTTCGAATCACTTTAAATTTTCAAAATTTCGAAAATATTCAAGGCTTTTGAAATTCCCGGGATTTGAAGATCCTTTAAAATTTGCAAAGTTCTCAGTTTTCAAGATTCTCAAAATTTCTAAAATGTTTAATCTAAAAATTCTGAAATTTTTGAAAAACCTAAAAATAGGTGATGAGTACTGCCTGTTAAATGCAAATGTTAAATGTCCACTTAAGGATCACTCAAGGGATGCATTATTAATCGTTCAATATCCCGGGGCTGACCAAGCCTCATCCAACATTCAGCCCCCAAGGGTCGACTGTAAATGTGGGCCTTAGTTTCATGCCAGTAAACAACACTGTATTAGTCATTTCTTCCACCTAACTACCTAGCATTTCTATGTTAATGCCTTGTACAAAGGAACAGCAGCTTTGCGACTCGACTTCACAAACTACTACATTCTTTCGTAATTTGAACGCTTTGAACATAAAAAAGAAACAGCATTTTAATTAGGAACGAAAACATAACGATCGTACTTGAAAACTCTCTGCAATCACAATTGCTTAATTAAAGATTTAATAAGAAAAATCTGGAAAATAATTATCCCCTAATGAAGTATTCAGAATAACAGGATCCGGCTGAGGATGCTTAGTTCAGTAAAATTCTTCCAACACACTCCTCATGACTTTTTCTACTCTTGGTCGAACCTAATTGGCCTTAACTTCCTCATACCGAATATTTCATGCACTAGACCGTAATACATGGTACCACAAGGTTAAGCAAGTATCTTTTTCTCTCTCTTCCTCTTCATCTCTCTCTCTCTCTCTCTCTGTGTGTGTGTGTGTGTGTGTGTGATCAACAACCATTAGTTTGGGAAATAATCTAAAATTACTGAGGGTCAGTTCCGACGAGTATGGTGAGTAATTTGCAATTCAAAACCTGCCTTTTGTAGGACATCCAGGGCACTGTATGGCAACACGACACCTGTTAGCTTCCTCCAACATCTCTTTTTAAAAGTATTTTGTAACAGTTATATTTTGATGAATTTGAATGCGTGTCACATCTCTTTTGTGCAGACTTTTTAGTGAGGTTCTTTGCCCAGGAAAATCCATTTCATCAGTGATGAGCGCATTGTATACATCATGTAAAATACACCACTGTATAAGCGTATACAATAATTGTAATTGTATACGTCTTGATATCCATGTAGACAATGCAAACAATGTATACAATAGCAAACAATAGTGGTTAGATCTCTTGCATATACGCAACGTGTGTAAAAGTGATTTTTGAATAATGAGAAAAGGTATAAATATAGTTTTAAATAAATTAGGAGAATTTCTGAAATAAAATAAAATACATTCTGCAAACAACATCCAGCCGTCTGACAGATTTCATCCTGCGTCGTCAGCATCGTTAATATTTCAAACTTGCCGATCACATGTTTTCATACTACTTCTTACTATACTGTCTGATTTGATTTAATATAGCACATCCATAGGTACGATACGACAAACGTTAACTTATCTGTACGATCTGCAATATTTTCATACTGACAAGGCCTTTGTCGATCACATGCTTTCATACTACTTCTTACTATACTGTCTGATTTGATTTAATATAGCACATCGATAGGTACGATACGACAAATGTTAACTTATCTGTGCGATCTGCACTATTGCTTATATATTTGCTTCCATCTTCGAACAAAATAACCTTAGGTTCCTAGTAGTATACTGATGTAGATTATTATCAAACATGAATCAAAAAGTAAATGACATGATATGTAAAATCAATCTGTTAATACCACTTAATCTACTGTAAACAGCGGCTCATCAAATAAGCATCTGCAAAGTGGTCAAGAGCGAAGCATAGGGACAAAATATTTCCTGATTTTCTTGATTCATTACTGAAACCTAATCTGACTGGCCTAATAACTAGCTCTAAAACAGAGCATGGCAGGGAATACTAGTTTCCAACGGGAATATTTGCTTTCAGCGAGGGAGAACGTAAAAAAAACAACTATAACTTTTTCAATTCCAAGAGCAAAGAACGGGTGAGCGTCTGGTAATTAGAAAAAGGGAACAATAGCACTTTTAATGACTCTATTTTTCGAATACAAAATAAAAGTTTGACTTGAATGGGGTACAACATCAAAAACAGTGGCGCTACAGCCAAAAAAAGTCTACGCATTCGACAAAAATCGTAGGTACCTACACTGTGAACAAAAGTCGTATTAGGTGTGTAGCTTCTAGATTAATTTCAACATTTCGAAACCTAGCCCATAATGTCAAGTCACCCCTCCAACCGATTCTTTGACTTATTCTGAAAGCTGGGCAACTATAACTGATTTACTACAAACAAGCTACCACGGATCGCTTTGACAATGACGTATATGTAATTACAACATGGTAATAAATGATGCAGTAAAGTTTTACAAGAATGAAGATTTAGCCTCCAAAAAGTATCCTCTGCTTTACTAACCACGCCAAAAAAATAAAAATCGTTCAAAATGTTTTTTGACGTTTCAGAGGGACCTGATCATTTTTAGAAAATTTTTTATAGAGGTTAATATCTGATATTAGAGGTAGTAGGGGCTGGGACAGTCTATATCTATTATATTTTAGCGGTAGTATCCATCCTAAATTCTATGCACCTATTAGTGTACGTATTTCACACATCATCGATTTTGCAGTACATTTGGCCTTAAAACTTAGAGAAAAATTTTCAACAGACACGTTACGTATAGGTCTCGGTCGCACGGCAAGCCATATGCACAAAGTTCTGTCTGCTACTGACCCCTTATTGCTGGCGCTGGCATAATGCATGACTGTGTATGTGGTTCAGTAACGTTGCCAGATGGTCAATATGTCCGGTAGGTCATGGAAGAAATTTCTAGCAAATGGGTGGGGACTATGGAGTAATTGTATAGGCCTGTTTGTCTGACTTAATTCATTATTTTTTTTGTTATATATAACTTGTACCTAACATAAACCAAAGATAGTGTTAGGTGAAACGTGCCCAGTCAACCTTTTTGACGCCATTTTTTTCATGAACAGAGGGAAGTACAGCGGATTTGAACGAGTTCTCTTTCAATGAAGGAATTTCAAATACTTTTTTTCCAACACACAACGTAGATAAATTAGATGATTTCAGCGACTAGTGAAACACAAATGGCATATTTATGAGTATAGAATGTACCCCTGATGCTCCAAAAGCTAGCAATTAGTTAAAAATGTCACAATTAAATCACTTTCTCGCTAAAAACCGAACCTCCAATCTATCATGCCGGAAAGAAAGTCCAGTATATCCTCATCGAGGTCTCTTGACCCATTTTCAAACCCGCCATTTGCCATACGTTTCAATCAGCGTCGAATTTGGGAAGATGTATTGGAGTTGGAACTCCGGCCACTTCACTTCACTGGAGTCCGGACGCATTAAAATTCCAGTCACCGGACGACCGCGTGTGTCGTTAATTTCCTCCACGAGCAGTTTCCGAAATTAACAGGTCACCTTAAACATCGCAAATTATAACTTTGCTCGGTTTAACGGGCGAGTTTTCTCCAAGTCACGTATTCGTTTTGTGTCGTTTTCTGAATGGTGGCTAGAGGCCCTTTTCGGATTACTTCGCAGACGGACTTTGTACGTTGTGGTAGGAATGTAGTAACCATGGTGGTTTTAGAAGCTGAAAGTCAGGTGCCTCGGAAGATTCTACGTGACATAGAAAAAGGAATAAGACTAATATATTATTCAAAATGTTTACAAACAACATTCGTATAAATACGAAAGATCCATAGGAAGGAATACAAGTTCCTTGTGCATGGGCCATGTGACTATTTACAATACATTAAACTTTTATATTTTTCACAACCTAAAGATGTAATGATAACACATTCATCAATATAACAACATACATGTTTTGTGTACATACATCTGCAACATATACATTTTATTGACGTCAATTGAAAGTAAGCACAATGAAATATCTCAATATTGGGGAATTTTCAGTAAACCATATCTATTTCTTGTCGGATACTTGTATTCAACACAATATATTTTTTTTGTATTTTTATGATGGTCTGTGGCCATGGAGTAAAAACATAGTCGTCTTAAATCGAATAGTTTAGTTTCAGCATACCATGTTTCCGTTGGATAAGTAATTGGTTTATTTTGTATTGTGTTTAAAATTATTAGTTTCTGTGCTTTCTCTAAAGCATCAATCAAGTTTTGTTGGATGCTCCCCAAATTATGATACCATAATTTATGTGACTTTTGGCTAATGCATAATAAAGAATGTTCAATTGTTCTTCCGTCAGAAACTGCTTATAATTTTTGATTTTGTAAAGAAATCTCATTCATTTACAACGTATTGTATATGTATGTAGACCGCACGAACAAATACAGATCCGCACTGAAATACTTGTCGGGAGGATACTTTATAAAACAAGGTAACATTTTTTTTTAATTTTTACACACATATTTTGGTTTATCTTCCTTCTACAATCATTATCTGAAAATTAATGACTCAACTTCAAAGTTACCCTGTATATATATAATAACGGTCCTAGCCACACAATAACAATTAATTTTTTACAATTTTTTCTATAGAGGGCAGTTCAAGTATTACGTAAGTGTGTTTTTTTTGAAAATTTACCCCCACTCCCCTTTGTCAGCAAAAATAAGCAAGTCTCTTACCACCTCCTCCTAATCCGTGCGCTGCGCGGGTTCGAATCCCGTCCCAAGAGAATTTTCACTTGGCTATGGATGTTGTGATTGTCAGTAGGTGGTAGATGCTCTTTGACTGTCGGACGCGGAGGTACCACCCGAAGGATCTCGTAGGCGGGGCCAGAATGTGTCCATGCTGCATGCACACGTGTTCCCACGCTAGAGTCCATGTGGCGTCCCCCCATTTCCCCTGTATCCCGCTATAGCTCCACGGTACCCCATGGGTGTTTAGGCTTAGACACTCGTGGTAGTTGGAATATAAGAAAACGGAAGGAGGAGGAATGATCCCTGGGATAGGTAAGTAATTGAACCTCTCACTCTAGGCACACTGAACGGATTAGAGCAGCTATTCACAACGCAATGTACGATGATCGAATGCCAATTAAAGTTGCGGAACACAGTTTTTGTAAGATCATAAAGTACTTTATATGCCTAGAAAATATGTCTAATTAATTATTCCTCGTTCCATTTTCTACGTCACTTAGTTTGTATACTCAGTAAAACTGATTTTATCCAAATGAAATTTTATATACAGTTAGACAGAAGCAAGGAAAAGTGGTGACTTAAATTTGGAAGTGATAACGTTCATTCAGCATGACTCATATGTGCATGATTAACATATATATTATACGTTTCTACGAAAAAAACTAAAATCATGTGTCCTTTGATACAAAAAATAACTTTACATCTGGCAGTGGCAAATGCCAGATAAGCCCTTTTTACGAGGACATTTCGTCCCTAAGCACCGAGCTATTCGTTTCGTGTTACCTGGCTGATAAGATAGGTGTTCCTTCATTGTTTAAACTAATGAATACGGATTCAGTTTCCAACGATCGGAGGGTATTGTTTCTCCTATACAAATGGAATAAACAAAACTGCCAGAGCTTCTATATAGGCAACTATTGTTTACGCTGTGGATATAAGCTCGTATACAGTTGGATGGATGAGTTTCGCAGGAAAAATACAAACATCGAGAGAAAGGATTTTTTGAAGAGAGAATTTTGATGGAAATGCAGGAGATTATAAAAAAATAAATCTGATTAATAAATCTTCAAAATGCAGGGGAGTGAGTGAGGGAGGACCATGGAAAACACGTGTATTTGCTACTCATCAAACGAGTCGTCAACCGATTTAACTCAGTGGGAATATAACATGGTCAAATTTATGAAGAGAATACTCTAGAAGTTTAAATTGACCCTTAGAGTACAAAGAGAGGTCAACTAAGTTAAGGCAGAAAGCTTGCTTATCTTCACTGCGCACTAATAATGTAGTGCGATGGAATGTTAAAACTGCTACAATAAACCACCACTTTTTGCACCTGGGTCCTGTAGGTAAAGACTTGAGCCACGCGAGGTGTGATTTTCCCCTTGTATATCTGCTGAAGATCTCATCTACGAAAGATGCACCAGCCCTGCAAGTTTTATGTTGCGTTGGAGGTATAGCTGTAGTCACCGTTCTTAACGGTTACGTCATCAACGCCATATCAAATAAGTAAACAGATCGAGTCTCGGTACCATGGGCGAAACACTGCGCAGACTAATCTTCAGTGCATCTGCTACTCTCTCCAGTACGCATGAAGTGGGTAACAGGGGACCGCTGTTTTCTTTCTCTTCCTGGAAACACTCTAATAAATTTAGCACGAGCTGATGGCCTTTTCCATTGATCGTATTTACGGGCATTGTACAATTTTATATTGAAGATTGATAACAGGACAACTTGAATTGCACGCCGATGTCAAGTAAGTTGTCACTCTGACAAATATGACTGAAGGGCACTCATACGTAACGACAACGTTTTCGAGACGGAGACACACAACCAAAAAACGTATGACTTTGAGCTTACCGAACAAACGTTCGCACACAGGGGTACGTTGCATGTGTATGTATGAGGGAGATGGGGATATATAAAGGGATACTGGTAATCTTACTTTGACCCGCCAAGAAGCCAAGAATGGTAACTACAACTAAAGCAGATGGGTTGAGTAGCAGGTCGACACTGGTGTAAAGTGAAATCCTGCACCTTGGTTTGAAAACACTGCTCTAGCTTCTAAGTCACACCTGTACCAACCAGAAGAGTTTACACAGTATATGGTCAAATCCAAGGTCAAAGAGCCGCCAGAGGGTTAAAACTGATGCAATTGATTGTCACAATTTAGCTATGATGACCTCTATTTTTCAACTTTAAAACGTATTCGGTTACCTCTAGTTAATCCTTAACCTCTGTATATGCTCAATCCGCTGATCCGGCATTCATCATTGTAAATGCAAGGGGGTACAATGGGGTCCCAGGCGTCAAATACGCATTTCTGCCCATATGAGGTAAAATACGCTTTCGTTTTTGGCCAGTCACTCATATAATATGATCTTACTTCAAGTCGGATCACATGGTCAATTCGTGCCATTCGTCAAAGTGAAGTGAGAATTCTTACTTTCCCCTTCGCCCTTTGAGCATGTGTTCCTCGGTACACGCTTTATAGAGATTTTTAACTCGCATAATTGGATGGAATATTTGTGTTATGTTTATATATTTTATGGGAATTGGCAAATTTTGGTTCAAGATTATAAAAAAAACATTTTCATATAACACTGAAATCTGCCTTTTAGATTCATGTCCTGTGTTAGGTGTTCCATTCTCACATGACCGTTCCTTTTGACATCTGAGAAGATTTACTTTCCCCACTTGTGCGGTGAGTCACACAGTTGAAGAAGAAAAGCTACTAAAGGTGAGTAACGAACCCATTCCGCATTTGGAAGACAAAGCCGTACGCTTGATGTACAAATGGCGACATGGCAAATACAAATAACACACTGCCTGGAAAAGGTTTTAATTTGTAGCAGCGGATTTATTTGGATCAAATATCAAGGACTTTCTCGACAGTTCCTTTGGCTGTTTTCCCGCTCTTCCGTTGCATACTAAAGATAAGATATTCTCAAGCGGCAAATCTTGCCCCACATCAATCTCAGTTTTACAGTGTCGTTCAGGAACAGCCCATAATAGGAAATCTTTCAAGAGCACCCCTCAAATGGCCGGATGAAGTGTTAGCCTTTAATCAACTTAGCGTAAACACCATTAATTTTTTTCACAGTCGAGCTGAAATTGACATTGACCCAAATTGTTCTCGGTTCAAGGGTTTTCCTAACGATATTGGTAAACTTTTATTGTTTGGGTAGATTCAATGTGGAGGTCTTGAAGGGTTCTACGTATTTTATGGATCAATCCATATTTAGCCTCTTACTTCAGCCCAATCGGACTTCTTATGTATCAAAAATATCCGTAGGTACTTATAATATGTTTATATAACCTGTAAAATGCGTGAGGCTTCAGTTTCAATTCTGTCATGAGTTGTCTAATTGTAGGTTAGATAATTTTATGTTGCCAGATCATTCGATATGTTTCACGAAGTTTGTAGAGCTCTTGATTTCTATAGAAATTGGGGCGTACTTACATATCTTTGAGAAACTTGTAAACATTTGATGGCTTACTCAGATATTTTGGAAAAACAAAAATTAGCCCAAGAAGTAATATAACAAAACTAATCGAACTTTTTCATTGCTACTTTTTATGCACATGTTACATTTGCTTCCTTAGGTATAAAGAAACATGTGTTTTCTTATTTTATTTAAGTAGGCGTTGCAAATATATGCTTGATGTTAGATAATGTGATTACTGACAGATGCATATTACATAATGATATGATGGGGTAAAATTTTATAAAATGATGTAACTTTTTATTTTATTGACAATAGGTGTTCAAATAGGTTGCCATTATTTTATTAACATGTATGGTGTAATCAAACTAAATGCTTCCATTACACAGTCTCGTAACTGCTGCTCAGTTTCAAAAGTATACCGATAAACTTGGTTTTTAATAAAACCCCAAACAAAAAAGTCCAATTGGCCTAAGTCAGCTGGCCAGGACACTTCACTGGAGGTTCCAATCTACCTTCCGGGAAATCGCTGAGAAAATTACTCCATGGCACTTTTACAAGTTTTTCAGTGACATGTAAATACGCCCCAAAGAGCTCAATCTTTTCCTAATTTAACCTAAGCTATATCTCACACAGGGTAGCGGTGGGTTGGGGTTAAGTAAGTTTTGAGTTTTTGACCGAATAAACGAAAGAGCGAGAAGTATTCAATAATAATAGTATGTATTTCTTTACAACAACATTGTAATGCAGCTAAGGTAAGACTTAAACGGCGAAATTTAGCGTCTGCTGCAACATTTAATCATAAAAGCCACTAGCAGATAATGATGATAATGAAATATTAGTCACTACAAATTTTTAGTAATAGATTATTATAATAAAGCGTAAACTGGCACCTTTTCTAAAGCAAAGTACACCAATAAGTAGAGAAGCAAAAAAAAATGGTTAGGAAAGTAAAAACAAGCATGACTGTGTAATCAAGTCATTGAAGTAATGATGACCATCAATCGAAAAGCTGGTAATAAATATTTTGGTAAAGAATTATATATGGTGGCAACAGTGTAGGAGAAACCGCGTTGAGATAGGGTTGTTGAATACTGGGGTATCCTGTGGTCTAGAATATCATTGTCAAATGAAACTTTTTTTCGCAATTGTGAAAAAAAGTGCCATTCGTGACAATATGAATAATCTTTTTTATACTTTCTACATGCCAAGAGTAGTTAGAACTTCAAGATCTCTCGGTATCCATACGAAACGGTATGCACTTCCCATCCAGCTCACGAGCCAGTTCTCATTCGCATAAAATCAACACATTAAAGTTGCATTAGGGCGAAGGAGACAGGACGCATCAGCGTTGTAAGGAAAGTGTAGCAGCGTTAATATGTCTGTATAGTTAACCAAAATGGCTTTTATGGAGATGATGCTAGGCAATTTGAATATAAACGACAGTTTCGACTGAGAGGGAGACTCCTCTCAAAGCAGACACCTTCTTGCATATCCTGTTTCTCTTTCGTATGGGAAATTAAGTCTGCTAAGGTGTGAGCTGTACGCTCTCAGGCGGATTGAGCTTCAGATGAACCAGGTGTCTCTACCAAGTGGAAGTACTCTCTAAGTAGATATCTTCTCGCTCATGTCCCTCTAGGACGGGAGATATGAGTATATAAATCAGGATTCCTATTGGAGATTACTGGAAATTCGGTTTTTTTTTTTTAATTTCGCCGTCGATCCTTTTTAGAGTCTGCACCTCAAAAATTTCCTCAAAATATAAACTCCTATAAATAGCGTCAACAAAAATAAAATTTATAGAACCCAAGTAGTTGACAAATTTTAATTATCACTTACAAATAAGCTAAGACACATAATTATACTAAGGTGGATGGACCATGCATGCGCATTTATTACTTTATTTGCTGGATAAGTAACACTTTGTTTTATTATGTAACCTATACAACATTTTCTTATTGCAGAGTTAACAGTTAATTATCACTTAATGCATTTAACTTTTGTTATGATATTCAGCGAGGCCTTGCAAAGAACAAGGCTCCATACAAGACCCATATAATAAATCACTCCTTTAACTTAGAACTAACGTGATCAAAATTTCTGCTTATTTTACTTGAACTAAACAAAAATGAAACATTCAAAACTTATATATTCTCCAAAAACATATTCAACCATCATTATTTGAGCGCTATTCTAAAATTCGTGAGAATGTTCTAAAAACATTTTTAATGGGTACTATATCAATATCAACTAATTTGCCAATAATCTTTACAATAAAAAAATAAACCGACCAAAATCACCTTATTGGTTCGCTTTCTGTAAAGTCAAAATGTTCCAGATGACGTAAGAAATCTTCAATTCAGTAAATATTGAGGTGGTACAATTTAAGAACAATATACCAGACTTTTCCCTAAAACTAAAAGCCCGCGCACCCTATCAAGGCTGTGTGTCAATTTTTCAATCGGTCTCACCAGGAACCATTGGCTTTTCAGGAAAAATAGCAATATTTTAACAGGAAAAAAGCAACAATAGTTTCCTTTAGTACCATAGCAAGTACTTATACGTATATCAATTCAGAGTAAAAATTAACGAAAACAACAGTTTACTTACTTGAAAACTTATGTTTTTATGAGCTCGTATTATAATTTTAACGCCGACGACCAAAATAAACAAAGCGACGGGCCGCATTGACAAAATAACGACGCGAGCGTTTTCCCACCATGCATGTGTTCTTGAGTTCGATAGATGCTAGTGTGAGAAGGAATTTCTCATGACATGACAAAAACTACGACATTTAAGAATTGTCCTCACAAAATCATGCCCATTTAAACTTTAAAGTTTATACCTTTTTCCATCGCTACTTGTGCGGAAGCATGCCCGGATAGTGGAAGTCATTAACAGGATGTGCACCTATGTCTCCCTATGATACCCCAGCTGTGTAAGATATTTGAGGATTCCCATGGACTGACTTTAGACCCCAAATATTGCTAAAGTTCTAATGCTGATTTTTATACTTATCTCAAGAATTGTATACAGCATAAATATGCTTAGAGTAATCCACCTTCGCAGCTAACATAAGCACACCCATTATCAAAATTAGAGCTTCCAAAGTTCCGTTGTCAAAATGAAGAGGCTACGAAGGTTAACGTAGTTGCGGTAATTATACCCAGCGAGAATTCCCATCCTACATTATAACAATTAAAGCAGACAGTGCAACTTGTTCGTTACAGTCAGTAAAGTTTCTTCCGAGATGCTCAAGTCTTGTTGACTAACTATATATGTGCACGTGCAAAACAGACTCACGATGTGGAACGCGTATATCGGGTTCCTAACAAAAACACCATTTGCGTTACTTCCAAATTTTTAGATAATATTTTATTGAACATGCTGCATTGCGTAATGACATACTGTGTTTATTTGAACGCCCCTCTTAAGGCAATCACCAACTCACTGGAGCGTGAGCGGTCAGGGTGTTTGGCAATAATTTAAGAGGTGATTCTAACATACACTATTTTGTTCTCTGGTGATTTTCGAAATAGAGCTTCATTTTGGAGCCACTGAAAATTTTGTTTTTAAAGGCTTTTTAATAATATTCAGGTCAAAATGGATAAAAAAGAAGTAGTATGGAAGGTTTTCACTGGTGATAGCGATTTCCCATGTCACTGAAAATTGATACCAGTATCCATGTACGCCAAAGCTTATGGACCTAAGCGCCTACAGGCCAGATCACTGTACTGTGTGGTGGTGGTCGAGAGGCGAAGCCTGGCAACTAGGCTACCTTTGACGCTGTTCGCCGACTTCGTGGTATCAACACTGTACTACCACTCCACAAGCCATTACCGATCTGGTGCGTGGTATAGACAACATCCATGGCTCGAAATTAACTTCCGGGGCTGAGATCAAACTCGCGAGCTTTAGGGACTAGACGCGCTAACCAAGCTCTCTGTGAAACATCTCAAAACAATGATTAAAGTGAGCATTTCAACAAAAAAACAGAGTAGCCAAGGATGGACTAGCCCTTATGAAATGTTATTTTTCTACATGGTATAAAAATGGACCGAAATTGGGACCCCCATTCGTAATCCATTTACGCCCAGACAAAACACAACATGCCCAAAAGCTAGATTGTACAGGTTCGTATTTTCCTCAATGGTCTTGAAATAGTCTAACAAAATAAATGATTATTTTTATAGAAAAAAGTGCGCATACTTTTCACAATTCTTTATTCGCTGGAAGTACATGAATCATCGTCCGAATGGTTAATATTAATTATTACATGTTCAATTTGAATATTGATCATATTGTCCAGATCCCACATCTTTGTTTCGATTGTCTCTTGAACGTGACGGATGCAATCTGTCCAATGGTTTGCCGTCACTCTGTTGACAGCTTCATAAAAAAATTTCACGTCAGAAAATTTGAATGTTCTATTGTTTGAAGCCACATAGTTTTTTATATTTTCCCAAATCATTTCAATGGGATTTAATTCGCAGAGATAAGGGAGTAGCCTAAAAACGGTATTATTTTGGTTTTTAGACATTTCGTCAATAACATTAAGATTATATTTATATTTGTGCTGCCTCACTAGATGGATAAGTTCTGCTGCGAAAATATCATTGAAACTAATGTCTTTTGATAGGAGACATTGTTGAATTTCTGCCTTTCTTGTGGACATTGTGGGATTTTTTTCTAGTTTTCTAGTGTAGTATGCAGCATTATCAAGTCCATTTCTTCATGGTAGTCGGTCGTTTTATTTGACTCAAATGACCACAGGGCAGCGGGCACAAAGCAATCTTCACTGACAATGTGACAGATATCAAACCGTTTTCCTTTCCCTGGAAATAATTATTTCATATAGTATTCAAGAAAATTAATAATTTTACAAGCAGAGTATCTGATAGGTGTTGGTTCCAAATCTCTCAGATATACCATGTTCAGTGCAGTTTTCAGCCTAGTTAATACCATTTTCACAACACAAATTGCGAATTGGTTAGATCCTGCATTTATCTAGGTTTCATCCAAGTAATAAATCTTCCTGCCCTGGTCGCGGTATTTCTTTATTGATTTTAAATATTTTCTTCTAGATGAAATAATCTCTTGACTGTCCATCAAAATACTATTTCTGTCCCGTTTTCTATCCTCAAAATGGAGTTCTTTGAGTAAACTATAGACTGTGGTCCTTTTGAAAGTAGGTAAGTGTAGCCGACCAAGTTATCAATTTCTAAATTCGTTGAAATAATTCGTCATGCAGTCTACCCTTGTAAAGTTTCGTCGCATCCATAAAACAGAAATAAGCATAAAAACTAAGGGCAGAACAAACACTCGCATCTGCAAACCACCCAGTGAACGCCAAGGGAAACCAAATTCATATTTCGAAGAAAATAGATAATAGAACCGGGACAAAACGTGGTTTGGAGATGTATTCTGTAATAACATTTGGTTGCTATAACTATAAAGTTACAACCAAAGAAGTGCCGAGAAATTTGAATCTCAACCATTTGGTTAGCAGATGTTAGAAACTACCCCGAGCGCTGAACGGTCACGCATCAGAGGCGTATCATGGGATATCTAAGACTTCCGAAGGCTAGCATATATACTAAAAATTGTCATAATTGTGAAAAAATATGAAAAAGAGGAGACAAACGGCTAGGTTTTTAGTAGAATTTTCCCCTAGCTGATAGGAGCAGGTGCGCCAGGCTGGATACGATTCTACCTTCTGTCAACGTACGCGTTGACAGATGCGGTTTGGAATCATTAGAGACAGGCAGGTGAAACTAACGAAAGACTACGTAGTTCCAACGAAGCTAACTTAGCTAAAATACATTAAAAATTCCAGAAAAGAGTCACCTAAATGCTATGTACAATTTTATAATTATTTAAGAGGACATCTCGAATTGTAGCCTCAGCATTACAGGAATTCCCAATTCATTGAAATTATTGAAAACCGCAGGGTTTGCTCCAAATCAATTAAAGCCACGAGACGCCACTGAGGGGCGTGTTGCTTAAACTTACGGGAAGACTATACGCTGATGACACTCCTTGAGGTGGAACGTAATTTACCAATAGAGTTTAAAGCCATTTTGAGTTCAAAAATTAAGTCTAACAATCATTGGTCAGTTAGTTTCCATCTTCAGCGAATCAGACGCCCATTGCAAGGGTTGTAAATTGACCGACCAATGAGGAGACAAGGGCTGAACTCACTAAGTCAAAATGACCAGCCTTCTGATGGAGGGGAAAATCCGCAACTGACCTCGGATAATTTTGAAACTAAAAACTTCAGTTCTTCTCTTATCTTTGATTTGTACGGTTGAAAAAGTTGCCTCGATTTTCCCCCAGTTAGTGGCTGTTAATAAGTGTTGCATTGGTAGAATGTGTGTCAAGTTGTGTTCTCCACAGTAAGCACTTCCAGTTACTTAAAAGGGGGCTTTTCCCTTCTTTATTAGCCCTTCTGGCTAAAGCTAACGCCGAGTCAACTAAGGACTCTATGCATTAGCTTAATTAATTAGCATTGTAAAGTTGAGATTCTAGAGTTTAATTTTGCTATTAGGTTCAAACTTAATTTATTGTAATTTAGTTGTCACCGTTCCTTTTAACTTAGTCGTAATTCACTCCTCCAGTGATCTTTTCCCCAGAATATTAGTTTTACGAAGTTAACTGTTCTTTGTCATTGCTACTTCACTCTTCACGAGTGTATAGATGTTTTGAGTCTGTAATTCAATTATTAATAAAAATGAGTCTCATTTAACTTGAGTTCCATTAATTTCATTAACTGAAGCTAACTGAGTTCGAGGGTTCCGAAAGTATTCATTCGGGCGTTTACCACATTCTCTGATTACTTGGAGAACAGATGAAGCATCATTCCGCGTCAAGTGAGTGTTTCAATGAGTCAAGGTTATAACGTATTACTTTTTGTCAGGTTCTACGCGAGTCTACCTCCTATAGGAAGACTAGTAAAATGTAACAGAATTTGAAATTCGAGGGGTCTCGGACCAGTCCAGACACTGAAGTGTTGGACTGGAGATCCGAACTATACAGACTTTGAAGTTGAGTCATTAATTTTCAGATAATGATTGTAGAAGGAAGATAAACCAAAATATGTGCGTAAAAATAAAAAAAAATGTTACCTTGTTTAATAAAGTATCCTCCCGACAAGTATTTCAGTGCGGACCTGTATTTGATCGTGCGGTCTTGGAGCACCGGCATGCTCTCACCTGTGAGGTCTTAAGTCACCTGATTCACGAGCCCTTTGTGCTACATTAACAAAGGCACGAGGGATTGGTTGCACTCGATTGGGAAACCGATTCGCATAAATCCGTGATGCATCCGGCAGCATTTTGTAAAGACTGCCCCCCCGTAAATAAGAATCATGTCCACAAGTTCAGCATTTTCGTAAACATGTGCCATTTTTCATTTCGTTTGAGTCACGCAACAAACATCACTATTCACCCACGCGTTACCGACTGACAAAAAACAACGTGATAAACGTTTCAAATTCTTTCGCTTTTTTGTTTCCGATGCGATGAACCGATATCCGTTGTTGCCAAACACATAATATTATTATTGAGACAGGGCGGTACTCAAACTTCTAAAGGGCTATAACTTTGTTACTTTAATTTTAAAAGAAAAATGTTAAAGGAAAATAACATTTCTTTTGATCAGATCTACTCACTGTTAAAATAAATGACTCAACTTCGAAGTCACCCTGTATATTCAAGGCACGACATTGAGAGGTGCGGGAGTCTCGGACGAAGATCCTGTTACATACGTCTTCATCACTATTAACCTCCTGTCTACAGTGGGAAGTTCCTCCCTTTCAAAAAATTGATGGAGTTGGCGTCAGATGGCATTCCGATCAAAGATATCAGGTGTATGGAACACGAAGCTGTAATGCAGCCTCTTCTGTGGTGGAGACATTTTTTTATATTCTTTAACAATGCTGAAAATTGTCTTAGGACATAAGCCTGTTTTGTTCGCCACACGCCTTTCAATATAATGAATTTTCATTTCTGGATGCTCTAAAATTTCGTCCTTATAAACGTTAAGAACAATTTCTTTTGCCTGAATATTCGAATGCCCCTTTTTGTCACGTTTTCGGGAAGGAGACATCTTTGAAGAGGAAGCATGACTGAAAGAAGCATTGGGAGAAATATTCTCAGTTCCATCTGCTGTATCCGTAGACGACATGCTAAAGAATAAACGCACCGAATATCTACAGGAACTGTCGAATCCTGCACTTGTTCGAAGTTTTATGATCGAATGACCAATAGCTATTACAACTTAGGCGGCTGCCGTTTTGCATCTTTGTTATGTCGGGGCGTAAATGGACTACGAATAGAATATAGTTATCTGCCTAAATGAATTCTTGTGAATTCGATAAATGTGTCGTTGTTGAGAAAAAAATCTTTTTACAGTACTGCTTCAGCAATTATGATACTGATTCCCATTATTGGATACGCTATTTTGGAGATATAGTCGTAGTAATTTTGACAACGAATTCATAATCAATTACCCAAAAAACTACCGGGTATGTATTTTCAGACCTCTTTAGGGAGTGTTTTGCTTTTGCCCCACTTTTTGAAAGCTGAGTTGTAAATCGGAAAGAGCAGCATTCAAACAAAGCTGCTTTTCTCAAAATTGGTTAATTTTATAGAAATCGAAAAACAATGCACTTTTTCAGAAAAGTGATCTGGCTCCTCAAAAATATTACTTCAGGGTCATTATTACACTGGACATGAAAAACACTAGCAATATTGCTGAAAAACACTAGCAATATGGCATTGGGGCTACGCCGTTCCTGGCGAGCTAAATGAGATATCTGTTTTCCAAGGATACCATCATGAGTGGTCTAAACAGATTATTATGCTGTCAAAGTTTCGTTGATGTATACTGCGTGGTTCAAAATTTATTTGAGAAGAACCGATTTCCACCTTGCCTGTAACTCGAAAAAAAAAGTCTTGGAATAACTCAATATGTTCTCTGCAGAATATTTGTCTCGTGTTTTCTAAACATCATCTATGAACGAAAATCAGAATGATATAACAATCCCCAGATTGCCGCATTTTTTGTTCAATCGACCCAGAAATGAGCGGAGACTGAAGGCCACAATCGCAGGTAGCGGCATCAAGTTAAACACACCATTGCCGGATGTTCCAAAAAAAAAGACAACACAAGTTGGAACAGTCACTGCGTAACTGGGGCAATTAGATAGAGTGGTTCTGGCCATTTGCTGCCTTCAGGGTCCCGAGGACCGGATAATGTATGAAGAGGGGCTCCAGCTGCAAGTGGGCAGTGCCATCCTTGGAAATTATGGGTTTCGGAGTCATTTGTTTGTCCCATTCAAAGTGGAATAGGTGCGGTTACAATTCGCAGTGATAGGCGAATAAGATATCTGCTCAGGAGGGGAGTACCGTTGTCGACAAAACTTTATCTAATTCGTAATCTTGTGCTTTGAAATATGACATAATACATGATAAAAAAAGGCGTCCCACGCAACGCTGACATCACAAAGGTTTACGTTCTGCACAAGTTAGTCCCTCTGAGCTAGCTACAAACATGTTTAACAATAAAATTAAATGTATGAAGTCAGCCAGAGAGGCGCATACATCAGTCCACACTCCATAGGCCCCATCAATTCATTAACGCTAAAGCTAGTTTCTTCCTGTCTGTTGCCATCGTCCTGACCGACAGGCCGTCTGTAAATATTTTTTAAAGGCAAATCAAGGGAGAAATCTATGATGTGTAAAATATGCACTAATAGGTGTGTAAGATTATCAGGGTTGCAAGCGTATAAATATAATATACTGCCACAAAAAATGGCTCCCACGCTCTTCAACCCCAACCCTCGATTTTTAGCCGCTACATTTTTTTTAAAAGATCATGAGTCTCTGAAACGCTAAAAAACAATGTATGGGCGAATTTTATTTTTTCGCTTTCTGCCTTTCACTCCGCCACCACTGGACCGATTATCAAAAACTAAAAAGCTATTTCGTCCTTGCCATAGTGGTTATCTCGTGTGAAAATTTAAAAAAAAATTGAGCGCTACTTTCCAAGTTATAGACGCGCCAAGGATTAACGGACATATTATAGACCGACAGAAAAGTCGACGGAAATGAGTGACGATTTTTCGTAACATCCTAAAAACATACTATCTCATTTTCGAAAATGTTCGCGATTATAGTACTTCTTCGACAGTCGCCTGGGAAGTAAAAACTTACTTGGTAAACATCAAAAGAGACATTAAGAGCTGCTAGAAATGGCAATAGAATACTATCCAGAAGTTATTCTGCTACCCCGATTCAAGAGTTGGCCTCCTGGACAGTCATATCGAAAGTTCGATGAACCAATTCTCCTGGAAATCCATCCGGCAATATGGCGTTTATTATCAGCCCTGCAAAATTAGACCTATCATAAGTAGGTTAGTTTCGGTTTTGAACGTATACATATAGCAGATATTTCCTAGCTGTGAGCAATTCCAGTAAATTGCGTTCCAGAGCCAAGCAGAAACTCGGGGCTCCCGCTCCGGATTCAACTTACCGGAGTGTGCTTTAGCCACTAATTAATTTTCGTACGTTATCGAAAGCTGTCGGACCAGACGAACTGAGTTCGGAAACGATTAGTCCGGAGAGATATTGTGATTTCCACGTTTGCAACTTTCACGGTGAATTTTGAAATAGAATTCCTACTTCCCTACTAATACTAAACGAGAAAGTGTGCATGTTTGTTACACAACCACGCCAAAATGGCTGAACGGATCTGGATGAAATTTGGCACAATCTAGAATAGCTCATGGGCTTTTTATCCTAAGAAATAACTTTGAAATATTTATTTCACGGGCTACTGCCCAAACGGCCTAATGGTACTTGGCACGAGGTGACTGGCGGGGAAGCACTCACTCGCTGGTCCGACCAAAATGAGTAATAGAATATAAAAGGGCACTTGCATCGAACCAACGAATTAGAACAGATTGAGGGTCAAGCCCATATTTATGTTTATATTGCACTGTTTGTCGCCAAAATTGCATAGTTTCAGTGCATACTCTTGACTCATTTGTCTACCAATGTCTACCAACGTGACAGCGTTGTATCAACATACTAATACTTACCGGTGCAAACATCTACCTTCAATAGGCTTGTGCCGCTATATGCAAGTTATGTCAGAAGTTCCATGTCTTGAAATCGTCTAACTCCACAATTATCTGCAAATACTCACACTTTTAAAAAGTGACACTAAGACTAAGAATTTAGTGACAGAACTGTCAAGAAAGTGACTTACATATGTCAAGTGCACTTTGATACTCACTACAGACCAAGAGAATGCCGAGACAAACAGATCCTTGACTGGCCCACTCAACCTAGTCTGAATTTGTTGGTCGTAGCTGATGAAAATTTCCTAGGCTTCCAGACTATGTCCTGTTTTAATATCAATCCTCAATGCATATGTATAAAGCACACGCTGTATAAAATACTACGAATAAAGCACGATATAATCAAATTGCTCACTCAGTGAGGGGAACATACGAACACATTTAAAACCGAATCCAACCCCCGGACGATAAGGTGTAATTTTGTGGGGGAGTTTGATAACGCTGTTGCTACCGCTCCATGCAATCGCCAGATGAGTTTCCACGAAAATTAGTTTTCCAAACTTTGCCAACGACTCGTTGGGTGTACATACCAAAAATGTATATTTTGGGTATATGATAAACGTCTATTTACATCACAGATTAACATCATCTTGATTACTCAATTGAATTTGTTCCTTCCAGCTTTTTTCCATAACGTCGCAAGAAATCAAAAATTCTAATGAGGTCTAGGGATAGTCGTGAACATGTTGAGAGACAGTATGATGATCTTGGCTTTTTTCAATCAATAGTACCGTTTTGCTATAGAAACAGATAATTACTTCTCTCATTTGCTGAATACGAGACATGTTTGCCATTTTCATCTTCTAAAAACGGATGTACAAACGACAAACCGCTATAATGTTTGGACCAATTCAGTAGGGGTCCGCAGGATCATCACGTAAGAAAGCTATATCACGTTATAAAATCCCGATAAAATGTCATCTTGTTGACTAGATAGCTGGTAGTGTACAAATAGTTCATTCCGCGCCTGCTACAAATGTGCATGTGAACGGCAGCTAGTTTCTAGTTGACATCTAGCAGGAAAGCCTACATAGTGTCGTAAACAACCTAGATAATGTCAAAAACGACATAATGTCACTTTCCAAGTTACGTAACACCCCCTGCGGCACGGGTATTACGTATCCTGAAAAGTGACATTATGCCGATTTTTTTTTTGACAGTATATTGTTTTTTGTGACATAATGTAGGTTTTTCTACAAGATGTTATCTTAGCTCTAGCCGATAGACACGTTGTGAATTCGTTTTGTAGTTGTATGTGCTGCCTAAACGTCATGAGCCTTTAGAGATGCATTACTGGTGGTAACGGCATTGCATAGGTGCATAGTGAGGATTTTTGTGCTTATAATATGTGTTGATGATAATTCCATTGGTTTCTTGTCTCAAATACACTTACTTGAGATTCAAAGCTAGAAATTAGTTGCGCATTTACCTTTTCTTAGCCATTCTGGAAATTACATATACAAATTTACTGAATTTAAAAAATGAGAGAGATCAGTAATAATTATATTCACTGTACACTGTCAAATTACAACTCATATATATGCTAACAGTAATTACACACAACGTGGGCGCGGTGGTGATTTCCCGTAATTCTCCGTAAAGTTTTTGAAAACAAAATAACCTAAACAAATTGCAATTGATAACTTTGAACATAAGCTGTCTTTCGAAAGGACAACATATAAATAACCCGTCGGGCACAGCTAATAGATATACTTCATTGGCAGCATATTCAGTAATGATTTATTTTCTCATACACTGATTTTATAAACATGCAGATCAATACGCACAATCAACCAGTTGCAATCTTCTACTCAACGAAATAACCAGCTTTCTTCTCAGAGACTCAGAGATGAAAACTATAGACCTCTCTGCTTGACCAAAACATATGCAACCAACACTGCGTGTATACGTAGTTGAGCCATTCCTCCATAGATGGACGCTCACAACGATCTAGTGAGCAAACGTGGAATGACTGTTTGACCCTAAAAACTGCATAGTCTTATAGGTTTTTTGGGCGTTTTATATATATATATATATATAAAGTTAAGAGCACCAAGTGATACTCGTAAATCTAGTTATGTTTGTGTCAATAAAAAATGGTGAGCTTACCTAATATGTAATTATATTGCTTCATTTGCTTTTATACTGCAAACATCTGTTGCCATTCATTCTTCTGTGAATCTTTCTGTTTAGAAATTATGCATTGGATGTACATTGCAAAGATTTTAATCGTGCTTAATCCCTAGTGTATCATAGAAACACGTTTCTAACCCACCTAATCCTTTTTCAGATTGGGAACCACCCATTTTGGATTATTCTTAGCCTTACACCTGAGATATTTTTTCGACCCTTTTTTGGATACTTACTTGAACCTCATGACTTATTTTAGGTTTTGGCTTGTCTTGGTACTTACTCAATATTGTAATGTATAGCTTGCATTTGTCTCATCTAGGACCTCAAATCCAACTTCAACTTTGCTTCAAATCATGGTACATCAAGCCCCTATCTAAAGCTACCATAAACCCTGGAATCTGCAGCAATAAGTCATACTTTCGTTTTCATATGATTGGTAAAATTTGTTTGCCAAAAATTTATGACTAATGTAACTAGTGTTTTATCTATGAAATGGAAATGTTTCTGAATCATACATTTTTTCATATCTTAACGTGCTCTGTTCCGTCTTTCTCTCCTCTCACCATACCATTGTCAACTTTTGTCCATATCCTATCTACAACTATAAATCTCATACCTCCATCTCAGCTACCGGAAGCTAGGTATGGTTTCTTTTCTGTATGATCGCAGACCAAGTGGTGCATTCACAATACACCATTCCGTCTGAGCAAGCATAGAAAAAACGGTTATAAAACAGCAGTGGGTGGAAGTGGATTAGCGAAAGGGGTTAATTCATTAGCTTGAAAAGGGTAGAACAATTACGGGCGGATAATATTCCACCATCCCTGATAAACAAGATGCCAACATTCTTGAGAAGAGGGATTGCTTGAAGAATTTTTCTTATTATCTTAAAAATGGGAAAACTGCAGAATCTGGGGAGGATTTGTTGGACTATTCTCCCTATTATCTTGATTTCCCCCCCGACTTTCATCTGAAACATATATTCGAGAAATTCCTTTCTTGGAAAGTGAATTGGGTCCTACACGCTCATTCTGCTAAAAGCCGACAATTGATTACATTTAGCTAGATCAGCTTCACTGTAGTTAACCACTATACATTAGTGGTTCCTTAATAATGGCCTAGCACTCCGTCAAAATAAGTCAGTTTGCCTATCCTTTGCATATAATTCTGACCAGGGTTATAGTCTCTTAGTGAGATCTCATGGGGGTACCATCAGGCTATGCAGCACAGCGGAATTTTTAGGAGTTTATCTCCAATCAAACTGCAAGTGGGATATTCATGTTGATTACGTTTGTAAAACAGTGACCCCTATCGCATATTACATCAACAGACTAAGATTCTTGGTTTAGAAAAACATTCTATATTTTATTTTGCGTACTTTTAATCAATAATCCCATATGGTATAATTGTACTTCACGTGAGGCAAATCGGATATTTGCCTTACAAAAGAGAGTGTTAAGACTGATTGCTGGGCTGCATTACATAGCTAGTAGCTGTTAGAATTATTTGTGAATCCAAACGTTATCATACTGACGTGTATTTACATATATCAGATATTGGTGCGAGTAAAAGTAAATTACAACAGCTTCCTTAAGCTCAATGGTCATGTCAAATATTCCAAGGTATTCCCTGATCTTGGAGATCCCTGCTCAAAAGATGTCCACAACGGAATCTAGTCCTAGGTATTTGGGCATAAAACTATATGATAAGTTGCGTAACTGGATCAAACCGGCCAAAACATACATTTTTAAAAAGAAATTCAACCACAGTTGATAAAGAAAGCATATTACTCCGTGTCTGAATATCTGGATAATGACGTATAGTCCATTTTTTATATTAATTGTATGACCACTTTTTGAGGTGTAAGGTGTTTGTTTGATTCTATTTCTCGTTTAGTATAAGTAATCGAAAATTATCGTTGTTTTTTTATCAAAATATTTGGTAAGATACTTGAATTTAAACAATAATGGTATCAAATTGGTTACTCCATGATCAATATGTATATTCCTCTTTAGATTTGGGTCTAAATAAACACCTATATATTTTAGTTTGTTTGTTAAATTTATTTGAGTCTTTGTATTATCACAATTAATCTATATAGAAACAAAAGATGGTAATTTGTTTTTAAGATTTGCGAATTGCTTGAACATAGTTTTTTGAAAGCTAGTAGTTATCCTGACTCTGATATGGGATAAATTCGTGGCTTCAAGACTCAGAGTTGGCCTAATGTTAGGAAAAAAGGCAGCTAGTATCAAAATAACATCAATTCAGCTCCTGTATTATCGTGTTACCTAATATGTGAGCAGATCTGTATTCAACATACAAATTAAGCAGTACATTACATACCAAGGTTGAAAAATGTGTCACCAACTTATATCTGAACCAGTCTGAAATTATTATTCTCTTTCAACCTTTTCCTAGAGATCATCCCATGAGTTGTTATACGAATGAATGATAGCAGTATCCTGTGCAAAGCATACAGGTATGATTGTCCCTTCAGATTGTAAGCTAAACAGGCTATTAATGTGAAGTGTAAATAATAAGTGGCCTAACACTGTCCCTTGTAGGACAACATAAAATGTTCTTAAGGAATTATTTATTTGTTCGCACTGTTTTCTGTTGGAAAGGTAACTTTTTATGAGGTTAGAAGCCTTTCCTGTCATTAAATAATTTGAATGTTGGCGGAAACGTTGGACTGAGAGTGTTGGTGCCGAAGGGGAATATGTAAAAAATGAAATCATTTTTCAACTGAAAATCGTAGTCTGAGTCTTTCATTGTCAAGCCGAGAACTTTCCACCCTGCCCCCATATCGGTAAAGCGAGCGCCATTTAAAATATTTTCGCCGTCACATTTACCTTGCTGCAATTATCTGCTAGACAGCACTCTTGGACGGTCCGTCTGCCATTATTCAAACAGAGGATCGCAGGCTAGCGACATTGTGGACACGCACCTAAATTAGGATTTTGTCGTTCCAGATAAACGACCGAGAGAATTGTCCAGGTGCGGGAGTGAGCTCGGTAGAAGGCGAGGAGGGGGCAAAGTATGCGGCCAAATTAAAGCTCCGTCGGTTGACCATCCACAGAGCGATTGCCACCGGAACTGCGAGGGCAATTATAGAGAATTGCTTCCGTTTGACTTTTTTTTTGTGGAAGTGCAGCAGGTATGAGGTGCGGTGGGTCATTTAGAAAGAAGTAGGTTATGGATTACAGAAGTTGTTTCCTAATTGAATGTCAATATTTAAGGAAGCGATTTATGGGTCAATTTTAACTTGACATTCACGAAAGTCACAAACTTTTGAGATATAGGGTCGTGAGGTTTTCAATATAGAAAGTCAGGGGCATGCCGTTGACTTGCCTTAAAATAAAATAAAAAACTGTACTATATTCATTTATGAGCAGATTTGATCTCTTTAGTCTTTTTAGTCAGACGCACAGTGGTCACCTAAAAAAAATAAAAGATATTTCTTTGCATGGTGATATTATATTAACGATGTTGTTATCATGCAACAAAATTCGTTTAGAGAATGATTGAGGATTTCAAGTATGATTTTTATTTTAAGATAAATCAGTGGCGTACCATCAAAGGCCTCTGGAGAAAATTAAAACAAAATCTAGTATCCAATAATCATAACATTTATTATCCATCTTGAAATGATACATATATTGGAATAGTCAAAGATAAATGAATGCCTATAAGCCAATAATGTTATATATATATATATATATATATATATATTATCACTAAAACATTTGTCTATATTATTAGTGCATCAAAAATTCCTCTTGATTGTCTTGATGTTAGTACATGTATGACAAATTTCATTAAAATACCTGAAGTGGTATTTGCAAATGTTAATAATCTTTCAAAAATTAAGACGTTTAGAACGCACGTTTTTATGCACTTTTTTGAGATTCAAAAACAAGTTTGAACTTTCCTTAGCGTAACATCGTTCTAAAAGCAATCAAATTTCAGTGTTTCTGTTCCTGCCTTGCCTCCAGTAAATGTCAAAAAATGTAATGTTCGACAGTAACAGTAACGTCGCGTATCATGGGTGGACCGAGCTGTTTGTTTATAAGTCGGATTCGAAAAACAAAACTTAATGTTTCGCCACTGTATTCATGTCGTGGACGTTTTCATCTCGCATCACGTAGGTTTGTTCGTCGTTACTTCGGGCCGAGATGGGCATAGTAAAATACTTTAGTGAAAATTGAGGAAGAAATTAACAAGCATGTGTTTTTTCAACCGAACAGCGACAGTTTAGAACAGTATTTTTCTTTCTTTTCTTTTTCTTCACAAGGAACATTCGGTCCTTGTTTATTTCTTATTTTACTGCTACCGTTTTACAGCACCTTTGTTATTTCAAACGTATTTTTTTCCGAAATGGAAAAACCCAGAGATAAGTTTCAGGTGTGCGAGTTCGGTAGAAAGTGGGGAGGGAGACAAGGTATGCGAACCAAATTAAATCTCTCCACCGGTTGACCATCTACAGAGCAATCGCCACCGGAACTGCGAGGGCAATTATAGAGAGTTGCCTCCGTTCTCTGAATGGTGGTGTCATATTAACGATATTGTGATCATGCAGATACGGTTTTTATTTTTTCAAGGGAAAACCGTACATCCGATTGAGAAAAATGAGGCGATCAAAGTTTAGAAATGATTGAGGATTTTACGATTTTTTTTTATTTCATGAGTCAGTGTCGTATCACTTCAAAATAAGCATTTGTAATTGTAGTAACGAAAAAGATGCGTATTGATACATAGTACATGTATGCCAAATTTCATTGAAATATCTGAAGTGGTATTTAACAATGTTAATAAATTATTTATTTTTCAAAATCTGTAATTAAGATGTTTAGAACACATGTTTATATTGAGTTCGAAAAGTAGACCCAAATATCACCCCCTTGAATACTTACATTCAAAAACACAATGTATACGATATTCTTAAAGTTTGAACTTTCCTTAGCATATAATTGATGTAAAAACAAATTTCAATATATCTATTCCAACCCTGCGTCCAGTAAATGTCAAAAATATGATGTTCGTCAGTAACAACCCCGGCGTCGCGCATCATGGGTGGATCGAGCTGTTTGTTTATAAATCGGATTCGAAAAACAAAACTTGATGTTCCGCCAGATCGTTTTTCTGGACTTTTTCATCTCACATCGCATAGATTTGTTTGCAGGAACGTCGCGTAGAGGTGGGCTCAGTAACAGACTTTGGTGCACATTGAGGGAAAAATTAACAAACAAATGCTTTTCAACCGAACAGCGACAATTCCGAACAATATTTTTTTCTTATCAAATGAACAATGAGTTCTTGCCTGTTTCCTTTTATCATTATATAAACGTATTTTTTTTTCCTGAAATGGAAACAACCCAGAGATAAGTTTCATAAAACTCAAGAAACATAAACAATGTTGCTGCAGAAAGTCATGACCCTCGTAGATTTATGCTTAGATCAATCCTAATTGTCCCACAATAAATTATAGCCCAGCGAGTACAAACGATCAATTTCAATTCAACCGGAATCTAGCTGGAACCGATCTGGCACGATAATTAATCTGAACAACATTAAATCTTCACAGAAATCGATGTTGATTTAGGTCCGGCAGACCGGGCGGCCATCGGTGAAACTGCTATGAACAGGATGTTGTAATCTCACATCCTTCGAACTGGTAAACCACCAGGGCCCACTAGATAAATTATTATATGTTTACGTTTAATCAGAATTAACCGATTTTGGGTTTGTCAACAGGACGCTTTGTTGTTGCAGATTACGGACTCAAACAGAGCTTATGAAGATACTTGATATACGCCAAAAAATAGCATGGGAAAGTAACAGATTCCAGTAGCAACTACACGTGTTCACATACATATATACAAGATATCATAAATTTCATCAAGCATCTAGTTTTGGCATTGGGTCGCTTTTAATTCCGAATACTCGCGTGAAATGACCTCATATAAAAAACAATGGATCCTCTTCTTCCACATCAACAATTTTGAGAACATTAAAATTCCAGGTTCAAACAATTGACAGACACAATCGAAATTCATCAATACTTACAGCTGGGCCGCAAGATTTGTCCCAGGCACTTACCTAAAACAAATGAAATGATATTTAGAAAAAAGATAAAATTTAAATCTTATACTACTAACACTACTACTGTTCGCATAAATTAAATGAAAAGACAAACAATATTTATTGATGACAATTGCCAGATGAAAGAAAACGCGATCTTTTTCAATGATTTGGAGGGCATCATTTTCTGGTCAGCTAGATACAACGGCATGAGTGTCTCTAGTTTTATTAAAATCATTCCAGGAATTATATTTAAACTTCGTAGGAGCAGACCTGGTATATTGAAATAGCTACTGCTGACTAGTAGGACCTCAAATATTATTTGGCAGCCAAAAATATTGTACTTATGTATGGTAAGCTTCTGCCCGCAATATACGAGCCCCTTCCCACTTCATTTGGCCCAACTATTGAAATCTTAGTTTTTTTCTTACCAAACACAAATAATAAAAATGTATCAGGGTGTTATAGGTTTAAAATATCAACAATGAATATTTTGATAATATATAGTAGAAAACACCAACTTTATCACTCCCTAATCAAATCTGCAGCATAAAAATAACACATGTTGCAATTACAGCATATCAGCCTATTTTCATTTCAATGCAAAATAAGTCTATAACGCATAGGTGGCTGCGAAAAATAAAAGCCATGACAATTGTTTTTATTAATCACAGCTGTAAGAATACGTTTAAAATCGTATTGGGTAGTTGGGTTTTGAAAATGGCTAGAGGAAAGGTTATTAGTAAGAAAATTCTGATGAATATTTCTAATGATAATTAAATTTTTTAATTCTGGGAAATCAAACTCAGAAATTGCAACTTTGATAGACTTATCGCGATACAGTGTGAGAAATATTATTAGAAGATATAACGTCACTGGTTCAGTTAATATTAAGCCACGATATGTGAAAAAAAAGTAATATCATAAATGCCGACCGAAGAGCATTAAGAAAAATAATCGTGAAAAACAGGCGTGCCAATTATTTACAATTAAGTGCTCTGTGGAGTGACGCTGTTGGAAGGAGAATTTCGAGGTCCACAACTCATAGAGAGGCCCACAAACAGGGATTTAGCACTTGCAAGGCAAGTTTTCTTATAAAAAAAAAGTGAAGTAAAAACCCTAAAGTTGCATAATTTGTTTATAGGCCAAAGAAAAGCCACTATTAACTCCACCGCAAAAGAAAAATCGGCTTAGATGGGCTAAAGAACGTAGACAATGGACATCTCAACAATGGTGTGCAATACAATGGAGTGATGAGGCCCGATTCGAAGTTTGTGTTGGTGACAGTGGCAGTAGAGTTATTCGGAAAAAATGAAGCATTCCATGTTGACTGTCTGAAGAGAAAAGTGAAATTTCCAGCATCCATTATGGTCTGGGGCAGTATGTCATCAAAAGGAGTAGGAAAACTTCATTTTATTGATGGAAATGTGGATACAAACAAATATTTGGCAATTTTAGAAGAATCGCTTTTACCAGTGATGGAAGAATGTTTGACATCCGGCCAAGATTTTGTGTTTCAGCAATATGGTGCAGCGTGCCATACCTCAAAAAAGGCTATAAAATGGATGGAAGAAAATAATGTACCACTTTTGAAATGGGTTTCTAGCAGTCCAGATCTGTCACCTATTGAAACTTTGTGGCACGAGATGAAAAAGGTTCTACGACAACATTCTGCTCGTATAATCACCGAATTGAGACAAAAGCTTCAAGAAATATGGGATTGTTTTACATCAAATTTTTGCCAAAACTTGGTTAACACTATGCCCCAAAGAATTTCAGCCGTAATAAAAAATAAAGGTGATGTTACCCAATGGTAATCTTTCAATTGTTGCTTTGTTAACTTCGCGCATTTATTCGCACATTGTTTATTTGTTCAAATGTTCTATTAGTTTAGGTCTAAGTGATTTCAAATATGTATTTTTTACAAGTAGAGTGTATCTAAAGTGTTTTTGAGAAAATCAATTGTTTTAGAAGTAAATAGTTTCGTCATATTTAGTTTATAAAGGCATATTTTGGTACAAATCTTGAAGTGGGCCAACTGAAGTGGGAAGGGGCTCGTACTATCTACACTTGAGGTAGTTCAAAAGAGAGCAGATTCATCGCTAGTACTTGCTTAGTAAGGTAGCTTAAGCTACACTTTAATTCTCTATCTCTAGATAGAAACTAACAAAGTTTACGCCAACGACAAAAGAAGCTCACTCAGTAAACTGATTTTCTCAGGATCTTGGAGGTATTTTATAAGTAGCGTAATTTACAGAAAAACTAATACAAATATCTACGTACATGACAAATATACTATTATATAATCATTGCAATCGATCTCAAGATTGCGTAGCAACTACAGAGTCAACCTACTTGATGCTCCCAAAGGTAAAAGTTGCCTTTTTGTAATGTAATGTAATGTAATGTATAATTCGCAAAAAATCATCAGATGAGACAGTCAGTCTTCACGCACATCACTGGTTAGACTTCATGTGGAAGGCCATGAACCCGACATTCGGCCGTATAAACAAATTACCCCTATTTCTCTTGAATACGCCGAAATTCCCACTTAATCAGGGAGAGCGTGCCTTACCACCCAAGCCTATTCGCTACGAGATTAACCGTTTAATCGGATACCGTTGATCAGTACAAAACTAAAGGGCGACTCGCTAGAACTGGGGACCAGAAGGAGAGGTGTAAACAAATGGAAAGGGATTTTGCCGCGAAAATGGGTTTTGTATGATTGCGGCTTAGTTCTTACTTATGCGAAGGATTTCAGCGGAGATTACCGGGAAAGTTTTATCTTAGAATTATTTTATTCACGGTGAAGTTTCGAATAATATAGAATTCCGTATATTAGGGATTTTTCCCTCAGCCGTTCGCCAAGCCGCCCACCAGGGAAGTGGTTTAGGATTACATCATCATTTTCCACATAAGCCTATACTTGGTGTGTCCACATTTTGCTCGACTTTTACTGAATCTAACCAATTTTCCTTCTGATATTTTTGCCAGACCTTGTATGAAAGTATTCGGTCTTGCAAGGTTGCATTCTCCTGTTCATAAAATTGCTTGTTATTGTATTGTAACGTTTCTATTACAACGCAAAGTTCAGATATTAAATTATCTATACTGAGTATGATATATATATATATATATATATATGTATATATATATATATATGTATATATATATGTATATATATATATATATCCAAACCTGTATAACATGGTCTGCTTTCAATTTTCAATATTCCGATATTTTCCCTTGATTCTCGAACTCCTTGATCCAAACGAAACATATTGGGCCATAATAATATCCACCTTTGAAAACATCGTGAATAAAATCAGGTAATTTATTTTTTTAACATAACATCCCCAAGGTACGAGAAATGCACAAGGTTGCAAAACGTTTACGTCTTGAGAAAGAAAGGATTTGGCCCCAAAGCTTCCATGACATGGCGGGCGAAACTGTTACACGTCCAACGTAAGGATGGAGGTGCTACACAAAATGTAGAGAAGTAATACCAAACAGGGGTGATACTAAGTGACCAACATGAAGCACTGTTTTACGGGAATACCTCAAGTTTTCGGATAATAATTAAAAAATTCTACACGAATTAAAGCAGAGTTCATCAAAAAATGGTCTACAGTTTCAATTTCAATAGAACTTTGCAGGCAACTGAGGTTCTGTTTGGAAGTGAGTTCTTAGCGATCTGGACAACATGCCGTAGATATTATTTTCAAAAAGTAAAAATGTACTTCTATTACGTATATAAATCATAGTAAACTTTTTTAACTATAACCTCCTTTTATTTACCATTTTTTCAAACGTTGATTTTATTATGGCTCACCCCAGATATTGAGCTAACTACAAAAATTATATTGTAGCATGCTGCATGTCAGTACGCCAGCATTGCAAACTTTGCTCATCGTCTCATGGCTTGTTTTATTTTATTCCTAGGTTGGAACTTATTTATTCTCGAAAAAGATGTATTGTAATGTATATATCTATAATATACAACAAAGCGTTGCAGATAGAATCCGATTTTATAACAGTATTTCTTGTCATCATAGTAGCTGGTTTCAGATCAATCACAATATATCTTTCTTGGCAACACAGGTTTCTCCAACACAGTCAAGTCATCGTCGGTTGTCAGATCGGTCCGCTTAGCTCTTTTGTCATAGTGTCAGTTTGTACGTTCCCTAGGTCTGGTAACCCAGGAACTACAGAAAGAAAAAAGGAAGAAAACGAGAGAAGGAAGGATGAGAGCAAAGAGGAAGAATATAATCTTTTAGGACAGAAAGTATTTAGGCATTGTTTTAAAATCACTGTTTTAATGCGGTCCAAAAATATTTGATTTGATTTTGGTAAGGGTTTTGCCAAAATGCTCCGATTTTGGTTGTTCTAAATTCAAGAATCGCTTTTGTTTATTATATTGCGAGGCTTTTGTGCCTATAAAATTGCTCGACAGCGTGGTCCACAGACTTGGGCAACAGAGGGTAGCTTTGCGATTCCATTTGCCTATAGCGCAGCTGCGCCTGTTGCTTCATGTAGTCCCTTAGGTAAGGAATATCGCGGACGTATCCTGGGGCGCCAGTAACAGTGCCCAACGTCGTGCTGGTCTTATGACCACCTTATAGATCCGAAACTTATTAATCAAATTTGATTTTGAAGTTTAGATAACAATGGGTAAAGCAGCCGAAACGTAATTTGAAATTCAGTTTTTCACGCTTCAATATGATTCCGCCTTTGTCCAGAATGTAATCGAGATACTTAACCGAGCTTTGTCAAGCTGCCAACTTCCGCTACTGCTTTTCCCAATACCCTTTAAGAACGCTTATGGCTTTAAACGAGAATACATTATTGATTCTTAAAGTGTAAACACTTTTCTACCGATGGCGACCTTTCTGCTTAAGTTGGTGAGTAAACTGCCAGTTGTTCTGACAATTTAAACTACTGTAGTGACTGGATGATTCTCCATTCCCAAGAGGTGAGTCGTAGACGAGTTTGAGGCCAGAAATCAAAGTGAAATCCCTTGGATATTAGAACTTTGCAACGAGTTATTTGAAGTAATTCTCTGGATGATGTAAACTTGGATATTGATTCTAGAAACAGAAAAATGAGCCTGACAGGCGAACGTACCACAACAACACACGTTGAACAAAGTGGCCAAGCAGAGAAAAATGGCGTCATGCAAGTTGACTCCAAAATTGAAATTTCTATTTCACGACCTATAAAGGAGTTGATGGATTTTGTCATTGAAGGTGTCCTTAGATTCGGCTTGATAGCACACTCAAAAATTCATTTTTTCCAGTTACTGCAGTCGGGCTTCTTGTATTTTTTAGATTTTGTTTTAAAACCGTTTTATAGCCGGCCAGATCATTGTAATCTCTTGCAGTTGCAAGAGGTCCATGTTTCCTCGATTCAAACGAGCAAGGTTAGCCAACCTAAGCGAATTAAATATTCCCTGTTACATCCCTAACCTATAATTTTGGTGTTGGCTTTTTACCCGTGGTTTTGATATTGAAAAATTAGTTTCAATCTCCGACCATCCAACATCAAAACAATCAAAGGTATATCTGAACACAATTAAAGGTTGATTCTCACTATACATTCCGTTCTGACCACACAAACCACCAGGCCGACTTCTGGGACATTTACATTGGTAACTTGTCAGTTACTAACTATTCCACCAGAACTGCAGAAAAAATGCATGAAAAATTCAACTGACAGGAAGAATAAGCTGTTTTCTTAGTGTGCATGTTTCTGATCAACATTTCTCTTTCCCTTGCTGACTCTAAAAAAACAGGTGCATCCTGAAAAAATATGAAATAATCCGATGTGCGAAAACTTTTATTCAGAAAGGTGCTGTTGCTATCCAGAGTTATATTTATAATAACCAACGTATAACAGGGGGTATGTTGTATTTAGACATACACGTATATGTAGGTATATGCATGCATGTATGCATAGCCTGAATATCGATTGATTTTGAAATTTCACCAACGGCGGGAGACCGAAGCAACCAGACCAGATCAGATACACATGGCAGGGTGTTAATTTTACCTAATTATTCATGCATTGTTAAGCAGCATTGTGCAAACAGACACTGTTGTTATTCAATGGATTCCAGGGGCGCATCACACTACATCATGGTCCAGAATCGTCCAACGAGATAGCCAAAAATAAATCGCAAAAATGGAACCAAGCTACGGCGCAAGCAACTGGTGACATGTAGAGTACAATCAAATTTATGGTGATGAATCAGTACAGCGGAAATGGAGGTTTTCCTGATCCACAGTCAGTAGACTGAACAATGGGGCAAGTTCAAAAGCACATCATAAGATCGAGATTCGCACTGTGGAGAGGTATATCATTATATTTCCTAACAAATTCAAACCTCAAAATCGAATTTGAAGATAAATTTAAAATTTCCGAAACCCAATTAACAACAAGAAGGGAACCATCTGAATTGCTCACTCCTGTTTGCTCTCGCTGTTTCTTGATTTCTTTCTCTCCGACTTTGGTATCTGAGCTGGAACAGCTGACAAAACTATTGATCTTTAAAAGCTTGTGGCGAAGCTCATTTCGTTGCTCTTGATGCCACGAAAGCATTCAATCAGCTGTGACATGCTGCTCTCTTATGCAAATTTCCATCGTATGGCTTTCCAAAGGAGCTTTGCAGACGAGTGGTGGACTTACTCCCTGACCGCAAGATATCCGTTGTAACTGAAGGGTTCTCCTCTTTATCCCTCAATGTCAACGCGGATGTTCCCCAGGGATCGGTCTTTGATCCGACACTGTTCATCTTACATATCAACGACCTCCTTTCCTGTACGATCAACCCGATCCACAACTTTGCTGAAGACATTACTCGAGATACATGAATTCAGAGTGACAAGCTGATCTCTATAAAAAGTAAAAAGTCCCAATAGTAATAAATGTTGTTTAAAGTCAATTTTCTCCATACAATGATTTTGTTACATCACACCTTTATCCACTTGTGTCTTGAATTGTCAGTTTGAAATTCCCTAAAATCAATATCCGCGACCTCGCCTTTAGCTCGCCAATGAGTACCTCTTGCCTAGCAAGGCACAATATCAAGCCATAGAAGCACATAATTGCAATTCCCACAGAAACAAGCAATGGCAACTCCATGTCTCACGTCGGGGACGCAGTTATTGTCAATTTGATCAGTTCTTCTTCAAAAATCGATTTGCCATCTTGAAAGTCTATATGCAGCTATTTCTACCCGCAACTGGCATACTGAAAAACAAAATAGTCTATGAATGTCTTACTGTCGAGATCCGCACGGGTATCACGTATCTTGAAAAGTGACATTATGCCGATTTTTTTTGACATTATGTAGGTTATTCTACAAGATGCACTTAGCACTTAGTTGTACGTGTTGCCTAAACGTCATGAGGCTTGTTATCAATCTTTGGCTTCTGAGATGGCATTACTGGAGGTCTAAGCTGTAAGTTGTATGTGTTGATGATAATTACATTGGGTTCTGTCTCAAATACACTTAATTGAGATTCAAAGCTATAAATTAGTTGCGCATCCACTTTTTCTTATCCATTCTCGAAATTACATATACAAATTTGCTGAATTTCAAAAATGAGAGTTATAAGAAATAATTATATTCACTGTACACTGTCGAATTACAAGCCATGTCAACAATAATTACACACAACGCGGGCGCGGTGACGATTTCCCTTAATTCTCCTCAGTTTTTCGTTATTTATAACTTTGAACATAACCTCTCTTCAGAAAGCACAACATAGAAATAACCCGTCATATTCGACATATTCAGTAATGATTTTCTCACACAGCAAATATCACTGATTTTATACACATGCAGATCAATACACATAATCATCCAGATGCGATCTTGCTATCCAACCAGCTTTCTTCTCAGACTAAGAGATAAAAACTACAGACCCGGTCACTTAGCCTCACAAAACTATGTAGTAATAACACATTTATTAATATAAAAATATATATGAATCTACAATACATGTTTTGTGTGATTGATTGTTACCTGTTGTCGCTTTATTATGAATCCTTCTTTTCTCACACACATCAAATATTGCTTCAAATTATTACATACCCAGTTTTAATAATTGAAAATGGCGACAAAATCTGCAGCGGCGGCGCGAAAAATATGTATCGCATTCGCAGATGATGCCGTTAGTGATCGAACAGCACAGAAGTGGTTCAAAAAATGTTCTTCGGGAGGATCTTAGTTTGAGCGATGAACCGCGCTCAGGGAGACCAAAAATCATGAACAACGAGGATCTTCGACAGGTTATGGACGCAAATTCCAGGATAACGTGCCAAGAACTTGCAGAAATGTTCACAGTAAGTCTTGAAACTATTCGTTTGCATCTTCATCAGCTAGGAAAGACCTGGAACTTAAGCGAATGAGCCCCACATGAACTGACAAATGATGAAAAATTAAGTCGTCTTACCATTTGTTCAGCAAACGCAACGCTAAATCCCGAGAAAAAATTTCTGAACTCGGCTGGGAAACGTTACTGCACCCGCCACATTGTCCCGACATTTCTCCCAGTGATAATCAACTTTTTTTGTCTCTTGACAACTGTAGGAGGCACCGACAGTTCACAACTTGAGATGGTGTAAACAATGCAGTCCGCCAATTTTTTGACTCCAAATCCAGGAAGTTCTACAATACCGGCATACAGAAATTGGTTCCACGTTGGCAAAAGATCATTGAATGTGATGGTAATTACTTCGACGAATAAATAGTGTCTTACTGTTTCTCAATAAAAATTTATATTTTTCTACTAAAAACCGCACGAACTTATCTGGTTACCTGATACATGTCTTAACGTAAGTTGAAAGTAAGCACAATGAAATATCTTAATATTTAATTTGAAAAAATAAGCGAATATTCTGAATGATAAAGGTAAGTAGTGAATTAATTTGTTGGCTCTAGAAATATGGGAAAAGGTTATTCCAAGTAAGTAGTGTCTTTAGGTCGATGCCTGATAAATTTTAGATCGAGGAGAATATCCATTTCTTTAAATCCTTTTTAAACTTGTTAATGCTTGCTTGTCTCTTTATTTAAGGTTATAAAAGAGTTCAACATTGTCGGCCAAACAAATACCAGCAACGTATTCATGTGCAGCATGGTGTTTCCTCGCCAAAACGTATACTCGTAGACTGTTTTGAAGAACAGAATCTTACTAAATTAATTTTTAGATACCATTTAAGAGTCACTCCAAGAGAGAAGCACTTCCTTCCTTTCTTTTTTTCTCCTGGCTTTGTCTGGTATCTAGGCAACTAGACCTGAGTGACCTACGATACTACGTAAAGGTCCCGAATAATGACGAATAGAAACTCCAACATCGTAGAAATGAGTTCCTTCCTGAATAGTGACATCGGAGCTCCTTGTCAATTCTGAATTTTCCTAAATATTCCTAACTGCCCATATCCTACCTGAAAAATACATCATTCTACGCCCTTGACCAGCATATGTGCATTCAGCATGTGGACCATCTTGCTACAGCAACGATCTCCTCCTAGCAACGCGCCGCAGAACGTGCTTTATATAACTGTTCGACCCTAATGTGTGCCAATGGGCGATTACATCAGCTTCGATTCAGGCCGTTGCTAGTTGGGAATATCAAGTTATTTAGAATTTAATCAAATCTACCTGAAAGCTTCAATAGCCACGCATCAGCTTTCCTCAAAAGCTCCTCTCTGTTTAAAGCGATAGGTAATTCAAAATCCAGCGTTCATAGAAGTAAGAAAATGTGAAAGGCAAAAATCAAGATGGATATCCATGAAATGACGAATTTCAAAAGTCGCAGATTCATCAAGGCAATCCGCAATCGTATAACGTAACTTAAAAAAAAGTGACATATCGGCTTTTAATGACGTTGTGTAGGTTTTTCGAAGAAATATCACCTTGGAACTAGTTGTCATTCACTTGTAGTGGCTATGCGGGTTGAACTAAAAGTCATGACAATTGGGCTGACCAGGCATCCATGCATACCGTGGGTCTTTATCTCGTTTTTCCAAATGAAAGGTTCTTTGCAGAAGGAGCGCAAACCTAATCAGATTAGTACATAATAGAAATACAGTTATTAATAAAAAATGGTGGGTGGTGTACGTACATAAATTATTGTAGGTCTAGCTTTGGACGTTTGCGATTTTGAATATCAGCAGATAAGTTCACAGAGCCTTTCTTACCAGATGGCTGAATGGCTGTCTGTTCTTGTATAAGCCTTAGTTGTAAGATCTTTGATAGACGCACTGAGAGGAGGAATGTTGAGGTCTGAATGTAGCGTGTGAACATACAATGGAGCTCCCGTGATGGAGCAAAGAGCTCTATATTGGATTACATCTAACGCAAGCATGTTCGTCTTAGCAACAAGGTACCAAGCCGCACATGCATACGTCATGATATGCCTAATAATGGATTTGTATAAGAATTTATTTCAGGCTGATAATCGACTTTTCCTTTCAGCATATAGGGTAAAATCGTTTAAAAATCCCCACAGCCTTGTTTCGAGCATGGGGCATCCAGGTTAATTTCCTGAAGATTATCAACCCCAAAATACTTTACCACCAATAGCCGATCAAATACTTCCCAACTGCCTAGGTGTAGAATGCCTACATTTTGTTAGGACAACAGCTTGGGTAAGAAGTATTCCTCCAGTTGGCACACCGCCTCCTAAAGGCAGTCTACAACATCTAGGGCGTGTATTGACTTAGCCACCAGAGCAGTGTCCTCAGCGTAAAGGAACACATCTGCGTGGTCAAAATGAGGGATGTCGGAAGTAAATATTAGGTACAGCGTCGGAGCAAGGACTGAGCCTGATTCGAAACTGTCTGCCTTCCAAAAAGGATGTTAATAAATAATTTAGATAGCAAAAAATGGCAATAGGGTATTTTCCAACTTGGTGATATTGTCCTATTGATGGCTGAAATCGATTGTTTACACCATTTATTAATTGGTATACACTTTGCACGCGCTTTTTTCACTCATTTGCTGAAAAAATACATTTGAAATTCATACCATCAAAGTGGGTTCATTTAAACTTCTTGTATAGTATGTCCCTCCGAAAAAAATCAGCCAATAGGAATCGATTTTTTTAAAGGTTCTCATTAGAATGTGACGATATTTTATCAAGGATCATAATCAGCGCTATTGCCATGCACTAGGGAATTTCATGAAAGTTCACGACTTAGCAACCCTTCTTTATTCCAATCAACAGTGTTGTCTCAATGGTGTACCTGTCTATGTATGTATGTATAGCTGTAGGTCGACATAACTTGGCAACATTGTGGTTCAACAAGGGTCAAACCGTTGACTTTTGACAGTGACAGAGTGCCGGACCCTGTTTGGTGCTGTTGATCTTGTGTTATCCGTTTTGTAACCTTTATATATTGAATTCTTTTGAACATTACAACAAAATGTCTGTAAATTTGCTTTGACAAAGTCTTCATTGTGTCGATAGTATTCATCGATCATCTCGTAATCTTCTTTCGGTAAATTCGAAGAATCTGCTTTCACGAAGTTTTGTACCATATTTTAATTGTGTATTTAAAAAGCTAAATTCCAAATCAGTCACTGCACCACGCTGCACAAGCTAAATCACAATACCAAATCGTCATCAACAACGCCAGAATGCATCATAACCTTTAAATTATCTGTCAAAAATGGCGGAGAAAATATTACTACGTCACGCCAGACATTAATACGTCACACAGTTGGCGGCAAATTTTATTTTTAAACTTTGAAGCCGAGTTTTTATTACTTTTTGTTCAAAGAAAAATGTAAGATTACTCAATATATAATTTTTAAATGTAAACCAATTTTTTTTGGAAAATACCACATTTAGATGAATAAGCTGTATTAGATGAGACGACACTTGATCTAGATGGTTTTGACACCGATGTTATGTAACATCTGCTTCAGAGGTGGCACTAGCGGAGGCCATTTACAGCTTCTACTGCTTGAGCTGTAAATTCTATACTATACGAGTAGATCGTTGAGCCATTACTCCATGAGTGGCGTTTACAGCGACTGCACGTGGAGTGAACTAGCGACTAGCTAGTATGTCAGCTGACTTTACACCGATTTTTATCAGCGATTTTTTCGTTTTTTTTTTCGTAATACCACTACCGGAGTTATGCTAAAATAATGCTAAAGAACAGCACGATAAGTTTTGGCACGTGGCGATATAGGAAAGTAATGACAATAAACCTTCCTAGTCGCTGGAGAACCAGACTGAAGGAAGCTTATTAGATAATAGGCTTCCACCGCTAACATGTCAAAACACAAGCATTGCAAGGGACTACCAGGCTACGGAAGAACTGTCCAGCGACCAACCAATAGGCACAATTCAAAATTTAGTTTATTAATTTAAAATATGAAAAAGCTTACAGGTAAATACGCAATTTACCAAATAAGAAACCCGAAGCAGGAATTTATAATAAATTTAGTACCAAAAATAAAATACTCAGTTCTTGGCACAGTTTCGTCTGAAGTTTGAACACACTATAAGTGTTTACTAAAGCTGTATACTCATAAATTTGAATACTTTGTTCTAGAAACTACGCAGTCCTCTATTTATAAACATAGCAATTGAAATAGAGCTTCACTCGAAGATATCATATTTATTTGATCATTCATAAACCAAACAATCGATGACTAAACCATATCCAAAACGTGACTCTTCATGGTAAATCATTTTGCCTTTATTTTCATTATAGCCGCTAAGCGATTTACCACTTGGGGTACTTGATGCCTACGCAGTTGTTTATTGAGCGTATTGACTCATTGACATACGGGGTGAACTATCAAAACGTCGAGCGTCCTGCAAACTGGTAATCCCGAGGTCATAAATAAGTTCCAAATACATGATATCAACATCACCGAGGGCGATTAGATATTAATTAATATTGAACTCGAGTATTGGGCCTCCGGTTTAATTATTTTCTTAGAAATCGTACAGTAAAAAAGGTCTGGAGTACGGCGCCACAGGGTCGGGATGACTTAGGGACGTGCGGATGATATAGAAAGACGAGGAGGCGTTATTTGGTTTGCTTTTGACAAAATTAAAACGAAATTACGATACGTACATTGATCGGCTTATAACGGTTGAATTAAATGATGCGTACATTTATCGGTTCATAACATACATATCAGGAGTTCGATCAGGTTAAGGAAACCTGTTTTGAGTCTAATAATATCAACGTCCGTCAATCTGAACGACTCAGCTCTAAAGCGCTGATACATGCCGTAACTGCATAGGAAGTATAATGATGTTTCTCAGAATTGGGATCAGATAGGATTGAGATATCGCTAAATTGGATGCGATGTTGCGATTTTAAAAAGCAAGAAGTATAATGTTATAAAGAATAGTGCTGAATGTAGGAATGTTGAATATGGAAAAAAATAACTGTTTATTGTTAGTATTAACTTGAAGTAAAACAAAACACCGAAAAAATCTAACGACCACGTTAAAAATGAATGTCGAAATGTAGTAAATACATGAAGCAAATGCCATACTAAATTTCATCCAGCCATTGTGGCGTGACTGGATAACAAACATCCACACTTTCTCATTTATAGTAGAGATACAAACAAAAATACAAAGCGCAATTAATGTACAATTAGGGTTAGTCCATCTTTGTGGAAGCTCCTCCCCTATAAGGCGACCTAATAGGGTTGACGAAGTTCGTCCAAGGATCTGTTTCTATACTCGTGAGAGACGAATATCTGTGTAGTGGCCTGTGATAATACGGCTGAGTTACTGTTCAATAGCATACGACACATTTACTGAGTATTTTTAAGACTACTGATTTTACTCATGTTTTTCTGGAATGCTCATTTTTCTCATTATTTTGGAATGTTTCACAATGCAGTGAGCCCCCTAGTAGATCAGGTTAATAATCGATATTTGGTGTATCCCCACCCCACTCCTCCATTTGTGATAGAGACATTCGTTTTCAGATGTGCTGCTTATGCATAGGTCCCTCCTCGTCCTTCAATTTACTCGTCTATTGGCAAGAAAGTATTGTAATCGTGAAAAATTATGAAAATGAGATATGATTTTTGGATGTTATTTGACATATACATCACTAAAAACCATGTCACTCATTACCGATCTGACTTGGATGAACATTTTTACACAAGGTTACTACTAATAAATAGCTCAAACTTAGTTTTTGACGTTTCAGAGGCACCTGATCTTTCCCAGAAAAAAATATCTACGAGTTCAAAGTTGCTGGTTGGAGGAGGTTACATCCCAATTTTTGGATGTTAGTATATTTATAAGCTCCCAACCTCGGTAATTCTACGAACCTGTGAAAATTCAGAATGATAGAAAAATATTTTCCATATTAGTCTAATCATCCAACCAAATTTCACAGAAATAATTTTAAAGTCTGGATTTATTTATGCAGGTTGTTCAAGGGGGTATTTAAAACATGGCGCATAAACTTTTTATGGGAAAACTTTTTATTCGAGAACGAAGAATGAGAAAACGCGTTTTTGGAATTCAATCGAAGTTGTTGGCAGGAACGAAAAAAACTCTCCAAATAAGATCTTTAGATATTTATGAGACCTACAGAATGAGACCACACGTAAAAAGATCTCACTAATAGTAAAAAAGTTATGGCCAAAAACCGAGGCAAAATGCAGGTTTTGGTACTTGTTGCTAATGCGACAATAAGTTCGCGCAGCTACTTGAAATTCTTCAAATCCGAATGCTTCTTACTCCTCAATAACCACAACAAAATTGGAGTCGACTGGTCAAGTAGTTTTTGAGAATTTATAATTGTTTATCCCAAATCACCTGTCTTCCGGTCATCACCACTAGTTTATAGAGCAATATACAGGGTTCGTTTAAAGGGCATGTCAAAGAAAAATATACTAGTTAACCTTGACGACATGAATTGCAAGCTATTCCGAAAGATAATTGTTATTTTGATGCGAAAAGCGAAGGGTTATATTTTTTCTTATAAACAAATTCAAACATTCGCTACGACATTCTAAAAACATATATTATACACATTTTAAAACAAAGCGGATGTGTCTATAACCTTTTGTTGGGATGAACCATTTTTTTTATAAGTAGGTCACGTAATTTAGTCTTTTTATGAAGACATGTAATTCCCTGGACCCTTTTTTAATATAGTATACGTCTGTTTTCGAAATCAAGTACGATTAAAAAGACTGCGAGTTCAAAATGTTGGAACTGCGAGTTCAAAATGTTGGAAAATAAACTCGAAAAAACAGTACACAAATATCAACCAATTGTAGCGAACTGAACGTCTGAAAAATTAGTCCCAGATACATACGCTTTGTTTTAAAAAGTGGATAATAACGTATGCATGTTTTTCGAATCAGTTCAATTACAAAAATTGGTGTACCCATTTTATGCGTCCATATTTTTAATACCCCCTTGAGCAACTTGCATCAATAAAACCAGACTTTACAGTAATTCCCCAAACCAGAGGTATTTTCGTCTAATATGATTAGAGTAATGCTCTCTTTGTCACCAGCGGGAGTGTCGGTCTTGATATGTGTCCTGGCGTTACTGCCGCTGCGCCGCGCTGTCCAGTCAGGTATCAAGAAGAGGCGACCTTGCCAGATGGACAATACTACCGATAAGGCAGGGAAAGAATGGCTATGTACTAATTGTATGGGCCTATTTGACTACCTTATGAAGTGATGACGGAGTTGAGTGGGAAGCGAGCTAACGTACATGAAGCTATTTTTTAATCGCTAAGCCGTGAGCTGCGGAGGTTCAAATCCCGACTCAAAGAGATTTTTTCTCTTGGCTATGGATACTTCGTGCAGCATCACGGCAACGTCAGAGTTTACAAATCGTCCTTAAATGGCGACAGAGAGAGAGAGAGAGAGAGATTATACAAACTCAAGAGCAGGAAAATCGGGTGCTCCTAAAACACAATTTTAGTTTTCCTTTCAAAGAGGCCCTTGGGCACATGGTATTCCTGATCTGACCGTCATTTATTAAGCCAATTATTAAAACATAATCTAGGTCTAGGTAACAGCTAATTCTTATTGCATTTCAACTATTGTGATGCTTTACATGGCCCATATCTTGATAAGAGTGACAAAAATCGAATCGAACCGTTCATGCTTGAGATTTATTTATGTTATAAGGAAATAAATGAGAATATCCCACAGACTGCAAAATGCAGAGGTTACCTATGTTAGAGAGACATCGATTACTCTCATTAACGTTGTACAATAAAATTCAAATTTACAGGTTCCAGCGTACTTATATAATAAAATTTCCATTAGAAATGATGTCCATCACCTGAACCGTAGATATAATGTCTGTAAATTAAGTGATGAAACTGGCAACGTAGCGTTAGATCTGGAAAATCTGGAGGCGCCGATCTTCAAAGAGAGACAGGATAACATGTGATCCGCCTTCAGCACAAGTTTGAACTCGCTCGAATGACTTGGTCGTCCGTAGCGATTTTTTTGTGAAGCAGTTTCTCCTATTGTGATCGAAAAATGTATGACATCAATTTCGAGCAACGGTGTGCTATCAGGTTTTGCTTCAGACTTGGACACAGTGCAACGGAAACTCTTGCTAAACTTCAACGGCCTAGGGAGATACGTGTTTTGTCAAGAGTCCAGGTTTTTCGGTGGTTTAAGGCATGTTTAAAGTCGATTGAAGGTTAACCTTGAAGCAAGAACCGATGAAAATATCGACAGAATCTGGAATGTGCGTTCAGATCGTTTATTTGACAGGCCGAATGATTGGGGAAGAGTTAAATTTGACTCACACCACCGTTTATCAGATCAAGAACTATGAGGGTTCACAAGGAAGTTATTTTGAGGGTGACAATATACAAATAGGATTGTAATTTGAAAAAAAAACTAAAGAACAACGGACTAATCACTTAATTTACAGACCTCGTAAATACTTTATATCACCACATCTACGAAGAACGACTTCATGCTGAAGATGGTTCTCATATAAGTAATTTATACAATCCAATTCATTAGTTGATGGAAACCCTAATTCGCAATGCATTCAAGTCCGTGTTTACTCTACATTTACTGGCTCTGCGAAGTTATAAGTGAATTCACTGGTGCTCATTGTCTCTCATTTTTATTTTGTAGGTCGTCTTTTTCTGTTCTTCCCTCATTATATGCGTTTTATGTGGTGTCAGGATAACTATGGTTCTTGGTTTGTGGTTGTTTATATCTGGTATGTGTTTTGTTTATTTTCAAGGGCAAAGCCGATAAAAAGAAAGTCGTGGACCCTTTCGGTAAAAAACCTATAAAACGTCGGAAAAGAACTTATAAGATGTCATCTTGCAGACTAGGTAGTTTTTAGGGTGCAAACAGTCATTCCTCGTTTGCTCACTAGGATCATTGTGAGCGTCCATCTAGTGAGGAATGGCTCAACTACACGTACACACATTGTTGGTAGCATATGTTTTGTCTCTGAGAAGAAAGTAGGTTATTTGGTTGAATAGCACGACCGCATCTGGATGATTGTGAATATTGGTCTGCATGTCTGCATCAGTGATATTTGCTGTGTGCGAAAATCATTACTGAATATGTTGCCAATGAACTATATCTATTATCTGAGCCCGACGGATTATTTATATGTTGTTTGAGGAGAATTACGGGAAAACACCACTGCGCCCGCGTTGTATGTAATTACTGTAAGCATATTTATGACTTTTAAATTGACAGTGAATATAATTATTTCTTATCTCTCTGATTTTTGAAATTCAGTAAATTTGCATATGCAATTTCCAGAATGGATAAGAAAAAGTGGATGCGCAACTAATTTCTAGCTTTGAAGCTTAAGTAAGTGTATTTGAGTCAAGAATCCAATGGAATTAGCATCAACACATATTATTAGCACACAAATCCTCACTATGCGGTTACCTTCAGTAATGAAGCCTCATGACGGTTAGGCAACACGTATCTACAACTACAAAAGGAGTTCACAAAAGAATCCATCAGCTAGTGCTAAGTTAATATCCTGTCGAAAAACCTACATAATGTAAAAAAAACAGTATATCAAAAAAATCGATATAACGTCACTTTTCAAGACACTTAGTAGCCGTGCGGGGCGGCGACGGGGCGAGGGCACTTAGTAGGCACTCGGTGTCGAGCGAGAAGGCGGTACGAATGGTTTTACCCGTCCCGAGCTCCGTGATTAACAAAATTTTTAATCATTTAATTAATTCATGCATTTTAACGGTATACAACAGTTAGTTTTTTAGTTTCAATAATAAGGTTGCCATTTTATCAGCATTAGGTAGTCTATTTTGTAGAAAATGTAATTTTAGTCTTATGTATATCTGTTGCAAATAAATTCTATTATTAGTATTATTATGATCCGGCGGGCGGATCGGAAATTCAGATTCAGAATTGGCCTAATGTGATGATTCAAAAACGCATTTAAAAAATGCTTTCATATGAGACAATAATAATAGCGATATCATAATCATATTTCTATGACGCAACAATTCTAAAAGCGTCGCACTCTGTTGAAGGCTGACGTGGTCTCGAAGACTATATAAGCCAGTGAATTTAATCGAGGCATCAGTCCTCTTCCTGGGGCCATCGCGCCTACACCATCATCTCCTGAAGATACCCGCCGATACGATGTCACTATCCATCAGGATAAAACGAGAATCAGCAACAGGACGCGCGATGGCCTCGGGGAAACGACTCTTCGTGCCATCCTCATATGGGTACGATTTGGTGAGTACAACCACTGATATAATCGATATTTGGGGTGTTTCTCCTTCAGTAAACACCTTAACATTTGTGTGATGATTTGCTTTATTCTATCTGGTATCTCAGGCTAGGTATTGCTAGGTCGTTTATCTGCTTACCGCAGCAGTTCTGGTGACATAGTATTGCAATATCTTTCTGATCTGTTTTCAATAACAACTTTTATTCAGGGTGATCGTACCATACCACACTACTCAGAAAAATGTATTAAGTAGGTTTAACTAACACAATTTGACGGGCCAGGAACGATGAGTGGGATTTTCGGTACTGAAAATAAATTTCTAGTTCAATGAGTTTTTTGCATTTAAATTAGATTTTAGAACACATATTATGTTTTGAAGCTCACTAGGCATTTTCTCTCTTACTACCTGATTGTTCTTAAACAGCCCAAAGTTTACAATGTCGGCATTCCGATACCTACGTCTAACCATTTTTGAGATATTATCTCAAACTTTGCTTAAAGAATGACAAATGCATGTCAATCAATCACGATTTTTACTAGATTTGTGCTTTTGCCATATGATTTGTAACGGATTTCTTGACAGTAGGTTTTAATCTGAATTTGAGAATCAGTTAGTGCTAGATGGTCAAACAAAAAAGAAAATGAAAATTAGCTTTTAGGGAACCCAAAAAACATTTTATTCCAAATGAAACTACCGTCATATAATATCATCATATTGAGCAGTAAAAATAAGGTTAGTTTTGTATAACGTTGTCTACTTCACAAATTAATAGTTTTCGGGATATATGGAAATACTTGTGAATCTATTGCTTAAATCCTCAGAGATTTTTACCATGAGATAACCTTAAAGCAATTTTAAGAGATGCATCCCAGTTATTTCTTGGTTATGTCCTTGATCATTCTGGCATTTGTCCTTCTTACACAGTGCGTCCAACTCAACAATTCAAATATAAGTAACTACTTCACTGTAATATTAACAATGTACCTGACTACTTTTTAAATTCTGCTCAAAGATAATGGATGACTTCATAGATCTATCATCTGATATCGTTTTTTGGTACTGATAACTTTTTACGGAAAATTATACGTCACTGATGACACAAAACAAACATAATGGGCACAAAGTAATTGGAAATAATTATGTTATGTTGATGGACTGACGTTTGACATACAATGACCGTTATTATTGGTCTTAACAGCCATAAACTGTGACGTGAGAAAGGGCCAGTTCGTGACGTCATCATTTGGTAACTTTTACAAACCGTGTCACTTAAAATGAAAATGTCGAAACCAAACATGTCCGGTTATCATTGATAGATTGCTTCTAGTTAGCCATGGCGGAAATCGAGCGAACTATATCACTCTGTCGTCGCGTGTGCGTGTGTGGTTAATACAATTTTAAAATGCAAAATCGCGGGTTCCGAATTTCCATTTGGATGTATATTCAATTTCTATTCCATATTCACAGATGTACATCAGATCACCATCAAACCTCATCATAGCAGATGGCGATGAGGCAGGCGGCCGAGATCGTAAATCCCGTTCATTACCTGAATGTCTGCACTCGTGTCGGACCGGAGTGTACCCGGGCAATGTGCCTGAGTGGGCCTAGAAGGTCAGGTGACCGGAACGAATTTGACGGATCGTGTGAACGAGGCTTGATAGAATTCTGCGCGCGGATGGGACCAGTCTTCTAAACTGCAAAGTCGGCCTCAAGGTATGTTTCCATTAGATCTCAACTTGATTTGCACTGCCAGTAAATGAACACTTTTCACCGAACAGAACGTCTTCAATGGATGAAAATTTGGATTGCGGTAATGAAATATTGTTATTCAGCATGACGAAAAGTAGGCAAGAATTGAAAATTTTTTGTATAATTGATTTTTTGTTATGGTCCTGTTAATTTTAGGTATACGAAGAAAGAAGTTAAGAAAATTTTGTAGATTGATGAAGTTCTCGATATTTTCATATTTACGTTCGTTAACGAGACTGTGCCAATTCTTTTACAGTTCTCACTAGATCATGCGTAAATGCTAGGATGCGGGATTGCTAAAATGTTTTTGAGCCATTTACAACGCTCCATAATTAATGAAAATTACACAAAATGTTTTTAAACAAAAAATGTTATGAAGTTAAGTGCTATTTTAGGCCATAAATATTTTCACCATAGCGAAAAACTCTTGCAGATTTTTATTTTCCATTTGTTTCAGAATCGGAATAGCAAAATATCTACTTTCTAGAAAAGAAAATATAGCACTATAAATTTTCTGTACGGTATTTAACAATATCATGACGGGGAGTTAATAAAAACAACAATAACAACAGCACAGAGGATTTCAAAGTAAACTTAATTGACTGTACTAAACAGTTTTTCTTTACACGTTGTGCTATTTGAATAATATTTATATTCCGTATACAAGTACAAAACATGAAAATATTGTTGCAAAAACAAAAACTTTTCTCGTTGTGGACAGTTTCGCATGATAATTTGAGAATATACAAACTTAATAATAGTTAGTCTAAAAATATTGTTGCTCCAATTATATGTGTGACTCAAGTAAAAATAAAGAGAATCCGCAGAATGTAAATATGAAAATATAGGAACATTTTTTATATGCATAATATTTACAGGACCGTAACAAAAAGTTATAAAAAATTCATAAGGAAGATTATTTCAGTTACCTAAATCAAAATTTTCATCCATTATCGAATTTTGCCGGATTTTTGAGAACATTTTGTCTTCCTTAACCGGGCTAGTAATTTATCACATTTTGTAATCTCGAATACGTGATTTCTTCACATGTATTGAGATCAAATACAAGTCTTGTTTCCAACAGCTATGACATCTTCCGGAGGCGGAAATTAGACTTTCAACATTTCGAACTGTTAGCGTTTTCTATGTATTTAAAAAAAAATCCCCATAGAAAGTTTTTGTGTAGTCTTTTGTAGTCTGGAAGTAGTGCGACATCTTTTTGTGGTCTTCTCAGCTCTTAGCAGTTTTTTTAATTATTAATCGAGGTTTACATATATAACAATATCCCTTAAGGATGTTTGAAGAATATTTAAGAATTTTTGGCAAAAGCGTAATTTTCGTTTTCTGTATTGTTTTTCCTGGTCACTATGGAAATATTTTGCATTTGTTAGAAAAACAAATTGAACAATTACTTTTGATGCAATTTTGGGCCTGGCAACGTGCAGATTCGTTAAAGGGGATCCTTTTTGAATAAAAGACAGAATCAGAGTAATTTTCGAGCGGATGTGAAGATAAGTCCTGGATCAGTTGGCAACTAGTATTGTTATCAGCATTGAGTTGGGTACGCACGAGGGAGTCCAACGCATTTGCAGCTTTATAGCCAGAATCGTCACCCATCTAGCTGTCACATGGTGACTAGGCTATTAAACCAGAACTGAGAACAGTTCCAACTAATCGCAGCTATGCGCTCTCCACAGTATTATATTCCGGTGTGATAAATGGCGCTTTGCTCTGTCTTCTTTAACTAGCTCACCCTACGCATAGTGTTGAAAAAATGTCATGTCTCTGCCAATATCACGATTTTTATGAGTTAAATATAGGATTCCTTTTTTGGCAAATTCATTACAGCCGCCATGTATCACTAACAAATACCGCTATTTTTTCCAGCAATCACAGGTGTATTCCAGACCATGAATCAATGATTCGATCAAATCGTTCCGAGACTTGGCGGTGGCTCACGCAGAGGTTCGAGGGAAATCTCCTCTAGTGAACGGCGTATTCGGTCACTGGAGTGAGCGAGTACCTCAACACCTTTGAACTTGTGCACTCACCCACCTATATACTTGACAACCTAAGCATTTATAAACTTGATACGCTAAACAACTATAAACCTGATACCATAACAACTAAAATTAGCGTTGGTGATAAGATTCGGCATAGTTAAGCTCTGTAAGTTAAACTCAGCATAGCAATGTACAGCCCAAAGAAAGTTAGGGTATCGTCAGTCGTTCCTACAATAATTGTACGACGCCTTTATGGCCTCCTTGATTTTCATAGTCTTTTCTAACCTTCAGAAAGGCTGGGATATTTCTAGATTTCTACTGTTCCGTGTCAGCATCAGAGCTCGCCAGTTGTGACGCTATTTTTTCTTTTTGAATTGTAGGCTTATATAACAGATGATACGAGTATAAATTAACAGCATGAAGAATTTGATGCAAACAGATTTGTAACATAGCCTCCAAATAGAGCGCTGACACGGAAGATACGGCCCTTAGTCCTCCCAAATATATATTTGAGTCTCTGAAAAGCTGAGCGGAGTTATACGATGCAAAGCGCTATGCCGATCCAAGTCACCTTCTCTTCTTCTGCGGTGGGTTTTGGCCTTTCACGGTCAGAAGTCGCGGGATTTACCATTTCGACTAGGCCTGCTGAACGAGAATAAGAAAGGGATAGCATATCATCCCATCCTAACCGCCAGATCATGGAGGTATTTAGTAAAACAAGCTTGCAAATGATTTCATACTTTTTTCAAGCCATACTTGAAGTTCCAATATTTTGTCTTCCGATGACATGTTACGGTCTGTGCCAAAATGAAGCAGCTAATGTCACAACATCAGTGTCTGCTGTGATACATGAGAATTTATCATCCAATTTGATATTTATTGAACGTCTGGTATGGAGGTCAGTAATCAGGGGTGTATAAGCTTACGTAAAGTAAATACTGTAAATAATACTGATGATACGGCCCATAATAAATACTGATCGTGTGACGTTCGCCTCGTGTATCGTACAACACTGTTGAGGCGGGGTGCGCAGGGTATTTGAGCTTAGGAAAAATGTTAATTTCAAAATCTCTCTTTTGACACAAAGCTAAATTGCGTAATTTCTCGCGCAGTGCTCAGAAGCTAATCTAAACTTACTTTTATGAATAACTTTTAATTTCCATCAACTATTCTGATTACCTTCTAGGTACTTATGCGGGACATTATACGATTTAGTTGAGTATCAAAAGAGAATTGCCAGTTTTGAATTAAAATTTTTCCTAACCTCAAACACACCGCGAACCCCGCCTCAGTGCTGAGTATACCATTACGGTATGTTATGCTTCCTCACAGATGCATATATTTATGTAGAATACAAAAAAATATATCGGAAGTCCTAATAAAAATGTTCCACGGCAATACTGACCCCTAAAGAACGGTCATTATAGGAAAATTGATTTTTTTTATACTAATAATTTTACTGTATGATTGAAATTTAGACCCCAGGTTGGCCTAGTCCTAACGCAATTATGCTAATTTTTTTACACGCTGTTCAATAATGGCTCAATTATGATCTTTTTGAACCTGATCCTTGAGCTGAACAAATTTACTTTTTTTTTATCTTCATTAAAATAAAAAAACCTATGAATTTGTTTGCACTGCATCCGGGATATTGAGCCCCAGGATATAAATAGAATATTTGAATCGATTATCAATATTTAGGTTTTGTCGGCCATTTCGAGGATGGGTTACAATGTAAACCGGTAGGAACAATACTGGAATAAGCATTTTTCCTCTTTATCGAAATCCAACAAGAATTCGATTTTTCAGCTAAAAAACAATAGACCTCTCAAAAATATGTTTGAGTAATTATTATATAAGGGTCACTTAGAGTCAATTATTGGGTATATAAGGTCTGATGGAACACATTTTCCTATTATAAACTTGTCGACATTTCGAAAACATATATTTTCTTCCTCAAGGCTCTGCACAGAAAAATAAATAAAACCACTAATTTTACACTCACACTAAATACCAATTTAAACAAAAAATAGATGTAGAAGTTACGTATTTTAGTTACAGTATAAAGTGACTATTTAATACATATTTTTAAGTTTTTTAAAAAGTGTAATGATTCCCGGCACGTACACACATGAAAAACTAAAGATAAAACAATTCGTTATTTAGATAATTTAGGAATGAAAGTTTTTTCATTGCTGGAAAAAGTAAATTATAATGAACCAACCCGTTCAGTCAGAAGCTATGCTGGTCAAATAAAATTTAAATGTAGTGAACATTCTAGGCCTAACATTCAATCGCTGCTGGTTAATTAGTTGCAGTTTCGATATTTATATCTAGAATGTAAAACATTAAAGTGTAATTTGACCACTACAGCTTCTGCCTAGAAGGATGGATCCATTGTAGTTTCTTTTTACTCGTATTGAAAAAACTTTCATGCATTTGAAGATTTTATCTAAATATCGAATCATTTTATATTTTATGTGTGTATATAATGGGAATCACTACATTTTTAAAAAACTAAAGCATGTGTTTTATTCATTTATAGATGTGCTTCTAACTAAAATAACTAACTCGCAACTTTTACATATATATTTTTTGTTTAAATTGTTAATTAATCTGTAAAGTTGGTATTATTTTTTATTTTTTTGATGTCATGCAAGAATATAAATGTTTCCAAAACCCTGACAACCTTATAACAAGGAACTGTGCTACTTTAGACTACGTATCCAGTTAGCTATACAAGGTGTAAAAAAGTCAATAATAGGGCTAGGCGTCTTCCAGCCTTGGCAATTTGAATGAGTCAATTATTTACCATAGATACCGTCATGTGAAACCTCAACTGGTTACTGAACTGTCAAAATTTTGTTGAGTTATAGTGTCAAGTGCCGTTCAAAAGTTTAAGAAGTACCGAACAGTGGAGTACGATAAACTTTTAATAATCTAGAACATAAACATGATACCACTTTGAGACATATTTTACGAAACGAGATTAACTGAACTGTTCTATTTCAGCGATCGTAGAGTACTACCGATACCATGGGTCGGCGACCCGACAAAGTCGTTCCGGAACTGGACGTGGTCTGCGCAGAGGATGGGGGGAAGCTCCCCCGGTGGACGACATGGTCGGTCATCGAGGCGAGCAAGTACCCCCAACCAATGCAAAGTCACGTCTAATGCACAAAGCTCAAAACATTCGAAAAAAACGCAACAGAATCAAAACATTAAAAGGTACTTTTAATGCCTATACTATAATGTTTTTTTTCCAAATATATTGCCGCAAATAGCAAAGGCATGAAAACAAGTCCACAAAAATAAAAAGGTGGTATGTGCTGAGGGCACACTACATCTCATGTATTTTTTCCACTGAACACGAATCTGAGGTCAGAATTGGGGTAGCTGAACAAATTCTAGAGAAAACCCGTAAAAACGATAAAAATAATAACGCTGAAGAGGAATTTGGGGTCGGAATTCAGTGTCGGTCGACAAATAAGAAAGTAACTTTGTCATCAAGGTCACAAAATTGGAATCTTGGTGAATGGGCATTGTCTATAAAAAATATGCACGTTCACCAAAATTTCAAAACGGATAATCTTGGTGTCCCATCTACCAACACACACCACTTTATTTTTGCGGATCTGTGTAATTAAAGGCACAAGCAGGGGCGCACCAGGAGGCGCCGAGGCCCCCCTGAGAACCCGGTTGGATAATAAAATTTGAATATTTAGCATGGTTTTGTGTACAATTGTGAGAATTCTTAGGATTTGGCCTCTCCTGCGAAAATTTGCTTCGAAAGCTTTGGGGGCAGGTACAGTTTCACAAACAGTAATCTCGTGCCAATGATCGACCCCACTGAGAAAAATGTATGTGGGCGCTCATGCTTGTAGTCGTCAAAAAAGTCTTCACAGTCATGAGATCCGCTACAGTGAATTTGAACTTCACAAAAACCACATTTTGTTCTGGGTGTTCTGGTTATTTTTTCATTTTTATGATCTTTTTTTATTAGACTTTGAATGCGATGTAGTGAATACATTATTATTATTTTAAATTACTATTATTTGGAACAACAAAAGAACTGCATTTACCATTGAATCCCCCTACTTCCTTTCAAGGACCGCTTAGGGTTGTATTTATGGATATATTTTTTGATTAATGAGAGGTTTTATTGGAGTTAAACCAGCCCTATTTTATAGATTTTCATAGATATGCACATTATGCGAAATAAGAAAGATAAAAGTTATTCTCTTTTGATGCATAGACTGCGAAAATGAAAAGTCTTCGAAGAGAAGGCTGTGCTTTAGATACTTGGCAACGATAAAAATATTGGTATTAACAGGAGTTTTTAAGCACTGAAAATGGCCATTTTTAGTCTTTTCCAAACAATGAATATCTTGTGCCTCAAAAACGGTAAAACTTAAAGAAGTTTCTATGGATCTTTAAATATTTCGTTGAAGTTGTTCAGAGAAATTGAAAAATCTTACTACGGGTTACCGATCGGCAACCTCTTGATTGACGAGCGGGTTTATATGATCACACTATATGCCCAAAAAGGTAATTTTAATATAATAATAATAATAAAATCGTTATTTTTGAGGTTGCCAAGTGTCCAAATAGAAATTCAAACCTTCCCCTGCAAGATAAGCACGAATATTTTTAAACTTGGTGATTTTTAGCCTTGTATGTCAGGCCCTAATTGGCCAACTTTGACTTTCGCATACTGTACGACTCAGTAATTAAAACTAAATAATATAACTCATGTATTGTTTTCTCTTTATAGTAAAAAATCCACAGTTAAGGAAAAATTGGAGGGGGCTTCACCGCCCCTTCCTTTTTTTCTGTGGTGGGTTTCGGCCTGACACGGTCAGAATTCCCGGGATTTTCAATTTTGACAAGCTCCTGTTGCCCAACAACATCGCACCGGACCAAACAACTGCACCAAAATACTCCAACTCACCATCTGAATACTCGCTGAACTAATGTAAGTAAATTATGTCGAAACGTCGTCTTAATGAGTTGAAAATATCCATTCAGTTTTAGCAATAATTTTCTAAGCTATTTTCTAGATTTTTCGTAACTATACAGTTATTGTTTGATTTGGTTGCTATAATATATTTTTAATGTTAACTTCTGCAAAACAATTTGCAACATGCCTCTACCTGCTACTAAAAAATTCAGAGATTGATACCCCCAAGCTGCGTGTGTTCAATTTTGGGATACACTTCGTAAGTTTTTTTGCTAGGATATGATGTGATGACCGTCACCCTTCTGCCGATTTCTACCTCTTTCTAACATGTTTGTGTTGATTATATACTTCTCGCGCTTCTCTCATTGAACTCAAGCCGTCAGAAAAATTTGGTTTTCCCTGTATATACAACAACTCTTCAACTAAACGACGAGTATGCAAAATGTTTTTGATGAGCTTTAACGTCAAATATCTCTAGATCTATTTAGCCGAAGCTCTGCCTTTGATTTGCCGACTGATACACGTTAGGAGATACAACTGGTATTGAAATATTGGACACATACTTGTCACTCGACCTGAAGTCATGTCTAGAGTGCTTCCAAGTGATTTTACGTTTTGTCGCAGTTAAATCGTATTTCGTCCACTTTACCACAGAAAATATCAGACCCCAAAATTACAACAACAGCAATTATATCTATGACAGACAATCGAGTCACCGGCACATTAATTATATCTATGAGTATGTAGTGTTCCACATATGTGTCTCCTAACGTGTATCTGCCTGATACATCGTGAGCTCACGTGACATGACAATAATTCCATATACATATATGATTAAAACCTGCGCCATGTAGCTCACGATATTTTTCCTGTACAGGCAACCAAGGATCAAAGATCTGCAAGAGGAAAATCAGTGGGGGCGGTAACCGCCTCCACCTTTGCTTCTGAGGTAGGTTTTGGCCTTTCACGGAAGAATTCTCGTGATTTTCCATTTCGACGAGGACCTGCAAGACGCACAAACTGACCATCAGTATACTCACCAAACTGACGTAAGTATATGCCCGATAAACTAAAGCTGCTCACTCAGACACATATATTGTTACTTGAAAGTCAAATCACTAACAACACGCAGTTTCCCAATTCGAGTTCGTATCGATATGCGTAACTTAATCGATACGATAACTACAATTCAACTCAAATGGCAACACTGTATACGAGTGGTGGATTTTACCTCCATGCAGCGACTGGTCAGTCCTTTGATATTACTACGCCAGTGGGCAGCTTCAGGGTCGGCATTTTTGATAACAGATGGGCGAAAAGTTGTAATGTGATTTCAGTTAGTTACTATTTCTTTATTATTGACATAAATTAATCATTCGGGTAACATCCTTCAATTTTTGTACACAAAGTTATGAAGTGTTTTGCAAAAATGTTCTTCCTCCCATTGATTTTTGAACGGGCCCCGCTACCTAAATGACGCATGAATCATATATTTTAACGAAAAAATAGAAGTTGAAAATATCAAGATAAGATACAAAATCACTATCATCTAGAATGTAGAACTGACAGGCTGTCAAAACGCTATAGTATATATTAATCTTCGTCTTTTGGAAGGATCTACCTGTATATAATAAAATATGCAAAATTCCATTGAAAAGCATTTTTTTACAAACGGGTTGCTCTATATTTTACTGCACATTCAGATAGTCCCTTTCAAAAGAAAGAGATTGATATAACATAAATAGCGTTTTGATATTTGGATATTGGATTATAAGCGATTCAATGTACAAAAACGTTCAACTATGACAGTTTTGCCATTTTGAAATATAAGTTTATAATATAACTCCACGGTGTCTCAATATTCCGTGGATATACAGGGTGACTTCGAAGTTGGGTCATTTATTTTAACAGTGAGTAGATCTGATCAAAAGAAATGTTTTTTTCCTTTACCATTTTTCTGGTAAAATTAAAGTAACAAAGTTATAGCCCTTTGGAAGTTTGAGTACCGCCCTGTCTCAATAATAATATCATGTGCTCGTGTTTGGCAACAACGGATATAATCCGCCTTATCGGTTCATCGCATCGGAAACAAAAAAGCGAAAGAATTTGGAACGATGTTTTTACAATTATTTTATTCAGTTCAGTTATACATACAGTCAGTGTCAGTCGGTAACGCGTGTGAATAGTGTCTGTTGCGTGGCTCAAACGAAATAAAAAATGGCACATGTTTATGCGGATCGGTTTCCAAATCGAGTGCAACCAACCCCTCGTGCCTTTGTTAATGTAGTACAACGGGCTCATGAATCAGGTGACTTAAGACCTCACAGGGGACCTCACGATCAAATACCGTTCCGCACTGAAATACTTGTCGGGAGGATACTTTATAAAACAAGGTAAACATTTTTTTTAATTTTTTTTTATTTTTACACACATATTTTGGTTTATCTTGCTTCTACAATCATTATCTGAAAATTAATGACTCAACTTCAAAGTCACCCTGTAGAAGTACCAGGTTTTTTTCGTGCTTCGTTTGTCCGAAATTAGGAACACATGTGTTTTGCTAGACGTCCTAATATTTGATTTTTACAAAAAAACCGAAATGGTTCACGAAGAGGAAAACAAGAATTTTTTCGCAACTCTCTCAATGACTCTGAATTATTATTTATTTAAAAACAGGCCATATTGTGTAGTTTTAGAGAAAAACATTGTTTTCGGAGCTGGTTACTAAAAAAATGTCTTACTACATCAAGTGTTAAAATGTTTGCACCGGATTTTATGTGCAGGAACGAAAATAGTGGTCATATTGAACACCTTTTAGGAAAGATTCGCGCTACTGCTTGTATTAAATAAAATTGTAATAAGTAATATCATACTTGTTCATTGTTGCTAACTACTCCTAAAGACGCTTGGGAATCTCTTGATGCAACATATTTTTTTTTCTCGCAAACTATCCGAGATGGCCTGTTTTTATAGGAGACAACAAATGAAGTAAATAACAATACCTGCTAAATAAGAAAAATCAGTGTCGTCGGGAAAGTTGGCAAAATATTCTGCTATTATTTATGTAAGTGTGAGGGTACTTTTTACCCTACTTGAATCTCCGAGTTTTCATAAAAGTCAAATATTAGAAGGTCTAGCAAAATATCGGGTCTTGAAATATCTGAAAAGATGAGTTTTAAAAAGAACACTGACGCCCACTAAACGAAGCACTTTTGTATAGAGGTCAATCTTGTCCAATCAACTTATTTTGAGTCTGAAAATACGTTGCACTTCTATGTCAACGGAAAATGGGGACACCCTGTGTAGTACAAAAAAAGGAGCTTCGGGGTCTCCTACTTCCCATTTATGGTAAAATAACTAGTGTGGTACTTTTGTAAAAGCTTCAATACTAACCTGACGAGCCATCAAAACTATCGTCCTTTGACGATTTTCGAAAATCCGCTTCGAAAGACAAATCGGGCAAGAATCTCTAAAAAAGGTTTTTTAGCAAAAATCACGTGAAGCTCTAAGCTAAGAAAACTCCACCGGGTAGAACGCAAGCCTCCAATTTTTTCTTCATAAATTGCCGAACGATTTAAAGGTTTTTTTTAGTTAGTAACGACTAGTAATTATCTAATTTTTCACTAGACATATGTAAACCAGGAATTCTAGCTTCTAGGGAATAAGCTAAAGGGTTTAAGTTCTGAGACTGAGCAGGCCATAAATTAGGCTATCCAGTGATAAGTATAACGAATGGGTTTGCCATTTTATGGCGAGGGTATTCTTTAGTTATTCATCTCCACTTGATACAAATTTGTAAATATAGTAAGAAAATGAAATACAAAAAAGTAAAGATCAATTATGTAATAATACATAAAGACGAATGAATAACTATTATATCTTTATATACTCAAATGCAAGTTCGTCCATTCCAAGTACTCAGCTACACTGTAAAATATAGTTACTAATTTGTTGGATTTTAACTGGTAATTTGTCGAATATGGTGCAGTTGTAATGTGGGGACATTTTGAAATAGGTGCTGGTATGTTTCTGAACTATTTTCAAATTTTGATTTCTTGTCTTGTACTCGTGAAAACCATCGATATTTGGAAATAAACTGTTATACAACATAGGTTACGCATTTCAAAATGTAAGTACAATTCAGATTAATAATTTCTCTTGACTTCGAAATTTCTCTACAGGAGTCAAGTGGCTTCATTCCAAAAATAAATCGGATGATTCCTTCTTGGGCCACAAATATGACCCATATTATGATATTGAAAGATATGTGGCTATAGGCCAATGTTTAATACATATCACTAAAACTCTTTTACCTGCAGTATAGCGAAATATGCCTTGCTTAAATTTTTACAAACATTATTAATATGTTCAACATTGGTTTTAGTTCAGGATTTTATAAACGAATTAAGCTTGTAAATTATATGTAATGAATTTTTTTTTCAGACCTCCGCTAACCAGATGTGGACGGCAGAATGGCAACGAAAGATATTAATTAAGCATTCACTATTAATTACAACTCTTGATTTCAACTTTTTTTTTCCATACATTTCGACTCAATTCAGTTTATGCAGAATTTGTAGATTTTCAGTTTTTAATAAATGTCAGATTGCTCTTTTTTTTCAGAACAATTTAATTTTCTCAAAATTATTCTTTTAATTTTTATGACTTTGTAATTTTTTGTAATAAACAGTATTGAAAAACAGTGGCATCATTTTGATACCGTGTTCCTTTAGGAATAAGTAGATATCGTGCTCGTGCTGCTATTTGAGCTAAAATTCTGCGTCAAATATTATAGTACAAATCTATATTACTTCTTGAATGAGCACGTCCAAATATCCTAGTTTTAACTGGACTGTCATAGTCATAGCAAAAGTCTTTATCTAAATGAAAATACATATTAATTTAGAGATAAAACTGGATAGACCAATCGTATTTCAAAATATGGTGAAAATGCTTGTTACATTATTCAATACTTTTACAAGGACTTTCACCATCTCTTTAAAATATCAAGTTTTGAAAATTAGTGCGATCAGCCAGTGATAAAGCGTAATTTATTGTTTCCTTTCGATTTTCTGTTTTTCGGACTCACTTAATTTATTTAGCTATACCTACCTATTTTTATTTTTCAATCTTCTGATTAAATAAAAATCGGATACCTCCTAGTCAAACATACAAGATTCAATAAACTGAAGCTGATTCCAGTCTAATGTAACTGTTTATCGTTAACCTTTAACCTTTTACAATTTTTAATAGGTTTACCAAGTAGGACGAAGTAGTACATAAATGCTCACGTAACTTTGATATTCAACCATACTAAAGACCGTAAAGACCTATAAGCATATATATATTTGAATTTTTTAATTCCCGCTAATATTGACTGATTTATTTGTTAATGTTGTCAGTTAGTTGTCAAAAAGCAGGTAATGTGTTTCGTCAGTTAGTTGTCAGTTTTGTTTATGTCTAGATTTTTCGATATATTTGGCGGACCTTGTACAGTTCTTGAGTTTTCTAGGTCCATAAAGGAATTTGAAGTTGATGTTGAGGGTTAAGTAAGTATTTAAGCGGATAAAACGTGAAAAGGCGAAAAGTATTCAACTGCGACGAATAGAGATCACTGTCAAATGTACTTCAAAAAGGTCACCGTGGAGACTAAGACGTCGTAATTAAAGAATTTTTCAAGCAAACTATATGTGATTTGATTTGGCGGAGAGACAATGAAGTTCTATCAACATAAAGGCCACAGGATAAGTTATAGAGGGTTAGTGCATAACAATCAGATTCCAACATCGAACATTCGCCACTAGTTATGAAAACTTGATTAGGTATTCAAATAATGCAATAACTATTTCCTGGGCAAGGAATTACTGCCAGCATCGAAAATTGATGTTAACCTGGTATGCGTGGCCGCACCTATCTATTTTTGGCTTGCTCGCTTGTTCCCGATCGCTATTACAAAATCGTTATGATTTAATTAAATTCTTCTGGAAGTCCAGCAATTATTTTTACACCAGCTACAGTTTACAACTGGAAAGCGTCGAAATTTAATACGAACAACTTAAAAATCACAAAATAATTGCATCCACAAACTTGCATAGCAATTTACAATAAGAACTCACAGAAAAACCACCACTGCTCTAAACTGATTAAAAATGAATGTGTTGGAGATATCAAAATAGTTCCTATACTCATTGTGAACATATAGAATATAGCGGTGAGTGCACCAATATGTTCGTTCGTAGGTAAGTAGAAGGCAAAGTTGGCCCTTGTTCATAACAAAAAATGTTGGTGATGCTGGTAATTTACAATCTTAAATAAAACAACTAGGCTGAGGAATCCATGCATTTGAAGTAAGATGTGATTTTGTTATAGGAGTATAAATACCATAGTTTTAAGTGATAAGTAGTTCAATAACTTCCTCTGAATTTTTTCCAGTGACTCGTAGCATGGGTTCCACATTAAGCCTGCATATTCCAGCTTAGAAATAACAAACAAATTGTACAAGACTGTAGGTGGTGTGGTACCGGTAAACTTTCTTGAATTTCTTATAACGAATCCCAGTGCTTCATTAGCAGAATTTCATAATTTAAAGAGGTGTGAATTGAAGCTCAACGTACTGTCAAATATTACCCCCAGGTCACTGAACTCTTACGCCTGAAGAGGGGTGTTACTAATTTTGTAAATATTTGTGATGGCATTTACTTTCCTAGTAAAAGTTAAAGATTTACATTTACTCACCTTGATGGAAAGTTTATTAGCATCACACCACTCAGTCTATCAAGATTCGTTTGTAGACATGAGCAACTAGATTTAAATTTTCATTACAAGTTCCTGCCAGTAACAATTAAAATAAGCAATATCAAGCTAACATTCGTTCTGCCATTGAAATGGTGCAAAGTCTGCTAGACAAGGCTGAATCGTATGATTACAGTTAATTCAATTACATAGAACATAGTCGTTAATTAGAGAATAACATGAACAATTATCTGTTTGATTAAATACAGCGGCGATGTTCATCTATTTGTGGTGTTTTAGCGATACTAGCAACGTTCCAAATTAGCTTGATCTGAGTCTACGCTCCTATCACAGCATACATTTCATTTACAATATACAAACGTTTCACCTATTGTAAAAGGATGTCCATCGTCTTCGTTTTTAAAAGTGATACGCGTTTTAAAAACGATATGTTTCGCATATTACTCATTAATGCAACAGTTACATTTATATTACATAGCTCAATGTTTGACGAATATTGTGAAAAGTCAACTGAACGAGACGTCAAAGAACTTATCTATTCAAACATACAAGTATGTTGCTCTATAGACTAATATACCTAATATGACGTTACAGCATCTTGTAAAAAATACGACGTTTTATGTAAAAAAATCGCAGTTCCGAGATAACTTTGGAAATACCTTTCGGATTTGGATAACATTTTCACACAAGGTTACTACTCTCTCCAGAAAAAAATACAAAAATCGTTAAGAATTCGTTTTTTGGCATTTCAGAGGCTCCCGAACATTTTCGGAAGGAAGGTGGGAAAGGGTATATCTCAATCGTTTGAGGGTATATTTATACGTGTAAAACTCCAATAACTCTACGCACTCAGTAGACATGTTTCACTCATCACAGATTTACCATTAAAACTTATACATAGAGGCTAGAAGACTAGAGCCTCAATTCCTAATATAGGTATATTTCTACAGTATACAAATAATAATTAAGCAATTAGTCTAGAAGATATTTTTATTTTTCCCGACACAAAACTGTTATTAAAAACTAAAGAATTTCATACATCGTCTTTGCATCCATTTTCTCCACACTTTTATGAGAAGTTTCTTCATTAATTTTTCACTAACGAAATTTCAGGGACTTTTACCGAGTTGTACAGGCCTTACTTAGAATGGAAGCTTTCCCAAAATAGTGAGGGGTAAAGTTGTTAGCATGGAGTTTGTGTATAAGTTAGGTTCTTTCATGAAACAAGCTGCAGTAGAAGCATCCTTTACTCATGCATAAATTATAATTTCGACTAGCAATGAAAATTTAATGATGCAAGCTCATATTACTTCCTGTACACTAGATGAACTTTCTCTAAACGACATAGTCGTGGCAACGATATCAGGTGGAGCACATTCGTTTCCATCATCAGAAGTTGAAAAAAAATGGCGTCAAGTAGGTTGACTCTACATTTACCAAGCAAGTGCGCAGGCAGACGTCTGAGCGCTGCGGCCGCTATGAAGAGTTCAAAGAAACTTTGTTAATTTTTCAACTAGGGTTAGTAGAGCTGAGGTAGATTGTTCCACAACCTCGATATCCTAGTAACAAAGAGGCTAGTTCTGGGTGTACGAAGTTGGATGGGAGAAGTCGGGCGGACCTCTCTGGAAGCCACATCGCGCGACAGCATCATGGAGGAGAGCTCTGAAGAGCAGAGTCCGTTTACATATGGGTAGAAGAGAGCCAGATCGGACAGACCTCTGAACAGCATCAAACATGGTTAATGTAGACAGGCGACAGCACCCCAAACCAAGGTTTGAGGAGCATTGGCGTAGCGGTAGAAGAAAGCTAGATCGCCGAGGGTCCATCAGTGTGCAAGGGTCCCGAGACTGTCCGTTACAGAAGAGTCACCGATCAGTCGGAAAACCCTCCTCTCATTAGCATCGGGCATCGATAATGTAGTCGAGGTGGCAGAACTCAAGATATACGCGCAGTACTGGAGGCTAGGTCTTATCTGAGCCTTATACAGAGTGAGGAGGTTATATGGAGAAAAGTACTCGTACTTCTTCACCCTAAGCAAAAAAGCCTAGCTTCTTCCCAGCAGCTACCACTATCTGGACTTAGACCAGCCGAGATGAAGCATGTCATCAGCAAAACTATGGATCGGATAGATCGTACAGGAAAGGAGGTCGTTGATATGTCTAAATAGAAAATACATTTTCGCTCTAGAGCGGTAAAGCGGTTGATGTCGATCAGGCCTCGTCAAACATTAATTTTGCGTGATTGATTACAAAGCAATAAAACGTACATTTTCGGGCGGCTGTAGAAAAAACTTACTACGCCAACAATTCAAGGAGCTATTTGGGCGCTGCAATATTTTCTAACGAGGAATCAGCCTGACGTTCATTTAAAAGTAAAAACCCAAGCAGCTGAAACTTTGCCAATTACGTCATTCGTCTTCTTAAGAAAATATAAGTTTATTATTGATAATGCCTATTCGCCTCGTGCGGAACGAGGAGTACTAGGTCGCCTTTAAAATTTTATTCTTCATTACGAACTTAAAGGTAATTTTTTAAAGTTAGATTAGTTCGCAAAATTGTTGCAACGCCATTGGTTTTAAATTTACTTATTCGTGAACAGGCAGAAAATCCAACAATAACACGCCAAGTAATAAATATCGGTAATAAGGTGATCCATTATAAGTATTATTGCATGCGGGAAGTTATCTGGAAGAAGCCGGGTCATGTAGGAGACAGAACAATGAATTCAAAAATCTATTTTGAGAATAGTGAGAGAGAGTCTGAGAGAGAACGAAGAGAAAGAGAGACAAAGAGAGAGAGTGAGAACGAGGGAGAGAAAGAGAGGGAGACAGAAAGACAGAGAAAGACAGAAAGGGACAAAGAGTCAGAGAAAGAGAGAGAGAAAAAGAGATAGTGAGAGTAGCAGAACCAAATACTCTCAACTCTTTTCAGTAGATTTTAAATTAATTTTTGAATTGAAATCCTGTCTCGTAGATGGCGCTAGTATATTTCAGTTCCCTTTTTGGACGTAAGTATATATTATATGGGGCAGATACGTTAACCAATAATGCGGGGTGACAGAGATAAAATTGAGTAGGATAAAAAATAACACACAAAGATTTTCGTATCAGTGGCGTTGAAACAGAAGAAACAAATATTTTTTCGCACCGCGAACTTCCTTGAAACGTCTATTGCATTTTTGATGAATTGACTCCTTATAAACTTTGAACATAAACTGAAGTTACTGGAAGTTTGACATTAAAAATTGTCGGTAGCACATTAGCGGAAGCATGCCACTTCTCCAGTGTTTTTTTTATGAATATTTATGTTCTACCCTCAGTTAAAACCATCAGTGACATAAAAACTTCTGACATCGTGCCATTTGCTATTTTTGGTTGAACTTTATGAATTCGAGTCTTTGGAATTATTGCCAATATTTCCTGAATCACCTTGACGCTGAATTCTGAAAGTGATCAGAAGTGAGATAAATATCAATGATATGTAGATATGTATGTTGCATACTCAAGTTACATAAAAGTGTAGTGTCAAAATGACGTCGCGCTAAATGAACCATCAGGGGTTTGTTGCCATCCTATTTCGCATTTTTTTCATCGAAAACATTCTCAGCCTGGATATCATTTCCAACATCGCGCAAATGTGGATATAATGGGAATTTAAAAGCATTCCAACAACATGGCGGCGCATGTATACGTTGGAATATCTGAATTTAAAAAAGAGCGAAAGAGCTACAGCGGCCACAAAACAAATACTAGGAGACTCTAAACGTTTTTCAACGTTTCCATGTCAAACACAAAAAAGAGGATAAAAGAGGCGAATTCGCTATGTAGCATGACCGTCGTCAGATGAAAAAAGGGATGCTTCGCTGCAAAAGAATGTGAAGCTTTACACGGTTAGCTCCAAGGGCCCGATAAAACCTAGAAGTGAATAAGACAACACAGAATGGCAAGCGCAGAGTCAAACTACTACTACATTACTAAGAACAAATAATTTGGAGTTTTATACATGTACATAATAAAATGAAGCAGCATCATCCAATTTACCGATTCTGTTTGCCAGTATCGGAAACGGGACCTTTTAAAAAACTTCCACCTGAACTCTTAATAGGGTCACTCGTCAGCACTGAGCATCGTCTTTTAGAAGCATGAAAGTTTAGTACAGCCCTCAGTTATCAAATACGAGCGATGATTCAAAAATAAGGTTCCCAAACAGCTCCAGACACACTGGAAGGTACGACGCGAAATCCGGCAACACCACTGCGAGTGGCTGTTCGCTAACCCTTGATGCGCTGCTCATCCTTGGCTCAACAGCTTTCAGATCTGGAGGTTCTCATTGCTGATCCCTCCATTCCGTAATTAGCTTTTTGCATGCCAAAGGAACTCCACTCATGAATATTCATCACCAGTTGATGCAGGTGTATGGAGAGAAGTGTCTGATTTAACAAGTCCGAAACTGGTGCAGGGAGTTCAGTGCCGACCAGAAGGAAGTTCTCTAAGGAGAACGAAGTGGAAGACTGTCAGTTTCGTGCTTCCAAAGAGAAGGATCATCGTCCGTGAGCCCTCAGGACTCTGAGCAACAAGTTCACGGATAGCGATTATCCTGTTTTGAGGCACTTCGCGCTGCACCAGCTTCGCACATGTTAAACACTGCCGTCGACTGACGATGAACATCCACAGGTGGAGTTCGTTTGGCGAGTACAAAGCGAATTATGGAACATATCCCATACTTGGCGGAAACCTCCAGATGTAATAACTGCTGAGCCAAGAATGAGCGGCACGTCATCAAAACGGTGCAGTTGAATTTCGCCTCGTACCTTTCTCTGTAACTGAAGCTCTTTGATAAGTTTATTTATGGTTTCACCGTCGTATTAGGACTGAGGTGGATTATTTTTGGGAGTGAGTGTTCCCAAGCTTTAAACTGAAGTAACGAAGATATGTACTCTGATGCAAAACAACAGGAAAATAGAAAAAGGCAAAGAAACAGAATTTGACGTCTTAGTTCGTTGCTCCGTGGTTTACTGCTTTAAACCTAAAGCCCCAAGGCTTCTCTACTATATCCTGAAATAATAACAAATCTTGAAAAAACTGTTTTAAGTATTTCAAACCTTAACGCTCCACACTGTATATAAGAGGCGCTTCTGTGATCGAAAATGAAGCATAAATGACTCAAGGTTTAAATTGTTAAATACAGCTTTCGATAAAAATATTTCCACTAGGACATTTCATCGACTCGATGCTGGAATTTGGTTGATTGATAGTTTGAGATATGCCGGCAACACATACATACATGCCGACATCTAGTGACATTCAGACATACAGAATGGTTGCTCGTGTAACATATTTTCACCAGGGCATTGATGTTTTTGACACTTGAAGTCTCACAATTACAGGCCTATAGCTCCGATTTCTCTTATAAGTAGGTATGATGGAGATCGGCATAAATCGAGAGCATCTGGAGTATATTGAGCATTACGGCTTGAATAGCGACAGGCAGTATGGCTTCCGGTACCACCAGCGATCAACAGGGCCTTCTAGCTTACGTCACGCAACTATGGAGCAAACTCATCCAGTCATATGGTGAGGCTCATGTCGTTGCTCACGAAAGCTTTCGATCAGCTGTGACATACTTCCATCCTATGGCCTCCCAGAGGAGCTTTGCACATGGCTGCAAGATATCCATCGTAATTAACGGTTTCTCCTCAACATGGGTGTTCCTCAGGGATCGCTCCGAATTGTTTCTTTTAAATATAAATCCGGTTCCCAGCTTTGCTGATGACAGCCCACAGCTTGCAGGAAATCAGGGTGCCACAAGCCGATCTCTCCTGGTGAACTAGTGAGAAGATAACCAGCGACTTTCTCTCTGCCGAAAGAACTGGAAGTTAGCATTGCTTGGAGATGCAACAATGGTATAGTTTAATGCTTCCAAATCACAATACTACACCTTCACTAACAAGAAGCGCCCTAGCGCTCATCCAGTTTCGATGGATGGCTGAGTTCTATCAAAGAGCCGATCATTTCGGCTGGTCGGAGCTCAGATCACCGAGAACTTGATCTGATCTTTTCACAGTTCTACAAACTTGAGGCAGTTCAAAAAACACTAAAAATGTGCCTTTAAGCTCCTTATATCAGCTGAGATGTCCCGGTATTAGGCGGATGCTCTGATATAAAAAATGAATAAAGCAAGAAATTCCGCTACCTGTCCGGGTAGGGTGGTCGGGACCTCTCAAACTATCGATCAAAAAGGAATTCGAAGATTGCATATTTAGCATTCGTTGAAAATTGCGTTCTCTTCTCGCCTATCTTTTAATCATCATAAAATTATACCTTTATGAAAAATTCTGTAGGTCCGCTTATGTAAGACGCGTATACATATACACGATATTAAACAGGCATCCCGGGTCCCAACGAGTATTTAAAAGGATTAAAAAATAAATTGCTCGGATTATCTATGTTAATGAATGTTAGCAGTAAGCAGAGGAAAAGCAGCAGTCGCTACGGTTATAATAGGGTTAAAGCCCTTTAGGTGCTGTACAAGCAGAAAGATTGGAGTCAAGGTAATAGACAAGGACATTCCGGGCACATAAACATCCTAATATCTCTCATTAACTGATAACAACATATTATATATGGACCATTATTGGTCAAGAGAGAACTTCTTAAACGTGGCATGTTCAGAATTTACATGCGCAATGTTTCGAGTTTTTCAAAAAACCATATCCACATGTTTGCTTCCCGTTTCGTCTGTCTCCACCACTAAATCTAAGACCTATGCAGCACTGATCAGCTTCTAATGAACACAAAACACCGCTGACTGCGGTTGGTCATGGTGGCAGGAGACCGAAAGCAAACACGTCCTTTTCAGCCCATGTACAGAACTCCTTCCTCTAATAAAGATTATACAGGGTGGCGCATCGAAAACGGAACAGACACATTTACAGCTCAGTTTTTTTTTTTGGAAACACGCTCAGACCCGTCGATTTTATTTTCGAGGGGGACAGAAGTTTGGCAAAAAATCAAGTTAGCACGTGCAGCCAGCCCCCTAAGCGGGGGTGACACCACCCCCAAAACCTTAAATGGAAAGGGGGGGGTCGAGTGATACCTTATTTTAAAGGTCTTTCAATTCCCTTTATAATTATATAAAATTACTGTACTTCAGTTCAGTTAAATATTGAAAATGGCCACCATGACTCTCCATGCAATAATAAAGATTTTGCTCAAAACGTTGCCGCACATTTTGCAATATTTGAGGAGTAATAATTTGAAGGCACTCATTCACAATTCTTTGTCGCAGGTCTTCCAATGATGTTGGCTGAGTAGCATAGAGTTTGTTTTTAAATGACCCTACATAAAGAAATCCAAAGGTGATAAATCTGGCGTTCTTGGGGGCCATTCAATGGCACCTCTTCTACCAATCCATCGATCTGGAAACGTCTCATCTAAATATTGTCGAACACGTAATGCGTAACGTGGTGGGGCACCATCCTGTTGGAACATCAACCTATTCGCAATGTACCGCCGATCATTCTGATTTTCAATTACGGCTGTTAATGCAGGATGATCGCCAAAAATACCAGCCCAAATATTTAATTTTTGCGGCTGCTGTGTATGAACCTCATGATAAATTCTGAGATTAGAATCGGACCAATATCGGCAGTTATGACGATTTACTACGCCATTTAAGAAAAAGGAACATTCGTCGGAAAAGCAAGTGTTGAATAGAAAATGTTCATCGTTTATAGTTCGTTCACTCATATCTTCCCAAAATTGTGATCGCCGATCAAAATCGTCTTGATTAAGTTCTTGTACCAGATGAATTTTATACGGATGAAAACTATGGGCCTTTAGAATCCGTTGGACAGTACGTCGTCTAACACCACACACAGTCTCCAATTTGCGGGTACTTAACGTAGGATCTACATAAACTTGCCCTAAAACCCCCACTTCTATTGCTTCGTTCCTTATGGGATGTTCAATGTTGCGGTTTTTATTGGCGACTGACCCAGTTTCCCGATATTTAGCTACAAGTTCTAGAACATATTTTCGATGCACGTTACTGTTCTCATGCCGCTCATTAAATATTTCTGCTGTTCTATTAGCGCACTGATTATTTCCGAAAAATATTTCGATAATTTCAACTCTTTCTGCTGTGGAATATACCACGGTTAATTTATGTACTAAAGCGTTACAAGTTATTTTAGCAACAAAGTTTGGTCAAATCAATCGCAAACTAAGTACTAAATTCCTATTTAAAATAAGTACGAGATATTTCCTTATCTTTCTTCAAGAAATAACTTTTTGCCACAAAAAAACGCTCCAAAGCTATTTTCAACAACAAAATGATAAAGCATGGACGTAGTGAAGAAAAGCATTTACTTATTAAGTAAATTCTTTTAGTCAAATTTCTTCTGAAAGTCGTACAAACTAATCTGATGTACCTATTAAAGTCTACTTTAAGCTTTAAATCAATAAATCTTCAAAACTACTGAACTGAAGCTCATGTATTTTACATCATTATAAAGGGAATTGACAGACCTTTAAAATGAGGTATCACTCGACCCCCCTTTCCATTTAAGATTTTAGGGTTGGTGTGACCCCCGCCCAGGGGGCTGCACGTGTTAACGTGACTTTTTGCCAAACTTGTGTCCCCCTCGAAAACAAAATCGACGTGTCTGAACGTTTTTCCAAAAAAACTGAGCTGCCTGTTTCGTTTTCGATGCGCCACCCTGTACTCTAAACTAAACCTAAACCAAGGTCACGACGTTTCATACTCATTTTACAAATATTTCAAGTATCTACTTCCTATTGTCATATTGATAAGTTCGAATTAATAAATACAACAGAAAGTAGATTTGGGTGAATCGGACTGGTCCATTTTTAAGGGAAATGACGTACTAACGTTGATTGGTCGTGTTTCCTTTCTGCCAGCAATAAAAACTGTGGTCAAATAGCCTAATCTATCACTGAAGAGGCTAACATAGCAAAATAAGTACTATTAAAAAGGCGGTTTGTTGTATGAGTCAGACAAAGGAATGCGATAGTAAAGTTAACTCACAAAAAATATTTAAAATTCTCTACTTGAACAACCGAATTTAGAATGCTCCACAAGCAAAATGACAAAGCCGTACACCAAAACAATATCCATCCACTCCGACAGTTTTTACAGGCACTGCCATCGTACGAAAGAGTTCGGATGTAACCAATTTTCGCTTCTCAAACAATAAAACCAGCATTCCCATGTGTTTTTTCCGAGTGTCCAACGAGCGCTTCGTTTGGACCTCCTGGATGAAAATTTTGTCTGTGCACCATGGGCCGAGAGCGGACTAATCTAATTCTCTGATTACTCTTTTACAGAACTAACTGTATACGCGTTCCGGTGATGAACAAGGGTCTGTGATGTTTTTTCCCAAGCAATTTCATTTTCCAATTCCCATAGGATGCCTTTTTGAATCAGGTCTTCCCATTCTGATATGGCACGGCAGGCGGTGATCCATTCATGCAGTATTGTACGAGAGGGCACGTGACTGCAGAGGGGCCCTATATCTTCGGGCCTGAGAGAAGAAATGGTACCCCTATTTATTGAACACGAAACGATTTAAGTGCCACAGCCACTAGCAAGAAGAGAGGTAGACTAGAAACGCTTTTGACATATGAAATCATGAAAATTTATCATATGGATAAAATGAAAAGGTTTGAAATTAACTCCTGAGAAGAAAGAAGAGGTTATACCTTCTGGCAGATAGAAGCTAACTTCATTGGCTGTTAAGGTTGAGAATGCAGAGAATTTCTGCCAAAATGTTATCGAGTATCTGGGCATGTCGCTTGACAAAGAAGTGTTTTGACAAGAGCTCAAGTTTTTCGGTGGTTCAAGGCATTTTCAGAAGGGAGAGAGACGATTGAAGATGAACCACGAAGCGAAAGGCATTCATCTTCAAAAAGCGATGAAAATATCGACAGTATCCGGGATTTTGTGCGTTCAGATCATCGGTTTATAGTCAGAATGATCGGGGAAGATCACGAATAACTGGGTGTTGCATCACGATAATGCTCCTTATCACACAGCAATGTCAATAAAGGAGTTTTTGGCTAGTAAAAACATTTCTGTGGCTCCACAGCCTCCTTATTCGCCTAAATCAAGTCCTTGTAACTTTTTTCTCTTCTCAAAGTTCAAAAATTACCCCAAGGGAATTTATTTTGGGTCAGTCGAAAACATTCAAACGGCTGCAACCGACCAGCTGAAGGTTATACCAGTATCGGAGTTCCAGCACTGCTATGAGGAGTGGAAGAACCGTCTTCTTCAGAGGGTGACCATATAAAATTGTAATTATATTTGGATAAAAAATTTAAATAAATCAGTTTCATCACTCAATTTACAGACCTCGTATAAGGCGCACCACCGATAGGGTGGATAAAGTCGTTGCATCTCTGATACTGCTAATATTATCTGATGAAGGTCCCAGCAGCGAGAGGAGCAGGGTTTTGGCAAGGGAGACAAACTTAATTGTCTGTAGGTAGCCCCTATTTTGAGGAAAAGGCAGCCAATGTTCCGAAACAAGCGAAAGGTCTGCACTTATAGAATGGTGTCGATACACTACTGGTGGTGGTTGGTATCCCGCCAATTGATTTGCTGGCTGAGCAGACATGCGGGTTTTATGAAAAAGGCGCCTAAGGTAGAAGTGACAAGAGAGAGTTGCGTTTTGTCGGACTGCAGGAGAGATGAGATGAAACTGACTATGGTACAAATACCAGAATGCTGATCCGAGATATCAAAACTCATTATTATTATACTGTACACTGTCTCACATGCCATGTTTTTTGACAGCTACCTGAAGAAGGTAGGAAACAGAGAGTACGCGAACTGCGTTTATTCCAACTTCTCATCAGACAGCTGGAATTGACGCTGGGCGAGGAGCTCACTGCTGACAATTTTGCCCGGCATGTGATCGAGGGCAAATGGGTTGATATTCAATCAATATAGAATAGGTTTCAACTTACTAAGTTGTACATGTACATAGTTTCGTATGTATATGTTCGCCGCTGAGAATAAGATGATGAAATACATTTGGCATGAAACCTTGTAGAGGCAAAAAAGTGCCAATGAAGACGTGCAATTTATTTTGAAATTACACCTCAACTAAAGTCTGAAAAAATAAAAACGATTTTGTGAAAATTTGGTATATCTCCGGAAATACTCTAAGTTGTAAGTTGTAAAACTTTCTAATGATATTTAGATAGTAACCTCAATACGCCCCAGACTTCATTTCTGTTACTGCTTCCAAGATCTCAATAGTGAGAGTAGAATTTGAAACATCATTTATATATACAATTTTTGATATCTCATACTTGTTCGTTTCAATTAGGAATAGAAAAACTATATCTACAATTATACAATGCCGTCGAATCGCTTCACCCATGCATAAATCTATTATAAGCGAAATGCACTTTTCCCAGTAGATGATAATCAGCATTTCCGAAAAGTAATACCACTCATAAAAGCTTATACAGAATCAAGTGCTATTCCAGTGAATTTGAAAGTTTGTATTGTGTTATAAGAGGATGATTGTTATTCGAGGAAACTTCTCAGCTTTTGGTTATTTTATGAGGCATTTTCCGCGTATGAATCGGATTGAAATCGATGTTATAAGCAGCTCCAGGAATCATTTGTCGGGAAGGTATTATTAAACGAACTGGGAACTTACAGCAAGATGGAGTGACTCAGATTATTATCAATACTAACAGCATATTTGAAAACATTTGAATCCCGAGAATTCAGAGTATCTTAGATGGAGGAACTATTGCTACAGGTATTTCAAGTTTTTTGTCGTTATAGGATCTTGAATAGACTGCTTCATTTCTGGAATGTTTGAACCTATAGGTAAACATGTATCATAGGAGAGAACTATAGTATAGGGGCAGACACACATCAAAGCTTTCTCTGTACATTATCCCGGAAAAATATTATCGGGAGACGGATCGCGTACCTAGCGGGCGCGGCTGCTGCTGGCGTCGTGTACCGGCCATGATGACTGTTCTGTTATGGAGTCACACGTATTCCTGCCGAGCAACAGCACAGTGTTTTCTGTATTTTGACCGCACTACCACGTCCACGGTGTTACGTGTGCCCAAGTTATGTATCGGGGAGAGGCGACGTTTCCAGATGCACACCGGTAGGGCAGAGTAAGAATGTCTATGAACTAATTTGTAAGGACCTGTCAGAATGACTTTTTTCTCGAGTGTCCAGTTTGTGCTGAACATATTCCTTTAAGTACTTATAAGGGCGTTGCGTAGAAAGTGCAGAATCAAGCTACTTGACGCCATTTGTAAGAGCAAATAAGAGCAAAATGAGTAAGTTAAAATCGGTCCACTTGACTTCCAATTGTTCTTCGCAAGAAAATTTGTTTTTCATATGACCTTTAGACTTGAACATTACTAATTATCTACATTTGATAAAATGACAATGAATCACAATATATTTTTCTCTTCGAATGGAGGAATGCATCTAATATGTTTAACTTCTAGTAGTTACGTTCTGCCAATTTGTCAAAAAATTATCCATTTTGTACTACGAGCCCCTTCCCACTTCAGTTGGCCAAACTATTGAAATCTTAGTTTTTTTCTTATCAAACATAAATAATAAACATGTAGCAAGGTGTTATAAGTTTAAAATATTAATATAGAATATTTTGATAATATATAGTATAAACCACCAACTTTATCACTCCCTAATCAAATTGGCAGCAAAAAAATAAAAATGTTGAAATTACAGAATATCAAAATATTTTCATTTCAGTGCAAAATAAGTCTATAACGCATAGGTCGCTGTGAAAAATAAAAACCATGACAATTGTTTTTATTAATCACAGCTGACAGAATACGTTTAAAATAGTTTTGGGAAGTTAAGGTATTTAAAATGGGTAGAGGAAAGGTTATTAGTGAGAAAATTCGGTTACTGATAATTAAATTTTTTAATTCTGAAATTGAGAAACTGAGAAATTGCAACTTTGTTAGATTTATCGCGGTACAGTGTGAGAAAAAATTGTTAGAAGAAATAACGTAACTGGCTCAGTTAATATTAAGCCACGATATGTGAAAAAAAGTAATATCACAAATGCCGACCGAAGAGCATTAAGAAAAATAATCGTGAAAAACAGGCGTGCCAATTATTTACAATTAAGTGCCCTGTGGAGTGACGCTGTTGGAAGGAGAATTTCGAGGTCCACAACTCATAGAGAGGCCCACAAACTGGGATTTAGCACTTGAAAGGTAAGTTTTCTTATAAAAAAAAGTGAAGTAAAAACCCTAAAGCTGCACAACTTGTTTATAGGCCAAAGAAAAGCCACTATTAACTCCACTGCAAAAGAAAAATCGGCTTAGATGGGCTAAAGGACATAGACAATGGACACCTCAACAATGGTGTGCAATACAATGGAGTGGTGAAGTTTGTGTTGTTGACAGTCGCAGTAGAGTTATTCGCAAAGAAAATGATGAATTCCGTGTTGACTGTCTAAAGAGAAAAGTGAAATTTCCAACATCCATTATGGTCTGGGGCAGTATGTCATCAAAAGGAGTAGGAAAACCTCATTTTATTGATGGAAATGTGGATACAAACAAATATTTGGCAATTTAGAAGAATCGCTTCTACCAGTGATGAAAGAATGTTTGAGATCCGGCCAAGATTTTGTGTTTCAGCAAGATGATGCAGCGTGCCATACCTCAAAAAATGCTACAAAATGGATGGAAGAAAATAATGTACCACTTTTGAAATATGTTCCTAGCAGTCCAGATCTGTCACCTATTGAAACTTGTGGCACGAGATGAAAAAGGTTTTGCGACAACATCATGCTCGTACAATCACTAAACTGAGATAAAAGCTTCAAGAAATATGGGATTGTTTTACACCAAATGTTTGCCAAAACTTGGTTAACGCTATGCCCCAAAGAATTACAGCCTTAATAAAAAATAAAGGTAATGTTACCCAATGGAAATCTTTCAATTGTTGCTTTGTTAACTTCACGCATTTATTCTCACATTGTTTATTTGTTCAGATGTTCTATTAGTTATAGGTCTAAGTGATTTCAAATATGTATGTTTTACGACTAGAGTGTATCTAAAATGTTTTTGAGAAAATGAATTGATTTAGAAGTAAATAGTTTCGTCATGTTTAGTTTATAGAGGCATATTTTGGTACAAATCTTTAAGTGGGCCAACTGAAGTGGGAAGGGGCTCGTATTGTACCGTTGGCCCCCAGAAAAATTTTCAGTAAAGAAGAATTTTAAATACATATGGTCTGATTGGCCAGACAAGAATGGGGAATTATCGAGCAGTTTCAGATGTTGCATAAAGTATGACACTAAATTTAAACCCCGGAGTACTCATTGGATACTCAATGGTTATAGTTATTATTCCGGTCGCCACATCTCCAAATTCGAACCTCACTTGCCTTGGAAACATCCTGATGCCTTTGATTTTCAAGTTTCTAAAAATATACAGACGATGACCCATGCGCTCATCCATTTTTCGCTAAAATTTACAGCCAATCACGTTAGGCAAGCGGCACCAAATAACAAGATTACTCCCGTCACGTCATCGCGTAAAGCATCACGATCGCGACGTCAGGGGACAATTTTGCATACGTATCCCTGCGCCGGATGCACAAGAACATTGAAGGCAAATTGGCCGTTAAATGGCCTGATTAAATTTCATTTCGAGCGCTCGCACAGCAACATCCATAGTGTGACACGATGCTCTGCTGCATCGCTGCTGAGCATTGGAGATTAGCGAAGAAAAATTGAGGTTCTTGGGGTCAATGGAGAAGGGAAAAATAGGCGAACTGGAGAAATCGTTCAAGTGAAGTAGAGCTCAAACAGCCAATCACTATCACAGAATGTCATCGTAGTGTGGCGCGCTATAATTCTACTAATTAGACGCCGTAAGCCGTGAGGGTTCGAATCCCGCCCCAAGAGAAAATTCCCCTTGGTTATGATTGTTGTTGTTGTCCGTAGGTGGTGGACGGTTTCAGACCGTCGAGCATGGAGGTACCACCCAGCGGAAATCTAAAGTGGGACCAGAACGTGGGCATTTCACATGCACAAGTCTATGAGACGTTCCCCCTTTTTCTTGTGCCCCACGGAACCCACGATTATTTCGGTATACAAAACATTAATCAATCAAAGCTTAACTAACTAGCTAAACAGCAGTTATCAAGGCTGATCTTGCAGCAAAAGAGGCTAGTAAATTGCCATCCTGTAGCCAAGAAAATATTGTTTAAATCAGACAGTAAAATAGGGCGCTTGATGTTTATCAAGCACATGAATTCAATAACATCAGAACCCCACAGGATCAGAATAGCAGTTTTTTAGACTTAGGTTCCATTGATTTTTTTCATCTCCACATTGAGGACAATCATTCAGCAAAGCTTCGTTAAATTTGACAGGGACCGGCTTTCGATAAGGATAGTTGCGGGGTCCTTAGTGACTTGGGTTTTGAAAGCGTGAATAACGAACTTGGATTGTCGAACAAGAGGGGATCTTCTTCTGCCTGTGCGCCAATGCATTATGAACCTGTATTATAATGCTGCAACAGGTGCATGCTAAGAAAAGAGTCCTTGACAATTATTATAATTCGTAGATCTCACGACGTTTGTGGTGATTATTTCCACGTACGCAGAAGCCCAAATACAGGGGCACTACTAGGGGATAAAAGACACCCTTTTAATACGATTTTTGAATCGCCTAAGATTAGTAGCTCTGGGAAAAGCCTTCTCAGAAAGATTTTTCGACAATCTCGATACCCTAGGGACAAAGGAGCGGTCGTAATGGCCAGTTCAGGATAGGCGAAGCTGACGCGATTAGGAGGGGAGGCCGAAGTCAGGCGGGTTTGTCCGGCAGAGTCATCGCGCGGCGGCATTACAGAGCGGTACAAGAGAGCCAGATCAGTCGGACGGACCTCCTCTGAAGAGGATCAAAGATGGATAAAGTAGTCGGGGCAGCAGCACCCCAAACATGTATCTAGATCTTATTTGGACCTTGTACAGAGTAAGGTTATATGGAGAAAAGTATTTCTTAGTCATAAACGAATGACTTAACTTTTCCTCAGTAGCTTCCGCACTTGACAAGATGTGTTCAGGCGATATCAAGTTCTCGGTAATCTGGATTCCGACCAGACTATATGACTGGCTCTTTGGTAGAACTCGGCCATCCATCGGATGCGCGCTATGACGCTTCTTGTGAGTCAAAGTATAATACAGTGTTTTACAAACATTGAACTGTACCAGATTCGTGCGTCCAAGAGCAGTGATAACCTCCACATCTCTCGCCAGAGAGAAAGTTGCTGCTAGTCCTCCAGCTCACCGGCGTAAATCTAATTGGCACCCTCAATTCCTGCATGTAGAATGCTGTCATGAACAAATCTGTTGATCGGATTGATCGTACAGGAAAGGGGGTCTTTAATATGTAATAGAAACAATATTGCGCCAAGACCATTCCCTTGGGAACACCAGCGTTGACGTTGTGGGATGAAGAGGAGAACCCGTCAATTACGATACGGATACCTTGCGGCCGGAGATGTCTGTAGGCCGTACGACGACGCAGATTACCTATTTTTTGGGCATTTTGTTCTCATGGGGCCAAAGTCGAGAAGTAACTTCATACTTTATGTGATACAAATATCAAACACACACACACACTTTTTTATTATTTCTTTAAACAGAGAAGCAGTGTCATTGAAAGTTCCAGAAATAACCAGAGCATGACAGAAATGAAAATAAGAGTAGTAAATCAATTTTAACCATTGAATTGTTCATTCATTTGTGGCGTACATTTAGAAATTTTTACGTAATTCATTACAAGAAAATTGCAATATAGAATTCATGTTTCGCTATGATTCTAGATATTATTGCGAAATATTATAAAGATATGAATCAGAAATTCGTTTTTAATTAGAAAATGCAGTAAAGAAAATTTTCTCTATAACAGCAAAGGTTCTTAGACTTGCACTAGCTATGGAATTGTATGAAAATGGGTGACAGCATTTCAGGTTTATTTTTTTTCCATGTTATTGTTTTTCATGAACTGAATTCAAAAAGAATAAAGCAGGTTCAGAAAACGACCTATCGTGGACGAAAAATCTAAAATACAAACTTGGAATGAAGGTAAGAAGTGGTGTATGAAAATGAAAACTTATGAGAATGTATTGGATACCATTATTACAAGCCAAGAAGGACCTACTATAGATGTATCCCTGGCATGGATTACCTCTTGAAAACAGTTCAGATTATTACCAGCATATATGTGTATACAACAAATATTATTTTTGCATTGTAGCTGACCCACATTCAACTGTGCAATAAAACAAATATTTCGCGTAATGTAAACCCATGTGCGCAAACATTTCATAATTTTATCACCATAACAATGTGGTAACGGGGATAAAAATAGCAATTAACTATACAATAGCTGGTGTCAGGGAAAATTAAAATGGAATTCCACTTAGGCATTGGGTATGTGAAGAGGAATGAGTTCGAATGTATGCTAGAAAACATAATTAAGGGAAAATTTGAAATTGAGATATGTAATTGGATGTTCCAACAATTTAACAAATACATGACGTTTATGCAATTTTGAGGTAAGGTTATTCATGTCAATGACGAAAAGACTTTGCAGTTTGACGGCAAATTAAAAATTAAAAGTCTAAACTTCGCAAAACGTCCTTAGGTCAATGTCCTTGAATAATCATAAATTTTGATTTTTTGGCGTTTTTCAACTTTCAGATCACTGTACGGTGCAGTCAAAAAACCTAGATTAGACATTTCTCATATTTCATTTATTAGTCAGGAGCCGTTCAGGTATCAGGTAAGCAGATTTTTTACAATTCTCTCTACCCCTTGTTAGAAAAAATAAGCAAATCTCTTTGGTACATTTTACAATTTGAAGCAAGTAATGGCTTTCACTCACCGGCTCTGGATCCTATTTAACGTCTGGAAAATCAGGCAAATCTTGCTCGCCCGACCCAGCATATTGTGCATTAACTAACCATCAATTTCCACTGAACTTCAGACCTCTGCTAATACATTTCCTTTAAAGTCGAACTTGGATCTTTCTAAATGTTTATTAATTGTAGAGACCCAAAATGGTCACGAGGCAGTATCAAACCAGCCGGTCCACGAGAGGAGTCACCTGCGCTCTACTCTTGTTATACGAATTTCTACCAGAAGCATTGATAGCTAAGGTTCTAAGGGAGTAAGTACATCCATATTTGGAGATCCCTAAAGATGCGTTTCGCTTGCGAGCACATGTTCGACTAAATTTTGTATGAATTCCGAAAAAGTAAAAAAGAAATATTGCTGACGTAATCACCATCTAGACACCCCCATCTCCTATGTCATCAAAAATAAGCAAAGCGACGGTCCTTCGCCCCCTTTTAGTGCGTACGTAATACTTGAATGGTCTCTCATGACGTCCAGATAAAGCACTGAGGCAATATGGTGGACACTCATTTTTTTTCACAAGCCCCAATATTTAACTTTAAACTCTTTAATTTTCGAAACCATTAGCCCGTCATAAAAGTCCTTTTTATAAATCTTATACTCTGCACAAAAAGGACAGATGCTGAGATTGCTAGTTTAGCCATTATACGCGAAAAACGTCATCACATGTATTTTATCCTTGAATTTCTTATGATCTGTTACGCACACGGGAATTCTATAGCAAGCAAAATTAATTCCTTACCAAATTGTTTCTATTATTTTTTTACATAGGGTCGACAGTTTAAGAAATATTTGATAAAGCGAGTTTATCGACATGGCACCTAATGTCCCAGTCCTAACATGCCTCCAATTTGAACTGATCAGAATATTTAACGATACCACCAAAACCATTTTCTGTTGCACTAAGTGATATTCTAGCATCACATTTCCAACGGTTTGACGCCCGATTGTGAACTCCTTCAACGCGCATGCGCTGTCAAGAGATTAGTTTCAAACAGTTTCAAATTTGATTGTATTAGAATACATTTTTCTGTCAAAATACGTTTGATTTGACTGTGACTGCCTCGTACTTGACATTTAGATAAAATTCTAGGTTTCTTTCCTCATCAATTACAGTCCCAGACATACTACTTAAACACTAGATTAAGGGCCAATTTCACCAACAACAGTCCGTTATTCCCAACCAATAGGGTAACTGACTGTCAGATACAGCGAATGAGCTTCAAGTTCCAATCAACAAATTTTAGCAACCAATAGCTATGAAATGTTGAAAACAAAATAGCGTCAAAGTATGAGATGACAACTTGTCATTGAAACATCACCAGCTTATTGAATATTAAGAAATTACATACAATTCAGTCATAATTTAAAGAAATGTTTGATTTTTTAATTAAATTCATGTTTTAATTACTGTTGTTGATTTTTTATTCATGGTTATATAATTTTCTTCAATTGATACGCTACTTTACTGATTCAACATACATACCGTGTGTTCTTTTCCTATAAACCTCTTGCAGATAGCCATTAAGCACCTACTTGATAACAGGCTCTACCAAAAAGTTCATGGATATTGCTCGTTTCCAAACATTCATTAATTTACTTGCCGTTCATCAGAACCATTATGGCACCTGAGATTGATATTCCCACAAAACCATTCAGGTCTTTTGATATACATACATCCATAAAGTTGAATATTTTTCGTTGTTCAGGAACTTAACAAAGATCCACATCCACACATTCTAGGTTATATTTATATTAGACATTATTTCAATACAGCTGATTGGCTGATTCACATGTGTGGGATCTGTCAACCCTGGTCACAGTCACAAAACACTTATACTCTGAAGAAGGTTTAATTCCATGCTATTCCATGACAACACGGTGACTTGTGTGGTTGTCAGCGGTCATTTTTTGATGGTGCGACATGGTTGCCAGATTGTGCATTAATATCCCGTTTCACCCCCCTGGTCCCAGGGGAGTAAGTTCCGCCAACTGTTGAAATATACTCTACTATGCTTAATAAGACTATTCGTGGAATTTTTCCCAAAATCGTTGCACAACACTTGAAAAAATGCATATGAAAATTTAAAATTATTTCCATGACGCCGCAAAATAGCTCCGTCGGTACCTCGGGTTATACATCTTGACAGTAGGGATGTTCGATACGATCCTGTATTTAGAAGTATCAATACATTTTACGAGTATCGTCATCTTTCGATCCGGACTGTGTCAGAAAGAGTAGCGATACTTCCTAAAACGATAGAAATCGATACATAACAATACTTTTCGTGGATCTAAACATCCCTAATCTTGACAGCTTGTCGTTCTTGTCAACTGGGCTGCAGGGTGCGGTGTTGCCTTTACTATCTTACATTTTGATAAAATCTTGACAAAGAAGGGCTTCAAATGAAATATTCACGAATATGAACGGATATGCATAGAATGTAGAATATAAATTCATATTGCAAATTTCAGAATGTCTATGCATGGACTTGAACTGGATTTTTCGGTATTTTTACCAAAAAGAGAATATTTACCGATAACATTCTCCACGATTTTTCAAAATAATTTAAATATTTCTATACTTGCCGAAAAAGAGCTGAAACCAAAAATAAAGCTAAAAGTTAATTTTATGTAGTTTTATGCTCCATATCAATCATACATATGCATACACACTCAGGCAGTCGGGCACATGAGAGGGGTAGATTTGGGTTGCCTATGATTACGAACGTACATCTTCATCCCTTATCCCACTTGCCCTGACTTGATTTTTGTGCATACAAAAGGTACAGACTGGTAGATTACCATCATTACCTCACCACCGGACAAGCAATAAACAAACCGAAACCTACCTGTTTTCAAAATAAATATTTAATTAAAATGAGAGGTCAGTTCATGAGTTCAAGGATAAAACAGAAAAATATATACAATACTATAAGCAAGAATCGAAAAAGAAGTTTCCAGAATGGTTGCAAAGTACTTTGAAAGAACGACCAGTATGCACATTGTAGAAGTTGTAATATAGAACTATGTCCTCAAAAAACATGTTGTGTGTGCGGCCAATACAATAACAGACGTCTTTTATGACTCAAAGGTCCTTCATCTACCACTGATCTTGGGACGGCATTTACCTTATACCGAATTCAACGACACTATTTGCCAATTCCGTTTTTTTGCCGGTTCGGCAACACTGCAGATGTGCAGTTCACTTTAATTGAAAGCTATTGATATCCCAGACCAGGGGGGTGAAACTCATATTGGAAACAAAGCAGTGTTGCTGGTGCATAATATGACAACCATGTCGCACCCTCAACAAATGGCCACGGACAACCATACAAGTCACCGTGTTGCCATAGAGTAGCATAGAATTAAACCTTCTTCAGTGTATATGTTTTGTGTCCCAGATGTGTTATACTAATAAAAATAAGAAAATAAAACAATGTTTGGAGATATGTTTCCATAAATAGGTATTTTTGATTCTGACTTATAATATCTAGAATCTAGACGATGAATAATAGGTGGATGCGGATACTTCTACAAATATCGATGTTTTAGGACCCTGAAAAGCAGAATGTGCTGTTTGTTTATATTTGGTGTGGATTTCTAGATCATAAATTGGCAAAAATTGTTTTTGATGTAACAAAACATGAACTAGTTGGAATACGTTTTATATCCTTTTTTTGCAAAATTGCAAAAATCCGTACATTTCTATACGTACGTATTTTGTACAAGACCATGTACGTGACATACAGACAAAACTAGATTGCCATGCATGAACAGTCGTCAAAAACAGTGAAAACATCCTACCAAATATAATAGCTAGAAAAACGACCTATTATTTCTATCATTATGATTGGTCCATTTACATAACTGACCGTTATGTGTGAAACTGGAAATTCTATGAAAGTTATCCTAATTCTAAAGCACAAAGACATAATATTACATCGATAATGTACCCTAATTTATAAGGCAACCATTTTTTCACGACTTTGTACAACGTTTCAATAGAAATCACTGATATTCAGAGATCTTTGACAGCTTCCGTCAAATTGCATTGCGATAAGCTATTTTCCCATTGGTCCAAGGGACCGTTAAATATTAATGTTGGTGAAATTGGCCCTAAACGTCGTATTATGTAGAATAAATGACTAATCGTTATATCAAGTCCATCTGCAACATCACGAAATGATGATGTTCCATGTCCTGCGAACCACAAAAAAGATGAGTTGCTATGAAGCAGAAACTTTTTTATTGCCTCCTGTCGACTTTTTGAAGAACATGCTGTATCGTATTTAGTTGAAATATCTTCAGCCAGTTTACCAGTCACTCCGAAATGTTCCTTGAATTTACTTCCATTCTAAAGAGGTACCGTTACATTTATGTAGGTATACCTTGCAGTGAAAATTAAGTACACAGCAAAATGTTATAAAAACGGTTATCTGGCTTCAAGCCTTTCAAATGGTTCAAACTATTCAATGTTGCAACTAAACTAAGAAAGATGCAAACTCCCCATTACAATTCAAAAACCTTAACCCCAAATCATACGGCACGCATTACAAAACAAAATCTTGTGCGTTCTGCGCATGTCAGAAATTACACGTCCCGCCAAGATCGTGAGTACTGTTTCAACAGTACGAAACTAGTTTTCCTACCCAAAATTATATTGCTGAAATAGCGCACCGATAAATCCCGAATAGGTTTTACCCTCGCTTGAACATGTACACTGCGCATGCTCAGTCGGGTTCAAGTGGTTGGAAATGTGATACTAGAACCTGATTATTATTTAATTTTGATATTAAATTCCCTAGCCTACATGTCAATGTTCACATTGTACACGAAAACGGGGAAATTCTGCGAAAACGAATACCTCGAATGGTTGCTCAGCGTTGCGTGTGCTGGTTACATTACGAATTGCGACATGGTTGTTGCGCCCCGTGGAATTCCCTTCGATGCCCGAATACGCGGAATTAAAATTCTGGATAGGTTCCGTCGTCCCTTTGTTCATTGGGAGCTAGAAGCAAACAACTGTCGATGTACAAGCGGGCCATTCAGAGCGCTCTGTCGGAATGACTCGATCGTTCCGCTATGCCTTTCGTGTTTACGACAGGACGACTAGAGTCCATAAAACATTTCATCGGACGGTAATGTGCAGATAAATGGCATAGTTGTGCTTTATTCAGTTACTGCAATTTCGTGTTGCGAAAAAGTGTGATGTGATGCCAATCTCAAATAACACAAAAGTAAAATGAGCATTTGGTACTACTGAGAAGTTGTTTATTAGACAAAAAAAATAGCGTGAAGTAGGTTGGGTCTGCACCTCCCACGCAACGCCTTCATTAGCTCAACAAGGATTCTGTTCAGCACAAACTAGACTCTCTGCGAAAATAGTCAGTCATACAGTTAGTCTATAGACACAGACGCGGCAGCGCGGCCTTAGCGTAGGAAACACTATGCTGTGGCGCGGCAGTAATACGTGTGCCGCCGGAAACAGATAGCAGACGCGTTTGGTAAGCACGCGATCCGTCTGCTGCGAATATTTTACTAAGTTTTAAGGGCTAATGTACGGAGAAATCTGTGATGTGTGAAATATGTCTGATAGGTGTGTAGAATTACCAAGGATTGGAGCCGATGAATATACCAACATCAAAAAATTGAGATATAACCCTCCCCAACCCCCACCCCTAAATTGTTTATTATCTAAAATGTTTTCCAAAAATGATCAGCATCCTCTGAAACATCAAAAAAATGGAGTTTAAGCGGTTTTTATTATTACTTTTTTCATTTCTGGCCGTCATTGGACCGATTCTCAAAAACTTGCTCGTTCTTGGTATAGTATACTCGTAGTAACATTGTGTAAAAATTTCATTAAAATCCGAGCGGTACAAATTAAAAAAACTACCTTCTAGTGAATCTCGTGTTGAGGACTTTTATTAACGAACCATAATTATAGACAGACAAGACCTGCAATTAAAAAAACGCATTTAAGTCGATTCATCCGCTGGAGACCTACAAGGCTACGGACATAGACACACAGATACACATGAGGTTACAAAATACACATGCAAAAATCATTATATTGATCCTTGCCATCGTCTTACACATACTCGTAGACACAATGCGCATACTCGGTTTTGTTTGCGTTCTTCTCCGCAACCGCCCTCGTTAGGAATTAGTTCACTGCCAGCCAATTACCAAAAACCAAATTAATAATCTCCTTCTAGATTAGATTGAAACTAGTTGCATATTTTTTTGCTTCAATAATTTCGAACGCCAACACATACCAAGACCAATACCAATACAATAACTTTTTTGATTTTATTTAGAAAAATAGCTTTCCGAAAGAGGAGCTTCATCATTCTGATTATGAATACCAGAATGGTAACGACGATAAACCCTATAAAATCTCGTCTCGGGAAAAGGCAACAGTTTTCCTTTGAAGTATATTCAGTTTTGCGGATAATTTATCTAAACAAGACTAAATTATATCAGATCCCCCAAACATTTAATTCAACTGGTTCAAGGCCAATTATGTTTCGTAACGAGCTTTGCAACTTCGATTTGGTGTTTCAATGCCTCAATGTCCTTGTTACGAATTAGCTCGCTGCCAGCCAATTACCAAAAAGCAAATCAATAATTTCTTTTAAATTAGATCGATACAAATTTCATATTTTTTTGCCTCAACAATTTCCAACGTCAACACATACCAAAAACAATAGTTCAAACTTTAAGATATTCAGTTCGTTAATATTTTTTTTATTTCATTTTTATAGAGAAAAGCAATCTAGTTTTTCGAAATACGTGGTTCGTCATTTTGATTATGAATACCAGAATGATAACGACGATACGCCCTATAAAATCTCATCTCAGGGAAAGGCAAAAAGTTTTCCTTTGAAGTATATTCAGTTTTGCGTATAATTATATCAGATTCCTCAAAAATTGATGGAGTTCCAACGGAGAAGTTTTAATTTTAATACAACTGGTTCAAGGCCAATTGTTTCGTAACGAGCTTGTCATTTAAAATTTGAAATTCGGATCGGCTATAAAAAAGGCGTTAATGAAATTATTTTCAAATTTTTTGTTTTAATGGAAAGGTTGGATTTTGGCATCTTAGGCCCGTATCGTCATTCGTCCCTACAATTGTAGGGCCTCCTTGATTGTCATAGTTTTCTACTTCTCCGTGTAAGAACTCTATTTTGAGGTTATGCCACAAACATCTATTTGCATCAAACTGTGCTTGCTTTTGAGTTATATCATGTTTTATCAGCCTGAAATTTGCTACAATTTAAAAAGAAAACATATCTTCACAATAGGAGAGCGCTAACGCTGACACGGGACAAGTGTAGTCTCGAAATTTTTGAATGAAAGAAAGAAGTATGACAATCAAGGAGGCCATAAACGCGCCGTAGGGACGACTGACGATACGGGCCTAAGATTGAAACACGATAACATTCAAATGACTGCTCCCTCTGGCCCGACAGAAATTCATTTTGAAGTACTTTTTCGATTGTTTGGCCTCGAGCTTCTTGCCCCCCAACATCGATTTTGTATTTCAATGCCTAAATGGTGTCCGAATGATTAAAATAACAACGGTTCACTGATATCGCAGGACTAAAACGCTTGTAGGAAAATCTCTATAAATGAAACTCAGCATTCCTTCGTTGCACACGTGTGCTAAGGCATATTTCTCATCCACCGCTCATACACGCCGGAGTTTTGTGAAAACTCCCGTATTCGGAATATATCCAAGCATAACGCCTTATTTAAGCAGACAGCAGATTTCAGTTCCCACAGATAGAAATATATCCATTCGTCTTCTCACGTGTCGTCGTAGAATTTCGTCTAACAGACGATGAGTTTTTTCATACAGCCTAGTCAACAGGTACAGCTTAGATATATTCAACTTCCGGGCATTAAGGTGGTACCAGCGCCAGTCTGATGAGATAAAATTTCTCTCTACCCGCCGATCGCACAAACTCGTACAATACTCCTAGCAACAACAAAACCGGCCTACTTGTACGGTACTCGAGTATGTGAGAATTAATTCATTTCATAAACTAAGATTAAGAGAAATAACAGCATCAATGAGAAAGTATATTATGTCTAAATCCCGAACATAAATACAATATGCCATTGACACAAGAAACTCCTTCTCGAAATGACGCTTAGACCTACTGAATTCTTTAGAAAATGTATATACTGTTCAAATGTATCATGGTTATCTCTTTAAATATGTTTTTATACGTGGTGTGCCAATTGCACGTAAAATTTTATTATCGACCTTCACAATAGTTTTTATTTTTATAAACCATGGTAATCCGCTGAAGTTAGCCCATTCAGCACCTTGCCGCCATGATGAGTTCCTTTGAGATGTGTCTTCAGGTTAGGGAATACGAATAATTCGCAGGGGGCAACAATAGGTCTAAATGGGTGGGGCTTAGTGGTGTTGAAAAAATAACTATACGATACTCGAGTACTCATTACTCATACTAGCCCCTTCCCACTTGAGTCGGACCAACTATTGAAATCTTAGTTTTTTTCTTATCAAACACAAATAATAAAAATGTAGCAGGATGTTATAGGTTTAAAATATTAACAATGAATACCCTGATAATACATAGTAGAAAACATCAACTTTATCATTCCCTAATCAAATTTGCAGCATAAAAATAACACATGTTACAATTACAGCATATATCAACCTATTTTCATTTCAATGCAAAATAAGTCTATAAGTCTATAGGTGGCTGTGAAAAATAAAGGCCATGTCAATTGTTTTTATTAATCAGAGCTGTCAGAATACGTTTAAAATAGTTTTGGGTAGTTAAGGTTTTCAAAATGGGTAGAGGAAAGTTATTAGTGAGAAAATTCGGTTACTGATAATTAATTTTTTTAATTCTGGCAAATCAAACTCAGAAATTGCAACTTTGTTAGACTTATCGCGGTACAGTATGAGAAATATTGTTAGAAGATATAACGTAACTGGTTCAGTTAATATTAAGCCACGATATGTGAAAAAAGTAATATCGCAAATGCCGACCGAAGAGCATTAAGAAGAATTATCGTGAAAAACAGGTGTGCCAATTATTTACAATTAAGCGCTCTGTGTAGTGACGCTGTTGACAGGAGAATTTCGAGGTCCACAACTCATAGAGAGGCCCACAATCTGGGATTTAGCACTTACAAGGTAAGTTTTCTTATAAAAAAAAAAAGTGAAGTAAAAACCAAGTAAAGTTGCACAACTTTTCTATAGGCCAAAGAAAAGCCACTCCACTGCAAAAGAAAAATCGGCTTAGATGGGCTAAAGAACATAGACAATAGACACCTCAACAATGGTGTGCAATACAATGGAGTGATGAGGCCCGATTCGAAGTTTGTGTTGGTGACAGTCGCAGTAGAGTCATTCGCAAAAAAAAATGAAGCATTCCATGTTGACTGTCTGAAGAGAAATTTCCAGCATCCATTATGGTCTGGGGCAAAAGGAGTAGGAAAACTTCATTTTATTGATGGAAATGTGGATACAAACAAATATTTGGCAGAATCGCTTTTACCAGTGATGGAAGAATGTTTGACATCCGGCCAAGATTTTGTGTTTCAGCAAGATGGTGCAGCGTGCCATACCTCAAAAAAGGCTATAAAATGGATGGAAGAAAATAATGTACTACTTTTGAAATGGGTTTCTAGCAGTCCAGATCTGTCACCTATTGAAACTTTGTGGCACGAGATGAAAAAGGTACTACGGAGACAAAAGCTTCAAGAAATATTGGATTGTTTTACACCAAATTTTTGCGAAAACTTGGTTAACACTATGCCCCACAGAATATCAGCCGTAATAAAAAATAAAGGTGATGTTACCCAATGGTAATCTTTCAATTGTTGCTTTGTTAACTTCGCGCATTTATTCGTACATTGTTTATTTGTTCAGATGTTCTATTAGTTATAGGTCTAAGTGATTTCAAATATGTATTTTTTACGACTAGAGTGTATCTAAAATGTTTTTGAGAAAATAAATTGTTTTAGAAGTAAATAGTTTCGTTAGCTGATTTTTGGTTTAGAGAATAAAAGCATCATGTTTAGTTTGTTAAGCGTATTATGTGTTATGCTACTCTCTTCCGTTTTGGTACCCGCGTACATAACTGAAACAAACTTTTTCATTTATCATTAATTTTGATGGTTTGAAATCATACATTACTTGTTCATGTTAGATCGTATATTATTCTTGCATGGAAGTGGAAAGTCGCCAGAAGCCATTTTCGATGGAATCTTTTATATCCGAATTCCGTTGCTCTGTAACCAAGCTATCATTCGTCAATCCGACCGCTCGGCGCACAGCTTCTCATCCTCGCAGTCAAAGTTTTTCATAGAAAAGGAGAAACTAGAAGAAAGGTATTCGCCTGGTGCGGAGTTTGAATCAGCGGAGCTACGGCTCGGCGGCACATGCAGACATCTGTTGACGGAGGTAGTCCGTTCACCCTTCAGGGCGTACAAGCAAAAAAACAGCCGCAGCATCATAGCAGGCGGGCGGTGACCTAAAGGTCAAATCGATATATAAATACGATCCCGCTTCTGACATCATATTACACGTCCGCGCTAGGTTTGAAGTTGGAATGGGCCAAATCTCTGGATAAGGAAGTCGCAAAGCTTATATTTTTTATATTAGTGACACTGAGACGGCTCTGTGAAGTCCTTTCACTACTAGAGACCAGTTTTAGAGCTTGCTATTCTAAGAAAGTTTGATTGATTCAAGACAAGTGGATTTTATGTGAATAGGATTTTGTATACAGTCGATTACATTTTGAAGTGAAAGCATTCACGATATAGATTTCGCTAATATACTGAATGACAAAAAAAGGTAAACACCTACGTATGTTTATCCGATTTTAATAATTTTTGCAATACATGTTCAGTGTCCTTCACTAGCAAAATGATTAAATGTTCAACCTGATTCATCAACTAACTGCAGAAGCTGGATCAATAATGTGTTGAGGATCCACGATTTCTCATACACTCATTGACACACCTGGGCATCGTGCTGATAAGGTGGTCGATATCCTGTTGGGGTATCTCATTCCAGGCTACTGCAACTTCGTGAGTAAGAGCTGCTAAGGTCTGTGGATGGTGTTGCTGATTCAAGAGCTTGCGACTTATCATGTCCCAGACATGTTCAATTGGAGATAGGTCAGGCGATCGTGGTGGCCAAGGTATGGTGTTTAAGTATGTAATAAGATGAGGTTCCACTACTTCCTGAATATAGCGTCGGGCTGTCATATTGACTCTGATGAAAATTAGTGGTGATCTGCTATCATAAGCAATAGCACCCCATACCATAACTCCCACAGTGTGGTGAACTTGACGATCGGTGCCAAATTGTGGGTCACGTCTTTCACCACGTCGACTTCTCACTCTGGCCTGACCATCGTGCATCTCCACACAGAACTGGGATTCGTCACGAAATACCACCTGATTCCAGTCCCGGTCCCATTGAATTCTTTCTCTACACCAGCGCAAACGGTTACGCCGATGTTCAGCTGTGAGAGGTAGCGTCCAATATGGACGATAAAAAAAAAGGCAAAAATGTCGTATCCAGCGATATACCGTACGCATACAACCATCCTTCCATGCTCTTCAAACCACTGATTAGTGATGGCTCGAGTACTACTACTGAATCTGTCTCTCAGAGCCAGAAGTCTTAACCGGCGGTCTTGTCGCTCTGGGGTCCCTCTGGGTCGTCCAGAACCCCTCGCTCGCTGCCCTCGGCCTTCCTGAGACCACGCTCGTTCACACTGCAGTATACTGCGTAAGGATCTGTTGGTCGTCCTAGAAACTTCTCTTATCGACAGACCGGCTTCACGCAACCCCACAATTCGACCCCTCTCAAAGTCACTTATCTGGGACACCCGGCGAATTCAACGCACTCTCGGCGTTTTGAGCAATCACAAAAAGGCTTCTCAATAAGCTACACGAAATTTAACATTTAACTGACACCGTAAATGTACGAAAACTGAATGGTTCTTTTTATCACCAAACAATACACGCAGCCACCATAAAAACTTAACAGAAAAATCTGACCAGTTTATCACTTGTTGTTCATGGAAGATAAATCGACATGTAAAAAATTCTTGAATTCTAATACACATACGTAGGTGTTTACCTTTTTTTAATCACTCAAATTTGTGTCACTACCTCAATGTCGTATAAATTCCTTTAGTCATCAGGGCGTGATGATGAGGTGAATTACGTCTTCTCTAGGCATTTTAGCCCGAGCTAGCTGAACTTGGTTTGGAAAAGTTGCTAACTTTGGTGGAGGGTGAAGTAAAGAGACTGCTGTTCTTGTCATCGTTCGCATGTTCAATTGACGGATGATCGGGAGATCTAGGAGGCAAACGAAAGAAATTGATTTGGCCGATATTGAGGTAGTCTACGAGTACTGTAGCTCTAGTAAAAAAGGGTACTCAAGCTTGACATGATAGAATATGAGGTTCTAACATTTCCTGGATATACCGTTACGACACCATATGCCCTCCAATGGAAAATATTGCCATATGTAATCATCTCGTAAACGTAAAGTATCGTGCAAGTGACGTTCAACTGGAAGCTTTACGTTATGTCTTTCTCCGAGATAGCTCCTGACTCCTGCCCATGTATTATGAATCCCTAAAACAGATCTGAGACCTAGAATACTGGTTTGATAAATGGTAGAACATTGTTGTCAGTGGAATCTGTTTAGGACCCCATCACGGGTGATACGATACAGAAGGCGTCGCGGAGTAAGACGCAATGAAAAGTTTTCAATAGAATGTCAGGTGAACCATTCTCTAGCTGTTACGATTTAGGGACGACATTAAGTATGGTGCTGCCATTTATAGTGGCCATTAGAGGAGGTATGACAATGCAACGGTATCCAGGAAATACTAATTCCATTCTTCCAAACACCCAGATTGCAATATGGAGTGCTTAAAAGCTTCCAGCTACTGCTACAGCCCAACAGTCACCCGTTCTACGGTAAAATGTTCCGAATCGGAATGCAAGTTTCTCTGGAGTGTTGCCGGAAACATAAAAAGATGTGGAATCTACAAAATGCCATCGGCACTTACATTATTAAAGCGAAGTAATAGTCATAGCAAGCAGCTGACTGCATGGTATCAAGGCCACCGAGGATTTGGTTTTGCATGAACACATTACTCAATCGCGTCAGCTACTGGGAAAAATTGGTTATTTGTTTAGGGCTAAGATGTACTTTTCTTCACATAATCTCCTCACTCTGTATAAGGCCAGATAAGTCGCAGTCTCGCTTACAGTGCTATCCGATTGATTGATGACAGTTCTCTAATGGACGGCGACCTAGCTCTCTTTTAGCGCTGTGCCAACAGGCTTTGCTCTGCAGATCTCTCTTCCATTATTCCGCCGCTCATTGAGCCTGCCAGACGTCCCCATCAGGTTTCTGTCTTCCATCCTAACTCTGTCGAACTTCATACATCCAGAACTGACCAGTGGATCACTCATTTGTTCCTAAGACGTCGTGATTGTGGAACAATCTTCCTGAAGAGGCTTTCCAGGTCTGCTAGCCTTGGGCAGTTCAGTTAACATTTAAGCTTCTTATAGCTGTCGCGGTGCCTTGGTATTTAGGTTTCTATGTAAGCATATGAATCGATTTAAAGAAACTATCACAGCTGCCATAATAATGGAATTATCTTGTCGTGAGCAGTAGAGACTTCAACGATGCGGATTCCTGGATTGAAATACAAAGGGTACTATAAAAGTTTTGCAATATGACTTAACAAACGGACTTAGGAGGTTGCATGTTACTGCATGTTGAATCATGTCCATGAGTGCATTGTATCCACCAGCAGCACGTCTGTTCATTCGTATTGACAGTGTAAAGTGGCATCGTGGTCACGCAGTGAGATAAGGGCAGTTTTACGATATAACTTTACAAGTGGTTTAAGCATAGACCAGTGCTTAGAAGAAATGACGCTTGCATTAAAGAATGATTGTCCTCATCGTACGACTATATTCAGGTGGTACATAGAATTCCAAAGGGGCAATTTCACTCTGGAGGACGCTGAGAGGGAAGGAAGGCCGCGAACGTCAGTAACAGAGGAAAGCATTACTGCTGTGAGGAAAATGCTTGACGAAGATAGACCAACAGATAGAGGAGACCTTACACCTTCATGCACCAGAATTCATTTAATTCTGCGTGACCATTTACACGTTTAAGGATTAAGTTCCAGAAGGCACTGCAGCCTCTTGGGCTTATTGTACCTTGCTCCTCGAATTTACAGCACCCAATCCATCAGTCTGGTGTTCTGTACCAGTTGGTGCAGTTTCCCTGCCTAAACTCCCTCGGTTGTAGTTTTGGTTTCCCGAAGAGATGTTGTCGCCTCGCACTCACATAAGACATATAAGGCTGACTCGATTCCTTTACCGCATTGTTTGCAGTTGAGTCACACAGCCCTATTTTGCGCAGGTGTTCCTTCAGACCATTATCCCATGTTAGAAGGCCTGTAACTAAGCGGAGTTCGTTCTACTCATTGAGACCAATTCCGCAGCCGTATTTGAACATATGTCCCGAAATAAATTCTTTCCCAGGACTGCATCCAGACACTAAGTGAAAATACTCCTTCTTCTGGTTTCTTACTCATTCGTTGACTTGGTTCCTTATTGTGCTTTTTGGAACCTCCAAGGCAGGTTCTGAGCCTTTCATATTAGGATACAATTTACGTTCAAAGATAAAACTTATTTGAATCCACTACAAAAAAGGCTCTTGCTTAAAAATTACCCTGGTAAATAGATAAATCACGGAATCTCCTTACCTGGTATTCCCCACTGAAACACTATACAGCATTACTGCATAGCATAGGTAGCACCACCGCCAGCCGATAAATTCACCGTTCGTTAGGTAATTTAAATTAATTCCCCCGATAACCCTTTACCCCTACATCATCCGTACCTCGAACCGCCAATTTACGATCACCAGACGGGAAAATCGATACTCAGATATCTGCTAGCCTAATAATTATAATCGTTGTTACTGTTTGACTTAATCTCTGTGAACGCCAAACCGCCGCCAAATATTTAGTGCCCGCCGTTTATAGCGGCGCGGTTCGCTAGATGCTAATCACATGGTATAAATTCTGATGATACGGTGATTGTGTGTTACATTACGCATCCCCCTTTAGCTATATCATCGACAGCGATAAGCTGAAGCTTCTGGAGCGACATTATCGCCCTATTTTAGAAGCTTAAGTAGCCTTCACACTTTCTTTATGTTGCATTCACATACCGTGCGAATCATTTACAGTTGAGGTCGGCCGGGTTTCAGTGTGTCCGAGAGAGAGAGAGAGAAAAGCGAGAACCTCATGCAACACGTGTGTTAGGAAGGGTTAAAACGATTTGTCTGGCAACGACAATAAGGGAAATCACGGAACACTATTTCTAACATACGTATTACCCGCTTTTTTCGTTTCTCTATCGAACACACTGAAACTCGGCAGACATCAACCGTAAATGATTCGGACAGTATAGAGCCAACTCATTGGAGGCAACGTTGGCACCAGCAGGGTATGATCTGTGATGTTGGAACTAGAAAACGGAGCATATACGAGGGTGAATCAAATATAAACGAGGCTTTTCGACCTACAGGTACAATAGTGGAAGGAGAACGTTCCCGCTGTTTGTTGTTGTATAGGTTTGTCAGGAATAGGGGAAGCACGTGGGCTCGCCTCCTCGACCCGCTCAGTGTCCACCGTGACGATGTCGGAGCAAGAGGTACCTCCTTCAATTGCGCAACTTATTGTAATCAGGTTTCTCGCCGCAGGTGTAAAACCGACCGAATTCTTGATGATATTGATTGCCCAGTTCGGGGAAGAGACACGGTAGCGAGCCAGAGTGTTTGCATGGCATAAACAGTTCATGGAGGGTCGCGATCGTGTTAAAAATGAGAGCTATGACCGCAGACCTCGCACCAGCATTACAGCGAACAACATCAGCAATGTTCGACGGCTTATTGAAGATGACAGACGTCGTACCACTTCTGAAATTGCAAGTGAGGTCGGGATAAGTTATGAGAGCACTTACTCCATACTCACAGAGGAGCTAGGGTACCGTAAGGTGTGCGCCAGGTGGGTTCCTCGCCTTCTTGCACGATTTCAGGAACAAGGAGCCCAATTTCTCACTCACATTATCACGTGTGATGAAACATGGGTGCACCACTACACCCCAGAGTCTAAACAGGCGAGTATGGAGTGGATAAAACAATGAGAACCTGGGCCAGTAAAAGCCAAGTCACGTTTGTCGGCTGGCAAGGTTTTGGCTACAGTTTTTTTTTGACCAGGATGGATTGCTGTATGTCGATTTTTTGCACGAGCGCAGCACAATTAATGCGGCCTACTACTGCGACGTTTTGAGTGGGGTCCGACTTGCATATCGCCGGAAAAGACGAGACCTATGGTTCTTCTCCATGACAATGCTCGCCCCCATACAGCAGCCTTGACTAAGGAAAAATTGGAGCAACTGGGGTGGGAAACATTGGAACACCCTTCTTACAGTCCAGACCTGTCACCCTGTGACTTTCATGTGTTTGGCCCTCTCAAGGAAGCTTTGGGAGGCCAAAGATTCGATAGTGGTGCTGAGGTTGAAGCCTACGTGCGCAATTGGCTGCAGACATGACCTGCATCTTTCTACGTGGAAGGAATTGGAAAGCTGCCTATCCGCTGGAAAAAATGTGTTTCCAAATCAGGAGATTATGTAGAAAAATAAACTATATTCTTTTTTTGCGTTTAAACTAAAAATAAATTACAAAGTCTCGTTTATATTTGATTCACCCTCGTACACATTGGTCGGAACTTGGCCACATTTAGGATAATATACAGGGTGCGATTGATAAATAGTGCCATGTGACGCTTGAGTCAGTTGATGTCAGTTATTTTATTTATAACGCAAACCATAGACAAAAGCAGAAACATACTATGTCTCAGTGACAAAATCATGAATTTCGTCTTGCAGGTTAGGGGCCGTTCAAGTCTTACTTGAGCAGATTTTTACAATTATTAACCCCTACTTCGTTTCCCTTACCAGCAAAGTTAAGCAAGTATCTTACGTCAGTTGTTTTTTTTAGGTTGGTATTATTTTGTCAGTTGATAACACTTCCATACAACATATTGAACAGATATATTGTGTCAAACTTCCGCTGTGAGCAATGGATCGTTTTTATCTTGAACAAAGGTGGGAAATATTGAAAAACTATTTTCAAAGTGAGTGTTGTGTTACAGAAACTTTGCGAAAATTGAGAATGCTATTTGGTCGGAATGAAGCTCCGTCCGCAACTTGTATACGAAAATTCGTGAAGAAGGTTCGTGAAACTTTCCTGCTTGTGGATAAAAGAAGGTATGAGCGTGTAAGACCCGTAAGTACAGCCGAAAATATTGCTACAGTGGCCCAGAGTGTACGTGAAAACGCAAGAATCTCAACTAGTCACAGAGCACAACAAGTGGGCATCAGTCGCACTTCTGTGCCGAGAATTTTGCATAACGACCTGGGATTATTTCCTTACAAGGTACAACTTGTGCAAGAGTTGAAACAAAATTACCATCCGCTTCGATATCGTTTCTCTGTGTGGGCTCTAAATCAATTAGAAACGGTCGTCAATTTTGGTCTCCAAAGCATTTTTTTTGACGAAGCCCATTTCCGTCTTAGAGGTTAGGTTTACAAGCAGAACTGTAGGATTTGTCTTCATAGAAAAACCAATGCATCCAAAAAAAGTAACTGTTTGGTGTGGCTTTTGGAGTGGTGGGATTATTGGTCCCTACGTTTTTCAAGATGAAGATAATAACAGCGTGACGGTAAACGGGGAACGCTGTAGAGACATGTTGAGGAGTTTTTTTGTGGCCACTGTTAGACGACATGCACCATCCTGCTGGAACCAGAGATCGTGCAACATACCACACCAGCCGTGAAACAATCGATCTTTTACACACTAAGTTCGGTCATCGCATTATCAGTGGTTTGGAGACGTTCATTGGCCAGCCCGCAGCTGTGATTTGACGCCCATGGATTACTTCCTATGGGGTACTGCTAAGGATTTCTGTTACACTAACAATCCTCAAACAACTGATATTCTTAAGGAAAATATCCGTCGAGCTATCGATGAAATAGACCCACAAAATATCGAAAATGTGCTTCAAAATTGGGTATTCTTTTGAATAAAGTACCGAGTGTTAGATATTATTGAAGAGTAGTTTTACTACCAATAAAAACAGAAACTAACGGATGGCGCAGCCTTTAAAATTCGAAGCAAGTATTGACTTTCAGACACATGTTCTGAATACCATTTAATGTCTGGAAAACCAGGACCCCGACCAAAGATATTTTGCAGCATGATACATATCAATTTTCACTGAACTTCAAACCTCTGCAATCTCGGAATTTGATCTTTCTAAATGTTCATTAACTGTAACGCTACGTTCCTCTAAATAAGCTCCAAAATAGTCATGAGGCAGTTCCAGTTCCCGACTGAGACGAGCCATTATGCGCTCTACTCGGTTACACGCATTTCTACAAGGAGTATTTATACCAAAGGTTCGAAGTACATAAGCATATCCATATTTGAGGAATCCCCGAAGATGTTCCGCTTTCGAGCATTGACAAGCAGGGTTACCGCCCCCCATTAGTGCTTACGTGAAGCATGAATGGCCGTTATATATAGATGTGTGATTTATCTGTAATATACAAGGTGTTCCTTATTGACACGCTAATCTTCCAGGATATGCTTCCCAAAATAATGTTATGAAGAAAAGTATCGAGTTTTTTATTAAAAAAACTTCGAAGGAATTTTAAAAATAATTTTTAACTTCAGTATATTATAAGAGGATGTGAGTGAGTGAATTGATATAATTCATAATCGTTGCAGTATGCAATGTAAGATCAAAATAAGTAAATTTTGTGACGTTTATTATATTTATTTATTTAAATTAACATATCGTAGGAATACAATGTATGTACGGTACATGTCGTGTAAACCTGCAATTTTAAACAAAAAAAAAAACAATAAATATTATACCTATATCATTCTGAAAACATTATTGACAACAATTTACTAAAAACATTAAAATACACATGAAATACATAGCACTAGAACAACGCGCTCATAAAATATATATCACAGATACTGTTGTCTAAAATCTGCCGAAAAATACTCCTCCATAGTATAAACTACTTTTCTTATCAACATTTGTTTTACAGTTCTTTTACAGCTGATTAGAGGGAGGTTTTTAACATTATCAGGCAATTTATTAAATACCTTGATGTCCATTAATTTTGGACTATGTTCCTTGGTGGACAGTCTATGCGAGGATCTTTCAAGTAACTGATTCCTAGTTTTGTAGTTATTTTTATTTAATGAATTGAAAGAAGTTATGTTGGTCTTAACATATAACAGCTGGAAAATGTACACCGATAGTAATGTTAAAATACCAAGGTCTTTAAACAATTGTCTGCAGCTAGTTCCTCTATGCACACCAACTATACATCTGATCGCTTGTAAAACAAAAATTATCTTGCATTCCTTAGAGCAACCCTGTGCTAATATACCATACAAGATGACAGATTGTATTTGGGCATGATAATACATTAATAAAATAGATTTATCTACAGTGCTGCGTAACTGGTATAGACAGTAACACATAGGGATTATTTTCCTTCATATTTCGTCCACCTGTATCTTCCAGATATATGAATTCCTAAAGATTTAGTTAACTATACCTACTTCAGGGATGTATATCCAGTTTTAATTAGTAGGCGATGATCCATATATTTGCCCGAGAGATGAAAACAGTTTTTGATTGACTTACAAGCAAATTATTTTTTCAAACTTGCATTATCGAATTCCGTGTGAGTCTTTTCAACCAACGAAATTATGGTGTTAGAAGTGACAGGTAAGGAGGTGTCATCTGCATACATGATACAGTTTTGGTTGGAAAAGTCATTCACATACGCTATATACAGGAGTGGTCCTAATAAGGACCGCTCTGGGACAGCTACTGAACATTTTATAATCAAAGTATTGCCTGTTGTTTAGATGGTATTTAAAATGGTGGAGGTACAGAATCAGGCTTCACAAAGATTGAAACGTTCAGTAGGTGTCGCACGGGGGTCGATACTGGTAGCCATTTAATGCCATACATTTCTAGATTCTAGTAAAGCATTGTATGGTCAACAAGATCAAAAGATTTACTAAGAAACTCCCCACTGTTTTCTCGCCATTCATCTAGAGCTTTATACATATGATTTAGAAACTGAGTAATTGCACTTCCGGTTGATGAACGCTACTGCTTACTGTTAAACAGTTGAAGGGAGTCAAAGAAAGATGTTAGACAGTTGGCTAAATATTTTTCCACAATTTATAACATTATTGATGTCGTCTGATTGCTACTTCAGCCTTTGCAGATGTAGCTGTAAGAAATCAGAAACTCTTACAAAAACTGCTTAAAAGTGTGTGAATGCTTATCGAATTTGTGACTTCCACCTTGACCAAAAGTTATTAGCTTCTGACTTATTTGACACGAACAATCCTTAGCACTTTTATGACAAAAAAAGCTGGTCTGAAGAAATATATTAAATAAGCGATTTTTTGTAAGATTTCTCAAATAGATATTCCAAAACTGAGTCAGTATATGTCAAGAACATTACACATTCAGTGGTGTTTTATCTGCAAGAGTGCCATTGGATCGAAAGGGCTCATTTCAAAACGAGGTATAGAATATCGAGGCCATCTACTTGAAATCTATTTTTAATGCATCTCACATCAACACTTCAATCCAACAGAATGCAAAACGGAAGTCTTCCAGCCAAGCGCATACCACAATAATCTTTGATGGCAACCGCATGAAGTCTTGTGCTTCATTTTATACGAGTAACATTGTGCGCCCAGACGTTATGCATAAGTATAAAACCGTACTCTGTGACGAAAAATGCCATCGTCTGCGTCTGAGGCATTATAGAAATGGAAATGATGGTGATATTAAGGAAGTGAGGATATTTCAAATGGCTGTTTTGTTAGATCGTTTTGTTTTCGTAGAGGCGAAAAGCATCGATCGGGTAGTAATCTTTGTCACCTTTCATGAATAGAACGAACATTGACGTTAATCTCCCATGTTTGTCTGGCTAATGAAACTGTGTTACGGAACTTTGAAACTGTTGTGGTAACACACTGTATAAACATTGGAAAATGAAAAAAAAACAAAGTGTCAACTAGAAGACAGATAAATGAAATATTGTCCAAAAGTGTGATGTACCAAAGGTCCACCATTGGAACCGAAACGTTCACTACATTAAAGAAGAATTTCAAATATATATTCAAATATATATATATGTTTCAGATATTACATTAACCAAAGAAAATTGACGATTTCTCACATTGACTGGAAAAACAAAAACACATTCCAAGTATGTAAGTAACAACAGTTAATCTTTTTAAGATTATTACTTTTTTACTTTCTACGCCACTGGCGTTGGTGGATGCATCATACAGTCTTGACTCAGCACCATCGGACCTTCATCTTTTTCCAAAAGTTAAGAAATTCCTTGGTGGAAAGCGTTTGGAAAATGAAAATGGTTACTGACTGGTATAACTCCAAAAACTGGTGCCGGGAATTAGAAAATATTTAAATTTTTATGATGACTATGTTATAAAATGGATAAATGTTCATATTTTAGTTTGTGATCAAGAATAACGATTCTCGGACCAAATTAGAAAACGGTTCTTACTTAAAAATGGCCCTCATACTAGACTAGCATATTGATTGCGAGATTCTACCGCCATCAAATCAAAAACTATTCGACTTTTAGCTGCCGAGGGTACAAAGGATCTGATTTTAAATCTCCTTATAAAACATGCTGAAATCCAGGCCAGAATTTGCATGTTTCCCACAAAAACTGATATCTGATATATTGCGCAGAAGGAGCAGCGCCCTTGAATTTTAAACGAAGTTCAGTTCGACTCGTAATGCGGTTTTCTTATACACTGTATGCAAATATGCGAAAATGCTGCAAGAAAGAAACTTCACGGATAACAGGAAAAAGTTCTTCCGTTGCGTCACATATAAAGGCATACATGTAACTTTTCCCGGTATAAGTTATTTGTTGGGCACAGGTAAGTTGCATATGTTTCCTAGATTCATGACCAGCTACTGCATATTTTCAATCCAACCTTTTGATCCAAATAGGGAAATAGGAAAGGCATGTCTTTCTTTTCGTTTTATTATATTGGAAGTAGGGAGAGTTAATGGCAACACTGCTCCGGTACTGCTCGCGATACAGTGGTACGATGTACTATAAAAGGAAAGACTGCGTTGGATTGAAGAGATTACTATCAATAATCCAATTTTCCATAAATACTCATACAAGGGGAGGATATTAAAAAAGCCTTGTTTCGGCACACTACAGGGTGTCGTTAAAGTTGGGACTTTCCTGTAGAGAACGTATAGGTTAGGAAATAAAGTTTTCCTAGTAACTCGTATACCAAAGCCGGACTACCGCCCTTCCCTCATTCTTCTCATCCTATGTGAGTCAGTATCCGAATCAGATGCTACGCGGTGTGCAGGTTAACCTAGTTTACCTTTTGACTTGTTAGTCGCATTTGAAAAACCCAAATTAGTACATTGGCACAACAATAAAGTACTTAGATGTTAGTTTACTGTGACGGTCTCAAGATACTATTGATATAGTTGTAGTCACCGTTCTTGGCGGGTCAAAGTAAGACCACCAGTATCCATTATATATCTCCATCTCCCTCATACATACACATTCAACCTACCCCAGTGTGTGAACGTTTGTTCGGTAAGCTCAAAGATATACGTTTTTCAGTTGTGTGTCTCCGTCTCGAAAACTTTGTCGTTACGTATGAGTGCCCTTCAATCATATTTACTTGACATCGGCGTGCAATTTGAGTTGTCCTGATATCAATCTTCAATATAAAATTTTACAATGCCCGGAAATGCGATCAATGGAGAAGGCCAGAAAGAGAATGAAAACAGCGGTCCCCTGTTACCCACTTCATGGATACGGAGTTGGTTAGGAAAATTAAGATTCGCCAAGAACGGTGACTACAATTATAGCATAGTGGAATGGCAAGATACTTACTTGGAGAAAATAAGAGGTAGGCTAGTATATTTACTATCTTGACGAAACTTGGTATGACACATACGATAAGGCAAGGTATTTGAAAACAAATTTTCAAAACCGTCCATCTCTTCAGAAGCAGCCTTCTCGGTTTTATGGCTTTTTAACGACCATCGATAAAAACCGTAGACAGGACTAAGTTTTTCGTGAACCATAACAGTGCAAGTTTTATAATTATCAGTTAGTTAATCTTCGTTCACTTGTTACCAGAAATAACAAAAGGTGTTTATGTTTAATTCTATCCAACTTAATTGATGCGAGGGATCCCACCCTTCAATTTTGCAGCTCGCGATTGTTCGCGTGTACAAAGCTCCGCTTACGACGACGCCAAGGATATAGACAAAGGACGTCGCAGCGTATCTGCCAAGGATATCTCTTTCGAGCCACGAAGATTTGCGCTCTTATCTTTGGCGTTCTGACACACTAGTCAGCTTATGCAAGGGCGCTCAGGTAATGTGGATAAACAGCGTCAAGTATTTGACTTGTCTCATCAGGATGAAATATCATATAAAATAAATTATGATCAATTACGATTTGTGTAATAGATACATGAAGATTAATCCTTATACGGGTGCTTGAAGAGACAGGATCGCATTGGGCCATTGGCCATCAACAATTGAGTTCATTCCTATTGTGAAACAAGTAAAAAATCTTGGTCTCATCTTCGACTCTAAGATTTGATAACTATGTGAGCCATCTATCGAAAAGTACCTACTTCAAATTAAGGCTATTGTTTGCTAATAGATTCATTTTGAATTTTAAAACCCGTAAGAAGCTAGTTGAAAGTTTGATAATGTCCAGCCTTAACTATGGTCTAATTTAATAATAGAAGTAGTAGACTCCAAAGAATGCAAAACAAGCCTATTTATCTAGATATCAGATTGATAACTAGAGGAGTCATTAATCTTTGAGATATGAGGCATACTAATAACCTTACAATGCATTTTCACTACACCGCATTGTTTCAAAAATGTTTTACTTTCAATGCAGTGAGTTTGTACAACTGGAGAAGCAAAAGTGTTGTAACATTCATTAAGCTGGTTTAAACTCAGCTGTTAGATCTGCTGTCATTAGCTATTAACACAATTTTTATTCGGTCATTATTGATTCTCATCTGGTTTTGGCAAACCAACAGAGGGTGAATTTGTCAAATTTTTGTCTCCTTTTCATCAGTTCACCCAGTTGAACATCAAATCGATTTATTTATTTTCAGGTTTGTATGTATCTTATTTTGTACTGTATGTACATATTTCCTTGTACAATAGGGTTGAGTGTAAGAGTAGCCAACAGACTGAGTTTACATATTATTATTATATTATTATTATTACTATTATTATGTTGAGTTTGTTTCTTAATCTAACGGCAGATGAGCTATGATTCAAAACGAGTAGATTAAAGCGATGAGAGTATAGAGTCGACCTACTTCCACAAAACTTGTTTAAAAGACTGCTAAGTAAGATTTACTCATTATTTTCCTAATGTCCCTTTTGGAGTTTCTGTCAACCTCCTGCCTGTACCATTGCCGCCAAGGTCAGTCAATCTACAGCTTCGTCGGGTGGTGTGGCAGTCACATCACGGGGAGTGAAACTCAAGATGTGTGGTCGTGAATACTGGCGTGATTGGAAGTTATTTGTGTTTTAGTTTTTAGCACAGGTGCATAGTATTATCGAGATCAGAAGCCCCTTAAATAGCACCTCTTTCACTGATACTGAAGATGACATTTACAATCTATCAAACCCTACAACATTCCACTATTAATTTGTTACACCTAAAAAGGATTTCTAAAAATGAACTCGCATGTTTAAAATGACAAAAAAATAAAGTTTGCGTGATTTTTGTTTTGTTTTTTTGTGCAAAGATTTTTCGCCTTTGGCATAGTAGTAACCTTGAGTGAAAATTCCATCAAGAGCCGAGCAGTACTTTCCAAATTATAGAGAGGCCACGAATTAGCGGACTGACATACAGACCGACCGATGGAAATGTGTGACATGGTTTTTCGTGATGTATGTCATGTAACATGAAAAAAGAAACATGGTGTCTTTGAAATTTTTCACGATTACAATACTTCCTCAACAATTAACGTGGGAATTAAAACTAATGGATTTTGTCATGTACGAGTCGCATCCTGAAAATCAATAGTTTTACACTTGAACCACCACCGCTGCTCTAAAAAGAAAAGCTCCTTTAGCCGCATTTTCGTGCTCTCGCACAAAGCGGATGAGTGTATCGGTACTCCCCATAACAACACAGGCAGTGCTCAGTACCACCCTCATGCAGATGGTCCAAAATCAATAGTCCACGCCGTATCTTAGAAGGTATACTCGTATACGTGGAGCTGAGGACTTAGGATGCAAACTTCTGTGCATGTTCATCTTTCTTCGGATTTTGGTGTCGAGTTGTCCCAGCTCGTCCACTGTCCAGTGGATGGCCCCGAAGGTGTACAAAGCAATAGGTTATTATTATCATTGAAGTCAGAGCTTGAATATCGGAATACCATACTTGGTCCAACGTGGTTTAAGTGTTGTAATATCGACTGACTGGGCATTCTCTAATACAAAATTCTACGAAACAAAAAGTAGTTTAATTTTGCAAACCTCCTGAAGATCAAGCTTTACATAATTCGTTCATATTCCTGAGAAGCTAATGCTAATTAAATTAGTACAATGTTTATATCCTTTTGTTTGTATTTGAACAAAGATTCGGAAATCAAGGTCAGCCTCGTTTTGCTTCATTGTTTGCATTCCGACTGTTTTCCCATGAAGAATCAGTTTCATGGATGAACTCGATAATCCAGTTATCTACTTAGAATCCACTGTAATCAGTTGTCTATTATCCATATTTTTCAACTTAACGTTTCAATTTCAATGGTCATGTTAAGGGATACAAAGTAGCAAAAAAGGCCAAAAATTACTTAGGTAGGTGTTTAAGCACAACGACGCTTTGATACATTCTTTGCATCGCTAAACCCGAATCTAAAATCAATTCTGTTCGATTAAGTACTGTTTTAGAGATATCGGCTAGACAAGCTATTATAGGAAGTATTATAATAAAAAACTACGAATTCTTGTGCATCTGTGGTCTGGTCGGAAGTTTGTATCCTGAGTAAACTTGATGCTGTTATTAACAAGTGGTCCGAGGGGCTTAATGATCTAGTCCAAATTCGGCCCAAGGTCAATTAGTCACTATGAAAGCATTTAAGTCTCATATAGGTTTCTTACGTCGTTAAGGCCAAATTAGAAGATAATTTCTCGCTACGAAGGCAATTGAAGAAAATTTTAAGGTCATTCAAAGGTAACGTTGAAGAATGAGATTATAAAATAATAATCGTCTTTATTACCATTGTCTACAAAAGGCGAGATTTGACTTAAAGCTATTCTTACCCGTCAGTATAGGTAAATGTAGTACACTAGAACATTTTAAAATAAAATATTTTAAATAGACAAATGACAAACATACCTATTTTTTCACTACACGCTTACTTATCCTACTTGTTAACCTGTTATAATGCGCTAATGATGTGTCTATGGCACAAATATTGCTTAAGCACTACCCTAAATGTTGGTGCCGGTAATTGTTTAAGGTTTGAAGTGAGTTGAAAATATTTATTGATTGATGTAAAACATTCTTCCATCACTGGTAAAAGCGATTCTTCTAAAAATTGCCAAATATTTGTTTGTATCCACATTTCCATCAATAAAATGAAGTCTTCCTACTCCTTTTGATGACATACTGCCACAGACCATAATGGATGCTGGAAATTTCACTTTTCTCTTCAGACAGTAAACATGGAATGCTTAATTTTTTTGCGAATAACTCTACTGCGACTGTCACCAACACAAACGTCGAATCGGGCCTCATCACTCCATTGTATTGCACACCATTGTTGAGGAGTACATTGTGTATGGTCTTTAGCCCTTCTAAGCCGATTTTTCTTTTGCAGTGGCTTTTCTTTGGCCTATAAACAAGTTGTGTAACTTTAGGGTTTTTACTTCACTTTTTTATAAGAAAACTTACCTTGCAAGTGCTAAATCCCAGTTTGTGGGCCTCTCTATGAGTTGTGGACCTCGAAATTCTCCTTCCACCAGCGTCACTCCACGGAGCACTTAATAATAATTGGCACGCCTGTTTTCCCGATTATTCTTCTTAATGCTCTTCGGTCGGCATTTGTGATATTACTTTTTTTCACATATCGTGGCTTAATATTAACTGATCCAGTTACGTTATATCTTCTAACAATATTTCTCACACTGTACCGCGATAAGTCTAACAAAGTTGCAAATTCTGAGTTTGGTTTCCCAGAACTAAAAAATTTAATTATCAGTAACCGAATTTTCTCACTAATAACCTTTCCTCTACCCAAGTTGAAAACCTTAACTACCCAAAACTATTTTAAACGTATTCTGACAGCTGTGATTTATAAAAACAATTGACATAGTTTTTATTTTTCACAGCCACCTATGCGTTATAGACTTATTTTGCATTGAAATGAAAATAGGTTGATATGCTGTAATTCCAACATGTGTGTTATTTTTATGCTGCAAATTTGATTAGGGAGTGATAAAGTTGGTGTTTTCGACTATATATTCATTGTTAATATTTTAAACCTATAACACCCTGCTACATTTTTATTATTTGTGTTTGATAAGAAAAAACTAAGATTTCAATAGTTGGGCCAACTGAAGTGGGAAGGAGCTCGTAGTTCTCTCTCATGTTTAGATTATGAGGGTTTGACCTAAAATGTATTTTGTCCTTAAGGTATACGGGACAATCATTAATCAATTCATGTACAAAGATGTTGGAATGCTTCTGGAATGTTTAACCAATTCAAGTCCTTTAATAATTTCTCACTAGTGTGTATAAAATAGCAGTAACTGGCTCTAGATTTTAACTACTTACTTACTTAAAGGTCACAAACATCATTAATCTAAATTTGGACTAAGCGAAGAACATTATTAAAACACCTCTGAATAATACGATCACAAAAAAATGATGGTAAAAATAGTAATATGCTCAATACGGTGTACATGAAAACAATAATAATGGCATATTTCGACTGCAGCAAATGGAACGTCGTACCCTCTTGATTATTCAGATGGGTTTCAAAATTTAAACAGCAAGCAGTTCAAAAATCGGATTAACAAAATTTCTTTGAGATCCTCATAGCAGCCGCGGTGTCCCGGCATTTAGGCTTCTGCCGGCGCGGATGCTTCGGTATAAAAAAAAGCTGATGACACAGAGCCTCTTCGATCTTGCCAAAAAAAAAGAAGTGTCGAATGATACACCACAAGCTTTAACTTTGATAGTATACGATGGTAAGGTCTTAGTCATAATAGATAATTGTAAGGTATTTGATTTGAAATAGGAAAATGAATTTCATCCGTTTTCGGTAATGTGTATCCGAATTTTTGACAGGTTTCCAAGTATCCACTCTGAAAACAACCTGTATAACGTTTAACCAACACAACTTCACAGCAAGAAATGACTAGATCGTTTTGCCGTTACCCAATCAAGCATTTATGGGATTCATAGTCCCCTCCCGCACCCCTCCCTAACGTAAAAGGGTTCATCCACCCTCATCACACGCGTGTCCTCCCTTTCTGCGGCATCATCCTAAATCGTAGTAAGCCCTTCCCGGAATCCTCGAAACCCTTTATGCGTAACTAATTAAAGCTAGGGCCACAAAGCTGTGCACAAAGCTTCGCTTCTGCGAATCCCCAGCGTGCACTTGCCCTCTCACGTGCCTGCGGGTAGAAAAATAGAAGAAAACTAACTCTCATAGGTCAGTAGAATTTTATATGGTAGTGTCGGACCGAAATTAGTTTTTTAACCGAAACCATTAATTGATGCATTCTACCTCAAGATAGCCAACCATAAACTGTATTCCGGCGTCCAACAAGGAATCTGAGGGACACGAGCGCCATCTATGGGTCAGTAGCGGAACATAAATTTAGAAATCCTGGAGTTATAACGTTTGGTTCTATTTTCTAGGATCTTCGATCTCTTTCACTTTCCACGCCTACTGGCGAGGAAGTATTGCAGTCGCGAAAAATTTCTAAAATGAAATGTTTTTTGGATGTTATATGACTTGTACATGACGAAAAACGATGTTAATGATTTCCGTTGGTCTGTCTGTCCGCTAATCCTTGGTCCGTCTATAATTTGGAAAGTACCACTTGAATATTGATGAAATTTTCACACAAGGTTACTACTATGAAAAGGACGACACAGCTTCAAAGTTTTTTAAAATCGATTCGGTGGCGGAGGCGTGAAGGGCAAAAAACCAAATTCATAAAAATCGTCGTCGTTATTTTGGCGCCTTAGAGTTCATTTTCTGAAAAAAATTGCAGAGGTCAAAATCAAGGGTTGGAGTTGTAGGGGTGAGGGGAGCATATTTCTTTTTTTAACGGCAATATGTTAATGCGGTTCCAACCTCGATCCTTTTACTTATATATGCTACGTATTTCACACATAAAAGGCTGCATCATACAATTACATTTGCCCTTCTTGCATGGCAGACGTTCTCTATCTGGAGTTATGGTATCGTGGCTGGCATGGTTGACTTGTGTGGTTCAGTGCTGTGGCCAGACCGTCGATACATAGGACAGCGAAGAAACTAGCGTTAAATGGGTGAGGACTCTCGAGTATGAAGTAATAGTGTGGGCCAGTTTGGCAATTTTTTGTTATACATGTTTGTATCTAGCTCAGAAGGTCTAAGTGGGCCTGGGACTGGGTATTTTCAGGCGGAATACGTTAATCATTTGACGATACACAATAAAAAAGGATTAGATAGGCGTCAAAAAATATATTCAAGATCCTAACGCTACGAGAGAGTAGCTCTTTTCAAAATAGATTTCTAAATTCATTTTTGTGTTCTGTTACTATTTCATAGGTGGCCCCAGTATCTCTCAGATCCCTCTTTGGACGCTGGGTTCCCAGATGACTATTTTTTTTGTAAAACATCTTTATTCAGAATAACTTAATATTTAAACTGGCAATTTTAACAACAATAAATTCAACAATTGTGGTGACTTTTTGGATTTTAAGACAGAACCCATTCAAGACGAAACAAAAATTTCGGTCTCAGCTTCTTACTGGGAAATATAATATTTTTATAGAAGCAATGAGTTGATAAGCTAATAGTTTAAATTTTTGAAACCGTCTTCCATTTAATTCGGGAGGTTACGTAGTAAAAACAGTTTCATTTTTCATCGGCTCCGTATAACAAACGAAATGAAAAACGCCAACTGTTAAAAAAACTGGAAATACAAAATTTGTTCACACTTTCTTTTATCGATCTCTGCCAGATGCGGACGATCGACTTTTTCTATGCTGTTGTTATAAGCGAACAAAACCTGTGGTAATGGAATGGAATGGAATGCTAGCTTCGACTATGACTGTGCTAAAGTGCCCTGAAGCTCTATTTGTAGTAGAAAACAGACTTCTGGGGTCCCCTACGATCTCAGCTAAAAACTGATCAAATTTACTTTAGTCAAAAAATGTGATTTTTTCGTTGTTCCAGATATCCAGAAATTTTATAAAATTTTCTTCCATAGACTGTATTTAAGCTTTCTTATACGTACAATGTATCTCCTATTGTTACAAGCGAACAAACCTCGGTGCATTGAGGTAATTCGGGGCGATAATTTTGAATATTACCTTCAAAAAATGCTAAGGTATCGGGAAGCCTTATGTGCAGATAACCAAGAGATTTAAAAAATAGCTCCAAGATGGCTTTAAATGTAGACCCATGCGCTCTATTCTATCTAAGAAAGCGTTACTCATTTCGGACTAATTCCCCAACACTTTTATGGCTGATAACCAAACAATTAGCCAAAGACGGACTTTGTGCATATGGTAATTTTTAATCAGGAAGTTTCAAAGGAAAGCCTAATAAAACTATCCAATTCCACTGAAACATTTTTCTCGTAAGGTTGATGCCATAGGAAGATAATGTACCACTCGAAAATTGGTATTCCCCCAAATACTCGTACATAGCTCAGAACTATGAAACCTTGTACAGCAGAGGTTCTCAGACTTATTTCGTCTACTGCCCACTGCTGCGCCAATGCTTCTGAGAACGAATACCTTTATGACAAATAAAAAGTGGGGGACAAAAATTATCTATTGCGTCGACTAACCCCTCCCCCCATTAATTCATCGCCACCCAATTTCCTATAGGCCCTCTCGCGCCCTTACGTAGGTCACCAGCGCACCGCAAGGGGGCATTACCGCCGACTTTGAGAAAGGCGGTTTTAGAGAGTCCTTTGTTGTCTATTTGTACTTGACATGACCTAGTTGAACTGTGCTATGGCGAAAATACCAGCTAAGCGAAAGGGTAGCTGTGTCGCTGACTAGCTTTAATCATTCCTTGTCACAAAGGGACTTCTTTTTTCGACAAGTGCCAAAGGAATCGATTTTTTCTCAAGTCTTGTATTTTATTTTATGTTCCAGGTCCCCCGCATTCGGTGGTTATTTCGTCTAGACAGAGGCCGTTTATTCGTTTTAAGCTTTATACAGAAGACGAACATACCAGTTCATCAGTTTTTGCAGTGTAGACGGGCGATTTTCATCAACATGCGAAACCAGAAATGCTTAATTTGAATTTCAAAGTAGCGCAATATCGAAGATATCTCCTGAAAAGTTACACAGATCAGCCGAGCTAGATTTACTTTTGGTTACATAGTAATTGACAAAAATGACATTAGTATTATATAAGTGACAGTCGGTGACCATCATCATATTTAGAATGGAAATTGACCTCTGAGGCTAAAAAACCAGTGTCGGACGCTTTTAATATATTTAAAAGTGTAAGATAAGCGCCAGCCATCAGCTGTAGAAGAATTACATCCATGAAGGTGACATCCATTAAAACCAACTGCATGTGATCAACACCTCCGCCTATGACGAGGTAATAAATATTAACGATAATGATCATTTTATTTGGATGCTTTGAAGGCATCTGCTTTGTTTATGTTATGTCAAGTGGCTAGAAAGATGGAAGGATGAGAGGTGCTGAAGACATGGTATTTCGAGTCGGCGGCTATTAATTATTGGTATTTCTAATAACTTGAAATATTCACATATTTTTTGGTCTGTAACATTCATTTTTTGAATTGACTCTTGAATCCCCAGAATATCTAGGTAGGTTCTAAGAACAAGGGCAGAATTTGTCTAAGATTTCAAATCATTTGCTGAAAGTGTGTGTCTCACTATTTTGTATGATATTCATAAAGGTTAGCTTGCTAATTCTGAAAAAATCGATCTTCCTAACGACCATCGATCAATATTTTATAATAGGTGACGTTGCACTTGTCGAGTATGATCGATTAGATTTTAAAAAAATATCGGTAACCCTTTCCTTCACCAATGTTGAATGACTCTAATATTCAGCTGAAACCTCAATATTTGTATTCAATAATCGCAATGCTAGTTTTGTAAAAATGAGCATTTACTTGGTTTTTACTTCTCACGTTACTGGCGAGGAAGTACTAAAATCGCAAACATTTCGAAATTGAGATATGATGTTTTTGAAGTGTTACATGGCATGTATACATCACGAAAATCATGTCACTCATTTTCGGCCCGTCTGTCGGTCTGTCTGCTAATACTTGCCCCGTCTATCACGTTCGGGTTATGTTGAAATTCTCAAACCCGGTTATTTTACGCTTTCACACATAGATTTCCCCGTATATTTGCCTCTACAACCTAGAGAAATATTTTCAACGGACACGTCGCGTGTCGGTCGCGGTCGCACAGCAACTTATATGCACAAAGTCCTATCTGCGCTTAACGCTCACAGCTGGCGCTTATGTCACGGCTTACTGGCGTGGTTCAGCAACGTTGCCAGATGGCCGATATATTCAGTAGGGCATGGAAGAAATTTTTAGCGTAATAAAATGAGTAAGGACTATGGACTAATTGTGTAGGCCTGTTTGTCTAACTTGATCCAATTAATTTTTTGGTATACATCATGTTCGTAGCTAACTTTTTCAGTCTACGTGACTCCATTTTTTATACAAATATAAACAAAGTAACTTAGGAGGAACTTGCACAACACATAGTGGTAACATTTTCGATACTTTTTATCGGAACTATGAACTTTTATTTTGGTAAGGTGAGAACTACTAAAAATCTTCAGATTATATACTTATTTGAACACAGGAATTGAATACACAGTTGCAGTATTTTATCCAGAAAGGCTTTTTGCGAACTGATATAGTTATCTTATCATTCAGGATGTAGTATAAAAACAAAATATTTGAACTTTTTTATGTTACTTATCTCTATACGAGCTCCTTCTCACTTCAGTTGGCCCAACTATTGAAATCTTAGTTTTTTTCTTATCAAACACAAATAATAAAAATATAGCAGGGTATTACAGGTTCAAAATATTAACAATGAATATTTTGATAATATATAGTAGAAAACACCAACTTTATCACGCATAAAAATAACACATGTTGCAATTACAGCATATCAACCTATTTTCATTTCAAGTCTATAACGCATAGGTGGCTGTGAAAAATAAAAGCCATGACAATTGTTTTTATTAATCACAGCTGTCAGAATACGTTTAAAATAGTTTTGGGTAGTTAAGGTTTTCAAAATGGGTAGAGGAAAGGTTGCTAGTCAGAAAATTCGGTTACTGATAGTTAAATTTTTTAATTCTGGGAAATCAAACTCAGAAATTGCAACTTGGATAGACTTATCGCGGTACAGTGTGAGAAATATTGTTAGAAGATATAACGTAACTGGTTCAGTTAATATTAAGCCACGATATGTGAAAAGTAATATCACAAATGCCGACCGAAGAGCATTAAGAGAAGAATAATCGTGAAAAACAGGCGTGCCAATTATTTACAATTAAGTGCTCTGTGGATTGACGCTGTTGGAAGGAGAATTTCGAGGTCCACAACTCATAGAGAGGCCCACCAACTCGGATTTAGCACTTGCAAGGTAATTTTTCTTATAAAAAAAAGTGAAGTGAAAACCCTAAAGTTGCAAAACTTGTTTATAGGCCAAAGAAAAGCCATTAGCAACTCTACTGCAAAAGAAAAATCGGCTTAGATGGGCTAAAGAACAGAGACAATGGACACCTCAACAATGGTGTGCAATACAATGGAGTGATGAGGCCTGATTCGAAGTTTGTGTTAGTGACAGTCGCAGTAGAGCTATTCGCAAAAAAATTAAGCATTCCATGTTGACTGTCTGAACAGAAAAGTGAAATTTCCAGCATTCATTATGGTCTGGGGCAGTATGTAGGAGTAGGAAAACTTCATTTTATTGATGGAAATGTGGATACAAACAAATATTTGGCAATTTAAAATCGCTTTTAACAGTGATGGAAGAATGTTTGACATCCGGCCAAGATTTTGTGTTTCAGCAAGATGGTGCAGCGTGCCATACCTCAAAAAAGGCTATACAATGGATGGAAGAAAATAATGTACCACTTTTGAAATGGGTTTCTAGCAGTCCAGATCTGTCACCTATTGAAACTGAGTGGCACGAGATGAAAAAGGTTCTACGACAACATCCTGCTCGTACAATCACCGAACTGAGACAAAAGCTACAAGAAATATGGGATTATTTTACATCAAATTTTTGACAAAACTTGGTTAACACTATGCCCCAAAGAATTTCAGCCGTAATAAAAAATAAAGGTGATGTTACCCAATGGTAATCGTTCAATTTTTGCTTTGTTAACTTCGCGCATTTATTCGCACATTGTTTATTTGTTCAGATGTTCTATTAGTTATAGGTCTAAGTGATTTCAAATATGTATTACGACTAGAGTGTATCTAAAATGTTTTTGAGAAAATAAATTGTTTTAGAAGTAAATAGTTTCGTCATGTTTAGTTTATAAAGGCATATTTTGGTACACGTCTTGAAGTAGGCCAACTGAAGTGGGAAGGGGCTCGTAATACCTTCCCAAGCGGATGCGAAGATACTTCCTGGGTTCCTGGATGAATAGTAGCACAAAATACTGATCAAAGGGGTTGACTGTTGCTAGAAGTCGCCTTTCCGGATGCTTTGATAATTAATCAATTTAAAAGTTCTATCGTACTTCCCGTGCTTCCTGTTGCTTTAGTATAAAAATCAATTTCTTCAAAGTCTGTAAACATTAAACTTACAACTCATACATTTCGCAGGATTTTTTTTCCTTCAATCCACGTGTCGGCTTAGCCAGTGACGTGAAATTAAACCAAAATATCTTGAATACGTCTTAACGAACCACGTTGAAAGCAAGGAACATGATGGGGCCTTTGAAACTCCTGGGAAAGATATTACAAGACGGTAACATTCTGAATTCTGAGGATATTCGTCAATTCGGTTCTCAAGAGAATACCCTAAACTTTGTCCGACAAAAAATACCGGTATATGACAACCTGTCGGATAAACTTACAGGTTCATATGTAAAAGTTCGATTTTTTAACCAGCCTTAAATTATTTATTCATGCTGCTGTATTATATGACAGATGTACTGCAGCTAGTATGAATATTTTAGTGGAAAAGTTGTCTGTCTTATTGAGATAGTAAAACATTTTTATGAGCTCAATAAACTGCGCACAAACCGGGAAGATACTTCTGAAAAGAGGGCGCAGAAACTCAGTTTTCGGTCAGTAATAAGAAGTCAAGGTGAAAAAATTTTAATATAAAGAGGAAATGGAGGATAACTTCTCAATTATGTATTCGAAACAAGGAAATATTTATTTAGACTAGTTTGAATAAAGTATTCTAACTGGAGAGAGCTAACCTAGTGCTATATTGCCGCGTCTAAAAAATTATTCGATATAAAATGGGGTACCGTACGAGCATATGCGCTGCCTATGTGGCACTAATGCTTCTGACAAATAATTAAAATTTTTTAAAACTGTCGAGTGAGTCATCAACTAGTAGGTACATTAATAAAAAAATACTTTCTTCATCAAAGCTCACCATTACAAAATTGTTCGTGTTGAGTTGGACGCTAGATAACTTTCTAAACATTGTTTGCTGTTTTATTAATATGATTCTGTTTTGTATGCTAATGGATTTATACTAGTCAACATGCAGCATCTGTAGTCGAAGATTGTTTAACAAATAACCGGTATTTTGCACCAACAATTTTGGGTGGGTATCGCATCATTTTCTGGACGATAGACGAAGATGACGTGTCTCGTACATTTAAAAAGATCGATAACCTTATGCTCACTTATCGCTGTGGGGGCGGGATGTCCTTTAGGAGCGAGAATGTACTTCCAAAGATCTTCAGCTTTGCTGGTTTTACTCGATGCCATCTCAAAATTTTAATGGCTTCGCATTGTCACAACACACTGTATAGTAGCGAATAATAGAAAAACAAATAAGCTGTCACATAGAAAACAGATACAACAAAATAACGTAACACCCTGAAGAGTGCAGCGTGTCACAGACAGCTAGCAATTTTGGTGTTTTTGAGGTCTGTGTCGTGTTGTCTAATTGTAGGTAAGGTATAGTTGTAGTCACCGTTCTTGGCGGTTACGTCAACAATGCCATATGAAATAAGTAAGCAGATCGAGTCTCCATACTACGGGCGAAATCTTCAGCGCATCTGCTACTCTCTCCAGTACGCATGAAGTGGGTAAACAGGGGTAATACGTTAGCACGAGCTGTCGGTCTTCTCCATTGATCGTATTTCTGGGCATTGCACAATTTTATATTGAAGATTGATAACATGACAACTCAAAATGCACTATACCCTCTCAGTTAGTTGTCAAGTTGAGTGTTTTCTCAGAGAGTTGTCATTTTTGTTCATGTCAATGTTTTTCATTGTCACTAACTTCGTAGAGTTCTTGAATCTTCTAGAAAGGGATCTTCACATGTTACTAGGGTATATAAAGGAGTTTGAAGTTCTTGTTGAGATTACGTAAATTTTGTATTTGAGCGAATAAAACATTAAAAAAATAGAAGCCGTTCGTGATAGTCTATTGACATCGTCAATTGTACTTGAAAAAGTGCACCGAAGTGACCGAAACGTCAGTGAAAAATAACTCAAGCATATGTAGTTTCATTTATCCAGAATAAGATAAGAAAAATGTGTTGAGCGTCTTTATGTTTGCGAAAACAAGATTTTTCGCTTGAACATTTATAGGTGCCGATCTTTTCGGAAAAAAAACAAACAGTCTTAATTTGGCAGGGGATTGCGATAAAAATGTCACTAAAAATTCTTCAGTGTCTAATTGGTCTAACGCTTACCCAACTTCTTAGTCATAGAGAAAGCAGTTACTTCTTCCTCGCACTTACCTGGAAACAATAAAAAAATCAAAATAATGAAAGTAAAAATACATATTTAAACAAATTCATATGTGGGTCAAGTATATTGAAATTAATTTCCTCCAGCTAGTTAGAAACTTTATATTTAATAATTGTTAAGGTCGACCAAAGTTGAAATGATACATGCGATGGTAATTAAGAAAAAGTGAAATGAATAGTTTTTTGTGGTATAATTTGATTCCTTGCGCTATTTTCTATGATTGAATAACTGTATTGAAATTAAATTTTCAGGCGAGGAAGTGTCTTTGTTATTGACTGCCTTTGAGTTGAATGTATAACTGTTGTGTGCAAGACAGTATTAAAATTAATCTTCTATCAAACAAAAACTGCTATCGACTTCCAATAAAAAGTTGTTGAGGACAAGATACTGTATTTAGTTTGAATGCAGCCTTGCTTTAAGATATATTTAAATACGAGGGTTCATTGGTATGCTGTTCACCTAGCCTCATTGCAATAAAGCAATAATCCTGAGGTAAGCAACCAGCATATCTCGTATAACTGTGATTCCAATAATTAAATCGGGCTTTGATTCCAATTTGAGGAAAGACAAGAAAACTTATAACTATTCCACGAAAATATATGGGCTGCATAATGTCACATTCAATAAAACCAGTTTTAAAAGAAAACTTTAACCAGGTTTAAAAGTTCTTATAGAAATAATGAATGGACTGCGTATGACAGTTCAATTAACATAAATAAAATTTATAGGAGTTAGTTATGCAACTAAAGAAAAGTCCAACAATCTACTTAAGATGTTCGTAAAATTATTGCCAGATGGACTCATTCAAGGATAGGAAAAGTTTCATACTTGGCAAATTTTAGAGTTATTTCTTTCTCAGAGTGCTGCGCCCCTCTTTGTCGTAGATTCCACGTAAATGGTTTGAAAATAAACAAAACTAAAAGATACAAGGAATGAGATTTGGGAGAGACAAACCTTTGTAAACCAGATGGTGCTGAATTAAAAATTTCCGAGGGCAAGGGCATTCTTTTTTTGAAAAGATACTCTCACAACTACTTTCTAAATTTAGTTGACTTCTATATAGTGTAGCTTAAAAGTTATTTAGAAAGACCGATTCCCAGTAGCATTCCTTAAGGGCTTGTATCTCCCTATGGGAATACAAGAGATTGACATACTATTCACCATGTAGAACCCAAATGTTGAAAAGGGTAGCTAGCTAGGTTTATAAACCCGACCTTTGACTTACAGCAGTACCATATTATAACGCGCACTTATTTGGAGTAGATACATATTTTTAGATATTATAGAGTCAAATGATGATGCCAACGTTGTTTTCTTTCAATCTCAGTATGCCGACTTTTAAAATTAGGGACGTAATTCTAGTCGTAATAGTTAAGAGTTTGCCTCTCCTTCAAATTCAATACCTTGCACATTTTTAGCCACTGACAGATGCAAAGCGTTCAAGCACGTGCTAAGCAAACAAAAAAATATCGACATATAAAATCAAACTCACAATGGTAGGTAAAATTTTGTTTTATACTACGCCTGATGCAATTACTCTCACAGTTCGAATTCAAATTTAAAAGGCTTTATTCCGGTGACCATTACATATACATATATGTATGGTATAGAACACCTCAATGGGAATCAAACATATAGGCAACAAAATAGACAACAGACATCATCAAATAAACACGTGAAAAGATAAACAATGATAGTATAAATATAAGCAATATCTCAGTCAACTTAGCATAGCAAACTCTATGTATAGTGCTAAGACGATCGGGTGCATTACAAATAAAATACATTCAATGGTGATATTTATGCCCTTAAGGATGATAGTATTGATAACTGGAGACATATCATGAGGTTGGTAAAAAATGAATCTAATTGGACAGAGGGAATGTATATGATCTGCAAAAAACGAGTAGCAAAAATTATATTTACTGAAAAAATTCTTCAAGCGAGTAAAACGCTCTTCCGATTAAGAATAATTTTAATTTTCTTTTAAACACAGTAGACGCGTTAGCAATTGTAATTTCTGCGGGTAAATGATTGAATATCTTCACATCCAGTAATTGAAATTGAAATTATTTTTAGTTGGAGCAGAGGCAACAGCTTCTCAAAAATCAGCGAAGTCACTTTACTGTATAGTGTGCAATATTCAAACAATACATCACTGTACTGTACTGTGACATATTCAAACAATACTTAGAAGCAGGTGATCATCAAAGGCAGCGTCATATTTGATGTATCATAAAATCCATATAAGAAGGTACATTTCTTTGGAAGAACAACCATATGCTTTTTGCTAGCGCCTTTTGGAAAAAATTCTTGCTGGCACCCATGTCTAGTTTGATCAGATTGGTCTGTGCATGTTGAACGGCTCAAGCTGAGCTTACCAAACTGATAAGAATAAACAAAGATATCGGTGAAAATACATTCTCTAACTTGTGTAAAATCATTTTAACTCCAGCAGAAAATATTGAAGCTGAACGCTATTTCATTATCCTTCATTCACTTCTGACTTCTGACCGTAAAACGCAACATATCCCTGTTTTTACGACCCGTTTCGCGTTTTTCCAGTTTATTTTCGTAAACGAAACGGTTGCATGCAACATGTGCATCCACTCCATGGTTGCGTAAAATTAAGTGGCCGCAAATGTTACACGTCAAGCAATCGTATGGTTTCCATACAAAAGAATGCCTACTTCTACTGCTATTATTAGTTTGTTGTGGGCAGATATGCATTCATACTGATCCCTATTAGCTGTTGCGGTTTCTATTCAACATTGAAAAGTCTCAATTTACAATAGAATTTAGTCATTGCCAATACTAAATTCTCTACGCAACACAGATGTGACATTGGCGAAAAGGTGGGATTTAACATAACAAAAGATTAGCGTCCACCAAGACATTCCCAAATAATATACAAGATGAATATGGCTTCGATTTATCTTCTTTGTTGTCGCGTAAGATGAATCTTATATCTTCCTATCCGTACTAATTGACGGTTTCTCCACTTGCTGCCCCCAGGGATCGGGCTTGGTCCCAACATGGTTTCTATTACATATCAACGACCTCGTATCCTGTACGTTCAATTCCTTCCTCAGCTTTTCCGACAACAGGACTCCTCACGGAGGCACTCAGGGCTGCGTTCGTAAATTGTTTCAGACTGTACCTTGTACTACTCTGTAACAATTTCAGCGTTCGTAATTATTTGACGTACCTGGGGCTTGATTCTAAATGAGTTTCGACCGTTAAAATTGATTTCGAAGGCGCCTTATGTCGATGTACTTGATTCGCTATGATAATTTTGACATCTGATTATATTGATCTTCTAGATTCAAATTATCATGGCAGTGTCAAAATTATCATATCTAATCAAATGTATCGTCACAAGCCGCCACCGAAATAAATTTCAACTGTCAAAACTAAGTTAGAATCAGGCCCCTGGAACGTCCTTATCAAAAAGTGCTCAAAATTCTCAGATTATCTATTTTTCACGACCAATGGGCTACCTCTTATAAAAATAATGGTCACAGAAAACGTGGTTAAAAATTAGTAGTCTGTCATCAAGTGTCATTACAAGACTCTGTAATAATGTAAGCGTTCTAAAAATAAAGTGACACAGAATTCCAGAGTAAATTTTGATCAGTCAATCTAGATTCCATTACTGTGTACGGTATTAAATTACCAAGTGATTTACAAATGCGCCCCAGTATGACAAACCTATCTCTGCTGATGAGCTAGACCAGTGGTTCCCAAACTTTTTCTTACCACTTTAATGATTTTGCTTGTTTCAGTGGACATTCCTACCATATTCCTAAAGCTCGTCAAGAAATGTGAATATTATTATAAAATTAAACATGAAATAACGTAAAACGTAACTTCCTCTGCAATACGAATCAACAGCTTTGCAGATGACAGCACTCTACGCGGTGGCACTCAGTGTCACGATCTCTGCTGATGAGCTGGACCAATGGTTCCTAAACTTTTTCCAGCATAGACAACTTTAATCCGTCGATTTACCCAAGAAGTTTAATGAAAATTTAGGGGTGTTCCTTAAAAATATCGTCACAGCCTAGTATATGCCTGTGCATGCCGTTTGACTCCAGATTTTATTCACAGTTGTAGGGATACAAAATTTATCTCTTGATAAGATTAGTTCCACTTAGATGGCTCTGAATGTGGAATTATAGTCAAGTGAATGTCAGAGGCATCAAACGTTAAAATGCCAAGAAAGTCTTTTAAAAAAATATATAACGGAACAGTGATACGTTTTAAAACAACCAGCTGTGTTGAGCAGTGGCAAAATGGATTGCACAGTCGAATGTATGTATAATTATGGTATGGCATTGTACTATTTGCCAATTCACACATGATACGAGATCTGTAATTGACATTTTTATTGTAATTTATAGTGGATTAGTGAATTCAAAAAGAGTATAGAAAAAAACGTCCATTAGATTTCGCTCTATTGCGAATAGTAGTATTTTATCAGACACCCATCTAAGAAATACGTTGACTGCAGCTAGATGCAACTTTGAAAATTATGCGATATTCATTAATTCACAAAATAAATAAAACTCAAAACGCAAATATTTTTTGCTAATCTATTTACCATTTTGATTTCGAAAAAATCGATACCTGAGGCATTACCAAAAACATATAAAATTATGAATTTTTGTACAAGCTTTTTTTACAAACATGTACGCCATAATGGATCTGGATCTATTTCTTGACAAATAGATATCATGTGCGTTATCAGCGACCTCGAGAACTTGAGTGAAGTTTTTGGTGAAATTTAGTGAAGTTTTCTAGTTTTGGCCATATTTTAGGAATTCTGAGCCAATGAGCAGTGGCACGAGCAGTTAAATCGTTCAAGCAGCTCACCGACTGGATAGCGTTTAACAAATAATGTGACGAGTAGGCCGACGGCTATAAAACCCAGACTCAAAATTTTCCTTTAATTGTCTTATTTCCGTTGTTTTAAATATAGTTCGCTGAAATTAAATATACAAGTTAAGACCTGTGATAAATTAAGTGACACTGAAATACCCAGTTAAGACATAATTATCATGAATAACTAATTAACTATGCAACTCTGTAACGATATGAATCATATCCATTGTGCCTGCGTCTGTTGACCTTTCGCTATATTTATAACGCAATGTATATGCTTTGTTTTTCTTTTCTCTTCCATCAAATACGTGTCTGCAACAGTACCTTCAAGGAGTCGTATGCCATTGTACTTGTTATCAATCCTTTGTCTAGAACAGGAAATAAGATTCTGTTGAAACAATTTGATACTTCATCTGAGTCACCATTGAATTCTTCTTGTAAATATGGTGAAGTTTTGAAATATACTCGAAAAAAATACGTGTCATGTCACAGTCGTTTGAAACCATTCAAGTTTTACGTACGGGTCTTCGCTTGGCTTATCTTTGGTGACGAGGGCCTTCATGGTGATTACGGCAGCAATATTTATTTTTTTACTTTTTCGGATTTTCTACAAAATGTTGTCACGTACCACGGTCACGCAACCTTTTTTTACTATTTTGATCACTTACTAGTCATTTGAATTCCTCTTTATTAATGGTAGAGTGCCCATTCCTAGACCCAACCATTTTCAATGATTTTCTTTTGGTAAATCTCATAGTTTATTGATTGGATAATTTCACACGTATTGAACTTCCTTTATAAAGTTAGATTTGTTTAACCTCCAGATTCTGGGATATTAGGTGCCGAACACCAGTTATATATATTGTACCTTACGTATAGTTGTGTTGTTTGGGTGCTACCCCGTCCATTTTCTTATGGGATTTTAATCTTCAGTGGTAAGTTTTTTTTCTTATACCATCGGACCACGTGCATTAAAGCATGTCCTGAAGAAGTTTGTTCAATATCTGCTTCCTTTTAGTGGAGAGGTATTGCGGAGAACCACCACACCCTCCTCCAGCTTTGTTTTGCAGCTGATATTGCCGAAAGCCACCCCTTCCCCTTAGCAAAAAAATCTTGATGTGAACAGGTAGAATATCATTTTAATTAATCATTTTATAGATATTATTTATATATTGATTACTGCTGACTGAAATTTCTTAGAGTGTACTTGATGTTGTTTGGCATTTTACGTATTTAAATATGGGACAATGCCTTCTGATTTTCATTTCTGAGCTGCCATAACTTTATTTTAGAACAAGGGATACATTTCTGAGGGTATATCAGTTTAGTGCATTTTTATATTTTTTAACTTTGCTTTACTTTTCTTGTAAAAAAAATGTAAATGGTTTTTCTTCAATAGTTAGTGTTTTCAATGAGTAGTTTTATCTCAGAGAGAGTAGAGAGTAGGTTTTTAAGCAGTATTTCTCTCTCTAGGGTTTTGTTTATGGTTATTCCGTAAATTTTGGAGAACGAGGCAAGCAGCCTTGTGACGTGCCCACTACTAGCCACCGTTTTTTTTTCTTGGCCTAAGCACTTGTGAGCCGAGGGCATCTCCGCCGCGCCTAGCCGTAACTAGGAGAAGTCCTCAACCCAGATAAGTTTAGGCGCTAAAATATCTTTAAAGCGTGTACCATGGTAAACATTTCGCAGGATTATTTATCACAGTCAAATAATTTTACTGTGCGGTAGTTTTTAATGATGTCCTTTCTTTTAACTTGCACTCCAGTGGAGGAGCATTTGTGCTGTTTGCTGAGTTACTACACTGAGTGACAAAAATAGGTAAACCCCTACGTATGTTTATCCGATTTTAATAATTTTTGGCATATATGTTCATTGTCCCTTAAAAGTAAAATGATTGAATTTTCAGCTTGATTCACCAACTGACTGGGGAAGCTGGTTCAATAATGTGTTGAGGATCCACGATTTCTTATACACTCATTTACACGATAAATCGATATGTAAAAAATTCTTGAATTCTAATAAACATACGTAGGTGTTTTCTTTTTTTTGTCACTCAGTATATCTTGTGATTTTTTTAATATCTTGTTTTGTTTGGCTCTCTGTGTACAATCAATTAGGTTTTGTCATTACTGTGAGATTCTTTTCTTTTGTGTGGGCGGTCAGGCAAAACTAGTTCCGATTAACACCTCGGGGATTTGTGCCTTAATCACAAGTCACTGGCGCTCTTAACCCACCCTACTATCTGCTTTGAGTTAAGGCCTAAATTTGCACGCCACTAGACAGCTGTTTTTGCATTGGCTAACCCTTAGTCTTCATTTATAGTGTTTTATTTATAAGTTCATTAATTAATTTCAAACAAAAAGGAAGAGGAATCACACCACCATTGTCTCTTGGTTATAAAAAAAAGGCGTGGCAATGTGGTCGATTTTGATTTGAACTATGTCTTGTCTATGCTCGGAAGCGAAACGCATTTCCAGGGATTCCTCAAATATCGATATGCTTACTCGCTTAGAACCTTAGCTAAAAAAGCTCCTGGTGAAATGCGTATAACCGAGTAGAGCGTAGAATAGCTCCTCTAGTCGGAAACTGTCTGTTTTGATATTGCCTCATGGCCATTTTGGATCTCATTTGGATAAACGTGGCGTTATAATTAATGAACATTTAGAATGATCCAATTGCGAGTTTGCCGAAAATGTATTAGCAGATGTATGGAGTTTAATGGAAATTGATGGTTATCATGTTACTGCAAAGTATGCTGGATCGGGCGAGCCAGAATTTCCTCATTTTCCAGTCATTAAGTAGATTATGTGCGTGAAAGCCAACACTTGCTTCAAATTGTAAAATGTATCAACGTGTTTACGTAAGCATAGAAGGAGGGTAAGAGATTTGCTGACAAGGAGGGGGGGAGGTTATTAATTGTAAAAAATCTGCCTAAGTAACACTATAACGAGCCTTTCTCAAAATACAAGAATTGAGTCAAGTAATGAAACTGGGCGCTGTCTAGGGAGATTTGAACCCATACCTCAGAGAATCCGTCACAATGATCCTATCAATAAGTCCAACTATCATTTTTAGAAAGATTTTACAGTATCACTTTTCACATTTTTGTGGTGGCCTTATCGGAATTATCGAAATTGATGTTTTAGGTGAATGAATGGTATGTATCCTGGGTAAAACTTCACTTCCTGGGTAAATTGCTGCATAAAATCCGAATACGATATCACTTTGGTGCTCAGGCAAATGCAATATGCTGGATAACATACTTGAAACGTAATTTTTTTTCAAAAGGTTCATAGACAAGTTTTAACAATAACTTTCTGCCTATAAGCTACCGTTTGTAACATCTGAAACATGGAACCATGAACATGAAAACCGCAGGATAACTTTCAGGAGTTACATTATCTGAACCATGCTTAGAATTCTACGAGCACACTCAGCAACTTTAACATAATTACCGTGAAATTCAGAGCTTGGAAGGACGGAAGGGTGCTCATAAATTTACGGGAATTTCTTTTTTGCAGAGCGAACTGTCACAAGTTTTTCCACGTCGCGTCTCAGCGCATTATGTTTGAAATCCGGAACGTTTTTTAAGCTTCGATGTAAATAGTCTGGGTATGTAACCCCCCTCCCATTTCACGAGTATCCATCACGTTTTGACGTTTACTGAGGTGAATAGCAGATCAGTAAGAGACATCTTTGTATTAGTCTGCAAAGTTTGCATTTATGAATAGAGTGTAAAATCTAGTAAAACTTGCTTGTAGCGTTTTTTTGTGTGCAAATGAGCTTTCCTAAATAAAAGAGTTGTTAGCAAGTACAAAATGAATCTGTAGAGTACAGTAACAAAATCTAGCTCTGTCTACCTGGCGTTGACGGATCAGTCAGAATTATGCGCCATTTGTCGATTTGGCTGTTATTCTACCGTGATGGATACTCGTGAAAAAAACAATAAGTGCTTCTCAATGTCCTTTTTGGCATTTCCAGCAACAATATTCAAATACTGGATGGGAAATCACTCATAATCCAAGCATAATATCACAGCTAATCGAATAACAGAAATGCTCGTCTGCATTCTGTCCATCCAAAATATGATAACTAAAACTGCACTTCCACAAAATCTTTTTTTTATGTACTCAAGCAACCACGTAGGCAGCAGCCGTTGCTCGTGGCTGCTATGAGGAGCTTGAAGAAACTTTGTTAATCCGATTTTTGAACTGGCTAAAGTTAAACCCAGCTTTTTCCCAGCAGCTGCCGCTACGCATTAAATTGTACCCGATTGTTGCATCCCCAAGCAGTGATAACCTCCAGGTCTCTCGTCAGAGAGAAAGTCGCTTCTATAGTAGTCTTCCTTTCTCCGGTGCACCGGCAGAAATCGGTTTGTCACTCTAAATTCCTGCATGTTGAGTGTTGTCATCATATATGGGATGATACGCCCGGTATCTGTCTTCAGCTTCAGTTTGCTATAACTGGACACTGTTAGCATCGCTATGATAAATATGAGAAGGCATTTAAATGGGATATGAACAAGAAGATTGTAATGCTTCCTTTCCGCAAAAAGTCCAGAAAAGATGGAATGCAATGAAGATTCCAACTTGTCTGCACAATCACAGAAAGGGGGTTACCATTAGCTTCCGGTAGCTCAGTCAGTGGCATGAAGACATCTACAGGTACAGGCGTGTAGCTGTGTCGACCATGGCATGGCTAGAGGATAGAAGAACAAACAGAACACAAAAATTTAACAGATTTTATTTAACTAGAAAAGCATTTTCATTACATTTGAAATTGAAATTTTAAAGAACAAAATGAAAGTTTTAAATCTTTGGCGCTTTTACAAAATTATCAACTTATCTTTCGCTAAGCTGGTCCATTTTGACTGGACTGAAGCGAGGGTGGCCAGGTGCTTCAAGTGGAGGTCCCAGTTATGAGGGGTGACCTCACATTTAGTGGCTTCAAAACTAGTTGTAGGCGAAGGATGCAGTGAAGTTGAACTTAAACATGATCTTCATCAAGGATGAAGCTGTAAGTGATGGCGCAGCCAAAGCACATGCATGGGTGAATACACGGCAAAGTGATAGGCCAAGCAAGGCAAAGTCAAAGACAAAGGAAGGCAAAGGCAAAGGCAAAGGGGGTGGCCCCAATCATTTTATCCTATTTGGACACACATTTTACAAAATGCTAGCACATGGTGCTATATGCTACAGAGAACAAAATTCTCAGCTCTTGTTAGATCGGCGGCTCAAGTGAAAAAAAGCGCGAGGAAGATCACAGATCAGGAACTCCGCATCAACGCGCTCCAAGCGGAAATGTTTCCAAGTAAAAAACCTAGAGATGGGATAAGCTAGAGATGGGATTAATGAGTTGCGATTCTGAAATGAAAATCGAGAAGTGATTTAATAAATACAATCGGACGGTGAAACCGTTACAAGATAAGACCACGGGTATTACGTATCTCGAAAAGTGACGTTTTGTCGTTTTTTGACATTTCGTAGGTTTTTTGTGACATTTTCTATAAGATGTCAACTTAGCACAAGCCGTTGTACACTCGTTTTGTAGCTGTACCTGTTGCATTAACGTCCGCGATCATAGCGAGCTACCGTGGAATAACTATTTGCACACTTTAAACTACCTAGTCTGCAAGATGACATTTCGTTAGTTTTTTTTACGTTTTTTAGGTTTTTTACATAATACACCTGCAGCTCAAGTATAGTCGGTAGTCGATAGTTTATATTTTTGCGAGGTGTTCGAGAGTCGCAAAATGCCACAAAACTGAGAAGCTGACAGACAAATGACCTGACCGTATGATACTTCGCTCAAAAATACCATTTTTATCAATTCAGATCAAAGTGAATATTACAAACATTGACCAATTTAGATTATTATCAACACAGAACTGAGATATTCTCAAATAGTACGTCTTCTACTGCTACTTGCTCAAGACGGATGCGAATACTGTGCGTGTAGGCAGGCGCTTTGTGTTGCTATCTTCAATATAGTCCAGTCAATATATGTTAATTTCTCACTACGGCCATAAGGCAACAAGCCATTTTTTATTCCTTGCTTATTTAGAACTATTAGTTGTTTTTACGTATTTGCGAGTTACTCAAATTGATAGATCATACAAATAAACTAGTTTTCATCATTATCTACAGTTGTATCGTATCATCAAATAGACATGCTATCTGTGTCGGTAGGGTAGAAGCAGAAAAAATTAAAAAAGGCACAATAATTCTGTCGGTGATTTTAATTGCTTTGCGACTGACTGTCTAGCTTCTCAATACGATAAACCATTCTTCAAGACTATTTTCTCATCTGGCTAATATAAGGAAAAACCGCTGAATCGCATCACCTCTCCCCTTAAGTTCCGCTACACACGGGCATTAACTTGTCGCGATGCAAAAAAACGCGCGTTGCCTACTTGCTGTTCGACGTGCGTCGGCAAGTCCTGGGAAGCGTTTAGCATGAAACAATGCTATTGATGTGGTCTCGAAATGTTGACTGTTCACCTGGGTTTTCTACATATTCGGCGACTTCCAATTGTTAATATAAAATTGCATGTTTGTTTTCAGAGAATCACTTTTCTGAAATGAACAGAATAACTTAATTGTCTGCATTTAGTGTTGCACTGCGTATAAATATATATATATATATATAATTATCTATCTAAGCCTCCATCTAATTTCAAAGTGGCAGGTCAAGGTGTAGAGCATGAGAAGTAGTCCCAAAATGGATCTCTGTGATACTCCAAATATGAGAGATGAAGCTGACGATATTCCCAGGGAAATAGATATGTCGTCCTGTGATTTTGGCTGATCAACATTCCTCTACAGTAGGACCACTTATTCCTATTCCAGTTACATTTTCGACTTTCCACGGTTATTATCAATCAATATACAACAAGGGGTTTTCTTTGGAGCGCCTCCGTCTCCGGGGCACGTCGGAAACCTCCCGAAGCCATTTGTTCTTGTCCGGATAACCAAGATTTATCGTCCAGAGACTTGATATTACCATCCACCTATTAAGCTGACTCGACAAACCTTCACATTTAAACTTTTTAGCCTCATCAGTGGCCCGACGACATCCGTCGGCCCCTAAAGAAATTCTCAGGAAAAAAGGGTTTTGCGTGGGTGATGAATAGAAGAAAGACTCACCGGACGCAAAGGAGTTAGTCTTGATAAGATTTCCCTTGACGAAATTATGTGCTTCAAAGGATTGTTGGACGAAAGGGTAACTCAAAATCGAGGAACAGAATGAAACAGATCATGCGATAAGCGTTAAAATAAAGTACAGAATCATCCAAAAACCTTATATGAGAATTATGTTACAATCGCTAGCAAAATTTAACTAACGTAATTTGAAATAACAAAACAATGAACAGAAACAAATAAGTAAAAAAATGAAGAAAGTCAATCACTATTTATTTGATAAGAAATTACAAGTGCTGCCGTCATATGTTGCTTATAAACAATGTTCAAAGTTGTCAATGTTGTAGAACCGTTATGCGGCCGAAATTAATAGAATGATACCTGGCTAGATTTTACGCTAATTTGATATTCAATAGAACACAATAAGAACTTATTACCATTTCCAAGACAAGCCGACAGTAGCTACGCCAGGTTTTTCTTTATAACAATTATAACTTATTCGATATATCTGGATCGCATGTTGAGTAGGATATATGGAATGAAGCGGGGCACCTGACCTGGGTTCACAAATGGCGGTAGTCGTTACGTGACTCTTTGCATTTATATTTTATAGGGTGTCATGTCAGTGACGTACGCTTTCCAAGAGATCTATCGGCATAGTAGTCAATGTAACATCTGAAATGTATCCTGTGGTTTTCATGTCGATAATCCCGCATATTTGTCTGGTCAATGAAACAGAAACATATATATTTAGATTTTTTTGTTTAATGTAGAGTACGTATTGGTCACAACGGTGACCGCCTTCAAAAATGTCAGTTCTGAAGAAGGTCACCGTTGTGACGGAAACGTATACTACATCAAAGAAGAATTTCAAATATATGTGGTTATTTTTGTTATTGATTCCACACATCGATTAGGACATCCATCCTGTACAGAAACCAAATTCGTAAGTAAATCTAGTGATAGTATTTCACGACCCGCAGCTTGGTAAAATGCAGGGACAATGCAACTTCATGTCGACCCTTGGAAGGAAGACTATTGTAACTCAGTTTTGGTTGAACTGAGATATATAGGTACATTAGAAGATTTTCTGATGATTTTCGTTGTCAGAAAAATGACAATCTCATCAAAAATATGTTGCACATTGCAGTAATTCTTGTATATTATAGAAGGTTATAAATGGTATTACAATACAAACCTAACGAAAATGACAATTTTCTTTTATAGATTTTGTTGACTTACTGTAGTTTTCGTTGGATCAATTAAAGAAAAAAGTACACTTGCTCTAGACTTAGTAGGATGTTTATTGAAATATTACAGTATTTTTTAAACAAATGGTCGCTGGTCTTTATTGCCAATCTGAGTTACTCAAATTATGTATATTCATCGTCGTGTTCTCCACTATCATCGTTCTCAACTTCTGTTTTTCAGCACTGTTAATATTACGTCCTCTTTGTATTTGTTTATCTTCCTGAGCTTTTAGAGAAAAATGAAAAGCAGGTAAGCCTCAGGAATGCTAGGAAGACTGTTTGCTTTTGATTTACATAGGTCTAATAAACCATTTAATTTTCAAGCAAGCTTGTGTACAGCAAAGATAGTTCCTGAAGCGTATTGTTTTGCGGTTTCATTCTCTGATGATCAATGTACTATCGTGAGATCATATCAGTATAATCACACTTATATTTCATTTCACGAGGTAATTATTTATTTTCAACTTTTCTCCACAATCATCTTTGTTCTAGTTTTCCGAATTTACCTATTATTTAAAACTAACCAACCACAGACAGGGCCTTAATCAGTACGATATAGGTATGTAATATAGGTCTGTATCAGGTCCAGACTTGGAGATGAACGAATGAAAAGCAAACACGTGAGTGTCTTCTTAGCAAAACAGAGGACTGTAGTAGTTGAATTCTCTGTTAAACTTTTTTATTTCATAGGAATGAGAGAAACAGACTGTGATGCGACTGAACCCAATGCATAACGTGCAGAAAGGGATGCTGTTTGGGTTAAAAGAATTCATCAGTATTTATGAACCGTTAAATTCAGCCAATTTTGGTTCTTTAGCTTCTTTGCATCTGCCAGAATTATTTTGGTTCTTGAATTCATTTTAGTTCGCTATGAAAACTGCCCTTTTCATACAGCTACTACTTGAAAGGTTTTCGCTATTAATTACCGTAACCTAAAACTATGCCGCGAAAATCATGGTAGGTCACACAGTAGGTCTAACGGTAAGTTAGGCTTTTCCGTGATTTTTTTGCATCGAAGACTAAAGTAACACAATTTGATGTAGTTTTCGCGGGAGCAACCGACACTATTATACATACTATATGACGCAGAAGATTTACTGGTTGCCTATAATTGCATGAGATACCATATTATTCCAGCAAAGAGAAACCGATAAAGTCTATCGATGCCATATAGTAAGTCAAAAGCAAGGATTTTTACAGTACTATAATCTTCGTTGCAGTGGCTGATGTATTTTCAACGATAACCTAAAAATGTAACACCACACAAAGTATATGTAAGCTGAGTTGTTGAGTGCTTACATATAGCCTATTTAAACAGCATTTACACTGTGTCAAAACAAATATGGTCACTCGATCGCCGTATCTACTCGCTTGTCGCTGACTACTCAGGCATTTATCGCTCGCTGATCAATAGGGGCGCACGAATTTGAATGACGCAATCTGGTGTTTGTTACGATCAAGAGTAAATTAAATATGAATGCACAAAAATAATAATAATAAATAATAATAATAAGTTCAGCATAATGCTACTCTGCCACTTAACAAAAAAAAAACTGAAAAGCAATACAAAAAACTTGAAAACATTTGATAAGTTAAAAATGTAGGTGTGAAAAATATGATGTATATTATACCATATAAGTGAAAGCTATTCAATATTTCAGGAGTTAAAAGTATAAATTGTAACAGTTACACAAAATGGAAATATTTGTGTGAGGTGACAGATACATTTTATCAACTGATTTATATAATTCTGTTCAAAATAAATTTCTTCATCTGTTTTTTAAATTCGTCATATGATAGTAATTTTGTGGATCGACAAAATAATTGCATTGTAGGTGAAGCATTTACGAAAGAATAATGTTCTGTGAAGAGGCATTGCTTCTAGATATCAGCTCATTTCTCAAAAACGGCGGAATGGATGATAGCAAAGGTCTGTGAATGAGCGTAACTAAGTGTAGTTATAGTAAAGAATGATGAGATGTAGGTCTGACCACCTCTACTAGATTGATAGAGTATTTTTTACGAGTATCAATTACGTGAACAGTGACAGCAAATAAGAGCTGATTATCTAGCAATATCTCAAAAATTCATATATCGACAAGTGACACACAACTCTGACGGATCTGTCAACGCTAGGTCTGTAGATATGGTCGTATTTTGTTGTGACCTTTTGTACAGTATGGCTTTATACTTCCCAACAGCGCATTTATTTCGAAAAGTATAACTTCGCATACAAGAAAAACCGCTACAAGCAAAATGGCTGCTTTTGATAATGACTATATTTCAAGTCAGGTAGGATTAAAACAAGATAAACAGTTCTGAATTTGGTCTTGAATGTTACTCGATTTATACCTGATTCATTATTGCCAACACTACAGACTTTAATACTAAGCTGTCACTTGCTGATCAGTTGTATTTACGTCGGTAGACTTCAAAACGTAATGAATACTCGTGAAAAATTACTTATGTTTTGGCACTATACATAACCTCAAATGGCGGATTTTAATATGTTCCAATTTTTTTTCCTATGATGCTGTCCTGACAGCGAGCTGTGAAAAATTTGGCTTTGTCAATCTTCCATAGACTTGGATAATCAGAAACCAGAGATTAATTATGGAGATTAGCAAGTATCAAATGTGTCAGATAATATTGTTACAACCTGTTCGCCCTTCTAATAACATTTTTATAGTTAGGTTAAAATCGGTTTGCAATCCGCAAGGCAATTCAATCCGACTTAAAAAGTCGTCAACTTACGAATGGGTAACCCTATAAAACTGATAATGTAGACGCCTCTGGTCAATTACAATCACCCTCCTTACCTACTAGTTCCTGCAGTTGTCACGATACCTGATTTTTTGTATTCGTTTTAAAATAAAACTGCAACTGAGTGACGAATTATGTTCCCAAGGCATGAAATTCGTAATGGTAACCGAGTTATCTGTATGCGTTTCGAATATGATTACGTTAAATATTTTTTTAACAATTAAATGCTGATAAAGGAATGGAGTTTCATAAACTGTCAATAGCTTTTTTTAACTAAATCATATTCCCTTGACAAGTACTTAAGAAATGTGACCATTCGTGAAAGAGGAGCCACAGCAATGGTTTTATTTTAACAAACAATGATTCTAATCTACAAAAAAAGAGTTAAAAATTGATCGAAACAAAACGTATTTAAAAAAAGCAACAGCACTAGAAAAATCCGGTTTAGCATGTTTTTGTATATGGTACAACCTTGGAGTCTTTTAGATTTGGCTCCTCCTGAGAAAATTTGCTACACCCGCTCTTCAGGCTGGTATACTTCACAAAACATTATATCTTGCCAATGAAAGCCCTCCCCCTGTGCGGGTGTACATGAACGTTGCAAATACTACCCTCGCGTGAATATGTGTGAACAATTATGGACGCTGGAAGCGTATATTATTTTTTTTTTCATCCAAATATAATTACAATTTTATATTGGCATCTTCAAAATAACTTCTTTCTGAAGCCACACAGCGCTGGAGACGGTTCTTCCACTCGTCGTAGCAGTGTTGGAACTCGGATACTGGAATAGCCTTCAGCTGGTCGCGTACAGCCGTTTGAATCTGTTAGACTAACCCAAAATGCGTTCCGTTGAGGTGATTTTTCAACTTCGGGAAGAGAATAAAGTCACCAGGACACCAGGACTCAAGTCAGGCGAGTAAAGAGGCTGCGGAGTCACAGGAACGCTTATGCTGGCCAAAAACTAGTTTATTGACATTGCTGTGTGACAAGGAGCATTATCGTGATGCAACATCCAGTTGTTATTAATCTGATGAACGGTGGTATCAGTCAAATTTAACTCGTCCCCGATCATTCGGACTCTCAACCGACGATTTGAACGCGCAAGATCCCGGATTCTGTTGATACTTTCTTCTGTTCTTTTAGATGAAGGCATTCCGCTTCGTGTTTCATCTGCTATCGACTTTTTTGCCCTTTTTGAGAAGGTCTTAAATCACCGAAAAACCTGAGCTCTTGACAAAACACTATCCCCGTTTAATCAAGTTAAGTTTCCGTTGCACTGTGCCCAAGACTGAAGCAAAACCGTTGCTCGAAATTGATGTCATTCATTTTTAGAACACAATAGAAGAAACTGTTTCACAAAAAAAATCGCTACGGACAACCAAATGACTCGAGCGAGTTCAAACTTGTACTAAAGGCGGATCACATGTTCCCCTGTCTCCCCTCCAGGCCCGGCGCCTCCAGTGTTGCCAGATCGAACGGCGCGTTGCCAGTCTCACGCCTTAATTTACAGACCTGATAAATATACTAACATAAAAAGTTTAGATATACCCTTCTCCAACCCCTGCAACACCCAATTCCCAATTTTTGGCCCGTACAATTTTTTTTTTTACCTGAGAGTGATCAGGAGCTTCTGAAAAGTCAGAAAACGAAGTTTGAGTGACATATTTTTTCGTTTTTTGTCCCCTAACCTCGCCGCCATTGGACCGATTTTAAAAAACTACAAAGCTTTATCGTTCTATGCATTGTAGTTATCTCGTATAAAAATTTCGGAGTTATAGAGAGGCGACGGATTAGCGGACAGACCGACAGATAGACGGATAGACAGACAGACCAACGGAACGAGTGCCATGGTTTCTCATTATGTAGAGGAAAAAAAATAATAAATCCTTAAACGACCCCATAGATAGATAGATAGATACATTTATTATCTTGTAGATCATAAAAAATGACATAAGACTCGTCCTAAGAGGGAGGTACATAGTACACATAATTAAAAATAAAAACGAAACAAACATAAGTATTTACAAAGTACAATCAGGGACAACTTAAGGCGTACAGACATTCACATATAAAAAAAGTTTACAAAAATATATCACAGTGCCAGGTATTCAGACAAAGAGTAGAAACATTTTTCAACTAATAATTTTCGTAGTTTACATTCAAAACTAGCAATACTACTGACATTCCTGAGGTTAGCTGAAAGTTTGTTATACAGGGTGACTTCGAAGTTGAGTCATTTATTTTAACAGTGAGTAGATCTGACCAAAAGAAATGTTTTTTTCCTTTACCATTTTTCTGGTAAAATTAAAGTAACAAAGTTATAGCCCTTTGGAAGTTTGAGTACCGCCCTGCCTATTATATGCTCGTGTTTGGCGACAACGGATATAATCCGCCTGACCGGTTCATCGCATCGGAAACAAAAAAGCGAAAGAATTTGAAACGTTTATCACGATGTTTTTCGTCAGTCTATAACGCGTTAGTGAATAGTAGTGTGTTGCGTGGCTCAAACGAAATCAAAAATGGCACATGTTTACGAAAATGCTGAACTTGTGGACATGATTCTTATTTACGGGGGGGCAGTCAAATGCTCCCGGATGCATCACGGATTTATGCGAATCGGTTTCCCAATCGAGTGCAACCAATCCCTCGTGCCTTTGTTAATGTAGTACAAAGGGCTCGTGAATCAGGTGACTTAAGACCTCACAGGTGAGGGCATGCTGCTCCAAGACCGCACGATCAAATACAGGTCCGCACTGAAATACTTGTCGGGAGGATACTTTATTAAACAAGGTAACATTTTTTTTTTATTTTTTTTTTTATTTTTACACACATATTTTGGTTTATCTTCCTTCTACAATCATTATCTGAAAATTAATGACTCAACTTCAAAGTCACCCTGTATATTCTGATGCAGGTGTATTCCGGTGACTTTTCGAACAGCGTCAGTGTGTGTTTTGGAATACTCAGACTCTCACCTGCCCTTGTATTATAATGTGTGTTGATGTTTTTGTTCTGTATAAATTTTGTTCGGTTTGTATGTGTGAAAAGGGCGCACTTATAAATATGAATGCTTGGTAGAGTCATGATGTTTTTACTTCTGAAGATATCTCTGCAGGATTCTCTTCTACGAATGTTGAATATCAATCTGATTATTCTCTTCTGTTGAACAAATGCTCTAGAAATTGAAGTTGCTTGTCCCCAAATTATGATGTTCCTTGATAAATGTGAGTGGACGAGAGCATAATATACATCTAGTAAAGCTGACTTTTCGAGGTTTAAAATCAAACGATTTGCTTGGCACCACCCTTTCATTTCACCTTTTACTCCATTTATTTTTGCAATAATGTCATTGCGTGTAGTTCCACTTACAAGAACTGACGTATCATCCGCATAATTTGTTACAAATCCAGAGAGATGCAAATCACTTATATATAGAATGAATATTCTATCCAAATCCAAAATGGCACCCAGCCGCCATCTTGAAATGTTCAAGGGCCACTTTTCCGTTAAAATATAGTCTCTATGCTTACAATTTCAGCTTGCTAACCTGGCCCGTTCAAAAAATAAGTAAGGCACTGCATAACCTATGGTGCCAACTGAAATACGAAACTAATTATGATGTACAGCTCGCAATATTACTGACAGAACCAAGTAGGATTATCATGGTAAAAGCAATGTACGTATAATACAGATTCGGCTTACTTGTTTCGGCTCCACGATTCTATACGTATATACCAAACCTATCTGTACTCCATGAAAGTTTACACGGGCGTTCGACTTCTATAAGCCAATCCGATGCTATTATCCGAGTTAGTTTATTACAGCGAGAAAAAGAGAGAGAGAGAGAGAGAAATATTGTGCAGGAGAATCTACATTGTTAGCAGGTTCGCTATATACACTTGTAACGAATAAAACAATGTTTTGAGCTTCAGAATCGTTTTGTTTTAGTTAGGCAACTAACTGATTAACCAATCGGTATGGTGGAAGGTAAAGATAGCGTTTTCATTTATCGAGATTTTGGATTTTGACTATCTACCTTTAGGTGACAGATCTGTAACGTTAGTTTCATTTTAATCGCGAAAATGAGGTATGTTTTTTGGATATTATATGACATGTACACCTCGAAAAACCATGTCGCTCATTGCCGTCGGTCTGTCCACAAATCTTTGTAACGCCTATAACTTGGACGAGTTTGGATGAAATCTTCGCACAACGCCAAGGACAAAAAACCGCAGTCAAAATACTTAAAAAATAAATTTGTGGGTAACTAGAAGTTCACTCCCAGAGAGTAGTAAGGGTTAGTTAATTGGAAGGTCCAACATACAATAGAGAAACATGGACCGCAAAAAGGCAGTGGTTTTTCAGTGCATTGTGCCTCATTTCTAGGAAGTGTTAACCAACCACGAAGCATTTTGCTTGAAAATTGCCCTTATTATATCTGTAATAGAATTACGACAGAAACAAAGTGAAATAATATTTCATCCTACAATGCGCTTATGTAAACAGATCCGTCTTCATAATTAAAATGCGGACAAGGCACAGCAAAAGCTTCATCTTAAGCGAAAACATAAGCATGACTGATGAATTTTGAATAAAGTAAGCGAAAGAAGCACTGGCTACATTGTACCTCATAATTAGATGGAAACAAAATGTACAGTTCTTTATATATACTCGACTTTGGTAATACTAAAATAAGTATTTCAGGTAGGATATACAAAATAATTTCTGGAATGACATCTGAAATACTGAATAGAACATGTGTCTTTCAAATTATTTTTGAGGATAAAATACTTTTGTAAGAAAGCAGCATTTCATTTAGTTTATGCTCATGTTATTACACGAATTATATAGGAATAGATTGCAATTATCGCAAAACTGTTACAAAATATTCTACACTAGGCATTTTGGGGTTTAAGTAAAACCAGTTCTTCAGTCAATACATCGCTTATTTTTCCTTGATGATGCCTTCTTATCATGCCCCTACAGTTTTTCTGGAGTAACTAAGGTTTGGCAATGTCAACGTATGATATATTATATATTTCTGAAATCAGAATTAAAAGTTCCATTCATCTGCGCAAACATCCAATATGGCGACCATAAAAAAAAATCAAGTTCATGCTGAGGACAAGAGACGAAACGTCATATTGAATTTATTATGCCATCTGGTAGAGTTGGTTACCTAAATACTCAACTTTGTCCCCATTTAAGCTGGTGAGGACAAAAATTTGAAACACCCGGGATATAGAGGTTGTAACATAAAGAAAACAGGTGTTTTCTATTCAGTTGCGTGCATTTGGAACACCCTTTATTCGTCGCAGCATTCGCAAATAGCAATGAACGTTCACAAAATTAAATATCTGAACGAATCTGTAAGATGAAGCAGTTCTATATTCTGTCTGTAGTAGAAACAGGTTTATTTGTAAACATTCATATCGCTTGCAATTAACACAGCATTTTCTACGATTAGCGCGATGTAAACTATGGTAGGAAGTAATACGTAACACACAACTGTTCCCATAACAGGAAACGCCTAAACAAGTCGACAGACGACTGTAAATTTATGCAGGGGACGAGCACGCTAGTATGGGAGATTCTCTCGTAAAAATTCATGAGATTACTCATCCTATGCTTATTCGGAAACTCGATGTTATTTCCTAGGTCATTGATTTCAAATAGAGCTGATATTCGATGTTAAAGTGGTGATGGTATTGGATTGCAATGAACAGTGGGATGTTACAAACATAAAAATATACAAATAAATAAAATAATGTGAGTAGAGAAATGGAAATACATGGTGTTTCACAACTTATCCGACAAAGTTTAACCACATATACACTGTTACGAAAGAAGCTAATTCTCAAAAAAAATGTCTTACAGAAATTAAGCTATAAACCTGAGTTTCAATAATAAATTGAAAAATAAATATCTGCATTTTGCGTTCATCGTCGTGATATTAGAACACGCATTAATAATTTATTGTAGCAAATGTTGTACCATAACAACTGACGAAAGCAAAATACCAGGAAATGTTTGTTTTTTAATACTGATAAGAACGTGTAAATAAGGTTTAATCTGTATAGTGGGTGATCTGAATGAAGAACGGTCGATTTTTGTTTATATTTTTAGTTATTTATTAATAAAAATGGCACATGTGTACACTAATGAGGAGTTACTGGACATTGTTTTAGCGTACGGAAAAACAGGGCAAAATACGCGAGCGGCTTCTCGTTTGTATGCACACCGATTTCCGAATAGGCACACACCACATCACGAAACATTTAGTTCAATTGTTTTAGGTGCACGTGCTAGTGGAGATATGCGCCCCTGATGTGGAGTAGATGAGGGTCGGGTTCGCCCACAACGTGTTTTAAATGCCGAAGAGGAAATTTTGGGTATTGTGGAAGAAAATCCGGGAATAAGCACAAGGCAGTTTGCCCAATAGGTCCCAGAAGTGTCACATGCAACAGCGTGGCGCATATTACATGAGGCTCAACTGTACAATTATCACGTCCAGAGAGTCCAGGCGTTGCTAGCTACAGACGACCCCCTAAGAGTAAGATTTTGTGAGTGTTTGTTGCACGAAAATGCTCAAAATGCCCGTTTTGCAGCTGATATTTTGGCCACCAATGAAGCTATTTTTACTCGTAATGGAATAACCAATCTTCATAATACAGACGTTTGGTCCTTTGAGAATCCTCACGCAGTGGTCCAGACACACTTCCAACATCGTTTTTCTTTAAACGTGTGGGCAGGTATTGTCGATGAACGTCCAATTGGACCTTTCATATTGCTAGATCGGATGGATGGTCACCAGTATTTGGAATTTCTTCGGAATGATTTGCCGGTCCTTCTTGAAGATGTGCCATAGGCGGTCCGAGCACGGATGTGATTTCTGCACAATGGGGCACCTCCGCATTTTCGTTTAGAAGTTCGTGAATTTTTGAATCAGGTATACCAGATACGCTGGATCGGAAGGGGTTGACCAATTGCATGAAATCGAATGATTTAGTAGGATATCATTACTAATATTATACGCATAAACTATTGCTAACATCGAAGCCTGGTTATCTAAGAGAAAAACTCTTTAATCAGGATATACATAGCAAATAATTAAGAAATAAAAATATTAATATACTATAGTATCGTTCAACCCTGTTAAAATGTAGTTGTACATACAGGGTATTAATAAAGTATGTAGACAAACTTTAACCATCGAATCCTTGGTCAATTTGAAGACGAAATTTCCATATGAACATGGGTCCGCAACGGTTTTGTTTTCAAGCTAGAGCATATTAGCACTAGAAGAAATGAGGATATTGTTCTAAAAAATTATAAAAGAATGGAACGTATTTTATTTTAATTAAGTATGCCCTGTGGTGAATATCACATGATTTACAGTTGTTTTCAGACCCTCCGTGTACGTAGATACGGATAATGTTATCCAGTATTTTTTGAGAAAATAGCATGACATTGATTTGTTTTGATCGCAATACTTTTAATATTTAAGCATTGTGCTTATCTAGACACTTATGACGTACCCGAAAACAACTGAATTAATTTATTTTCTCAAATAATTCTACAGCTGTCAAATATTTGTTTTCTTGTCTGGTCATTCTAAGACTCCAAATATTTTTAAGTTTTGGTAATTACTAATTGTCTCTATTCTATTCGTCATTGTGTCTGATAATGGTTCAGTTCAGTAATCAAGAAATAACAGATATGTATTTCGTTTACGGAATTACTCAGGGTAATGCTCGACGAGCAAGACGTTTGTATGGTGATCGATTTCCACAACGCCCGCTGCCTAATGTACAAACTTTCATTATTCACAGAAATACTTGGAACATGAGTCGTATTTCTTTAGCTCGAAAAGAAAGCCATTACGGACCCATGTTCATATGAACATTTAGTCTTCAAATTGACCAAGGATTCGATGGTTAAAGTTTGTATATACTTTATTAACACCATTATATGAGAAATGAGAAACATAATATCGTCAAAAAATACCAACATCAATACACAACCCATATGTATTTCCCCAATGTCTATGCATCATTGATTACTCAGTCCGAAAATGGTTTTCACTTGCAATGAAAAGTGCGCCTATATGCATGTACCAGTTTTCACTACTTTGGCAAAAATAGACTCTTACTTGTACTAGATACCAGCTGAAGCAGCATCATTAAACTCAGGCATTATTCAGTATCTACCGGGCGTTTAACCGATTTAACTACAAGAAAAGTACATATCACATCTTGCAAATGTAATATAAGCAGTCTGACCTCCAATCAGACTATTAATGGAAGCGAAAACGTGTCAATGTGTTGTCCAACAGATGTTAGAAGTCAGATTACTTTCCATTGGAGTGATTGTAATGAAGAGTGTTTATGTTACACGATACACGGTGAATTTTAATACCTATAACATCCAGTGGTTTTCATGTTGGTAGAGCTCCATATTTTCCTGGGTGAATGAAAAGTCATTTATAGAAACGAGTCACTGCCACCATCAACATTAGTAAAGAGTAATTTCTACACAACGTGGTCACATTGGGCTAGAAAAACATGGAATCGTGCGGTTAATCTAACGATAAACATCGGTTTTTCTTCTGGGAATATACTGAATCTAATGCAGTTTAACATTGTTAATCATGTATAGACCGTCACCGTATTTGGCGGGTCACAGTAAAAATGCAGGAAGTGATTTCATACATTCATCTCCCTCACATATGCATATTATGCAATCGGTCCCTATCTATCCGCGGACGTTTGCTTGTATAAACTCATACGTCTCTTAGCTTCTTCTAAGCGCCATGAAAATTTTCTCGTGAACGTAAACACTGTCAATTTGACAGTTTGCTTGTAATGGACATGTGATTTATTTTCACCATTATTGGTAAAAAAGTTCGTGTTATATTACCCAGTGCATATGTCTGTGCAATAGCGAGTAGCAGTTGCATTACGGACCAACTTGCGTCGTTTGCTATTTACGTTAAGGAAGTTAAGCTACATACATGTACCATCAGTCAATCTGTTTACTTAATAACATTACTTGTTTGAATGGATCATTCTTGGCTTTACATTTGATAATATTCTCGTTGTTGTCTCAAATGATATAACCTTGAAAAGCATCATATATGATAAGTATCTTTTAGTTTAGACGGTAAGTTCAAATGGACTTTGTTATGTCATTTGAGGATGCGGTTTGTACTCTAAAAACACAAATGCTCTTTTTGTGTCACCCTGTATTCTTATATCTCTTCTTGACTCAGTAACCTGTACCAATTCCTTGCGGATTGGCTAATTAAGGTCAAGGAGATGTAAATTAGTCACGAGTAGGGTATAAAAGTGCATCTAGGGATGCAACCACTACTGCAGGGGTGAATTAAACCAGCGGGAATGCATTAGGGAGGGTAATTAAAGCACCCCGAACATCCACTGTGAATGGTTTATTCGGAGATGAGAAACATTACTCAACTTCTGGCGAGCTCCTTCTCTTTGAACATAAATTTACGTGTGGATAATGGAGATCTCATTAATTCGTAGACAGGATACCCGGCTGTGACTCATTTTTACCTAAAACTGAGAGAGATATTAAAAAAATAATAGTAGTATTGCACTTTAATCTAATCCTTGTATAATCTGTGATATCGATATAGTGTATACTATTCTCGCTTGTTGCTGGATTTGAATAAGAATTTTCAAAAATCTGTTGGGGAATCTAACAATGAGATGATATGACACTACTTGAGAAACATAATTTTTACCAGTTGCATTCACAGCTAGTATTAAAAAAATGTCAACCAACCTCGATTTTCTGCAAGTCTATATAGACCTGAAGAAGAGCTGTGACGCTAGCCTAGATTATGTATGGGCTGTTAGAAAACGATCTGGCATATGATTTCCCATCATTTAACGTTTTTTCATAAACATTTTTCGTTTTTCTAGATTATTGAAAAAGATCATTACACATAGTTTCGTCATCATTTTACCACCTTTTTCCACCAAAAATGTTCGTATTTGCAACTTAGGTAACGAGAAAAGTAACCAAGGTTTGACGGTATCCCCAAGAATTCGGTTCTTTACAGCCTAAGCCTATTATTCTACTACTTACTATCCAGGTTTATTCAATCTACCAGTACACGCATGGAACATAAATTTGAGATTGTGATTTCTACGTAGCCTGGACAGGTGTATACAAAAGTATGGGTAAATGTAGGCTATCTACGTGTGACCCCAACTTCTTGTTTTCAATATTCAATATAAGTCATTTGAAAAAAGTTGTTTTGTGGTGAAAAAAAAATAGGATAATAAAGAAGACTTAGGGCCGATTTCACCAACATTAATATTATGGACCAATGGGAAAATACCATCGAAATGCAATTTGACAGAAGCTGTCAAAGGTCTCAGAATATCATGATTTCTATTAAAATATTGAATAAAATCGTGAAAATTCGACTGATTATAAACAAGCCCACTTCTTGATTCCAACATGATGCTTTTGTACAGAGAAAACAGGTCAGCTTTCATGTATTTTGATTTGTGATAAATTTAAATTTAACGATCAGTTATCCCCAAAAGCCAATGGGAATGCCGCAAATAATAGGTCGATTTTCTAGCTGTTAAATTTGGCAGCAGATTTGGACGTTTGTTAATGCATGGCAATCTCGAATTTAAGTTCAATATACTGTTATCGTTACATACCTGTTGAATAGTGTGGATTTGTCTGTATTTTGCAAGAAAATAGAATATAAAATACATTCCACCCAATTCCTCATCTTCCTTTACATCATAATAGTAATCATTTATTAATTTACGGGTTAATGAATTTCTTCAAAGCTATAAAAAAATTGTCCCCTTCATCTTAAAACACAGATAATATATGTGTAAGACGTGTCAATCCCTACATCTCCGTGATGCATAATGCAATTACTATGGACACAGACAAAAAATTACGAAAAATGTCTCGCAAATAATGTCTTTTAAGTCCAAAGATCATAAAAACTATTAATGTTTACTGTTTGATTGCCTTTTTCACTGGTGGGGTTATCTATCTGTCACTCGCAGGGTTGCCAAGTCTAAGGACGGTCACGTCCCGTGATGAAGGGTGCGACATGAATCTTTTACATTTGCTGGATTTGAATTTAAAGTAGGAATACAAACATAGTACTTATGATAGTTGGAGCTAGACTGATAACACTTCTTGAAGAATATTTGAAAAATGTGAACACCGTCATGGTCTGTTGTCAAATTGCAAATGAAGTATATGAAAATTCTTACATACAGTGGACCTTCGTCATAGTTTACTATCCTGATTATGATCATTTTAACAGATGTGTTGTATCATCAAATTTATGAACGAATATAAGAAAGCTCTCATATACCTACATACAGAGGATTTTTCATGTAAATTTACTAGGTATCATGATTATAAGCATCTTTGGTAGATTGTTCGATCCGGAATGGGAAAGATCTCCTATTTATGAAAATATTTTTGGTATCATCTAACCGTTGCAATCAGTGCACAAAAACTGTGACATATGATTTATAGCATAACCCGCTGCCCTATTAATACAAATTTAACATACAGGTCGCCTAGCCGTGGGGATGCAGTGATCGGGATGAAAATCACGGCAGCAACTGATGATTTGGGCATGTCTGGTAACAACGTATGAAGTGAAACGCGCTAACTTCACAAATTTGAAGATTTTGTACAATTTCTTTGAAAATGATGAAAGATATGTCTGATTTGGCAGGGTAATGTCACAGCCAAATGACAGTCACTCTTTCTGACACAGTCCGGATCGAAAGATGACGATACTCGTGAAATGTATTGATACTTCTAAATATAGGATCCTATCGAACATCCTTACTTTCAAGATGTATAACCCGAGGTACCGATGGAGCTATTTTGCGGCGCCATGGAACTAATTTTAAATTTTCATTTGCATTTCCAAGTGTTGTGCAACGATTTTGGGAAAAATTCCACGAATACTCTTATAAAGCATAGTAGAGTATATTTGAACAGTTGGCGGGGCTTACTCCACTGGGACCAGGGGGGTGAAACGAGATATTAATGCACAATCTGGCAACCATGTCGCACCCTCACAAAATGGCCGCTGACAAAAACACAAGTCACCTAATATAAATATAACCTAGAATGTGTACTCGTAAAAAAAGAAAAATATGGCAAATTTGTAGTTTTTTGCAGGTTTTAGGTTTGCTGGTAGCTTTAAGGCATATATTTGGGAATTTCTTAATCACTGTGAATATAGTTTGGATGTTTGTTCAGTTCCTGAACAACGAAAAATATTCAACTTTATGGATGTATGGATATCAAAAGACCTGAATGGATTGTGGGAATATCAATCAAAGGTGCCATAATGGTTCTGATGAACGGCAAGTAAATGAATGGAAACGAGCAATATCTATGAACTTATTGGTAGAGCCTGTCATCAAGTAGGTGCCTAATGGCTATCTGCAAGAGGTTTATAGGAAAAAAAACACGGGAGGTGATGTTAAATCAGTAAAATTGCATATCAATTGAAGAAAATAATATAAACATGAATAAACAATCAACAATAGTAATTAAAATATGAATTTAATTCAAAAATCAAAGATTTCTTTAAATTATTATTTCTTATGAATTATATGTAATTTCTTAATAGCTGGTGATGTTTCAATGACAAGATGTCATCTCATACTTTGACAGTATTTTGTTTTCAACATTTCATAGCTATTGGTTGCTAAAATTTGTTGATTGGAACTTTAAGCTCATTCGTTGTATTTAACGGACTGTTACCCTATAGGTGGAGAATAATGGACTGTTGATTTGACAACCTTGGTGAAACCCACCCTTAGGCTGTAAAGAAAAGAATTCGTGGGGATTCCCGTTAGAAATTTCTAGGCTGACCTCAAATGACCCGAAAAGATCATTTCTGATGTTTTCATTATTCAAAGTTGGAAAAACAAAAAAAAACATGGTTGGAAAAATATAGTAAAACGATGGAAAATCCATTTGTGCTCACTTTTTAAATCTGATTAATTCTGTGCTAAACTTCACTTCACATGACCAGAATTTTCTAGACTAGCTAACTAACGCCGGCCTGAAGATTACTTACCTTTTTAGTGTTTTGCAAAAAGCCCCTCACTCCACCACCTTATTTTTTGAACGAGTCGAGTTAGCGAGCTGGAATTTGGGATAATGAAATAATAACGAAAAGTGACAGTTGAAAATGTCAAGATGGCGACTGGACGCCAAGCCGACATAATTTTAATACAAAACAGTACAGACTAATGAAATGAAAACATCAAAAAGAAACCCCTGCAGTCTTCTTTTAAAAATGTTACTTCTTCCAGTGTTACCAATTACACTCGGGAGCGCGTTCCGAATCCTAGGCCACAAAGTGCCTGGTGGACCCGCCATTCAATTGGTATTGTATTTACTTAATATTATTAACTTCATTATTTACTGTGAATTTATTGAAATACGATCATTTCGAGAATGAATCGTAAAGGGAGGATCAAAATTTAATATTTTGCCATTGTACAGAAATTTTGAATTTAACTACGGTCAGGCAGCAAATTCCTAAATATATTAGCGCCTCATTAATCATACCGAACACCGATGTACGTGAAAACAATTTTGTTATAAATCACACAAAATTATGCAGGCTACAAGAGAGCCATCATTCAGTTATAATTAATTTAAATATGTTTTCGCCATGGTGATAATACCTGAAGTGATAAAGCCCAGGCAACGGGAACATTGCGGTTTGATTTATTTGCATTAACACATAATCGGTTACCAATACACAAAGGCATCAAGTGGCTATGATGTCATAACGACCGATACTGCTTTTTTAAAGTACATTGCAGTAAATGTTGGTGGTGTACTGCAGAATTCATGTTAAAAATTTTCTTTATTCAATTTCATGAAGACTACGATCCCAACAAATTACTAGGATTTTTCACGCACTTATTGACATTCGACATGCGTGCAAGAAGAAAAAGGGAGTCAGAAGATGAAGCATCCGTGGTCAACTCGGAGTAAGATCCTCAAAGGCAGCGTTCGTTTTTAAAATCTTCCAAAATCTGTGTAAGAGCACTAGTTCCATCCAGAGCTCTATCCTATCTCTAAGAGCCGTTTTACACACAAGAGAATTACTCCGAAAATTATGGTTATAATTATGCGAAAATTTTTGCTGTCGTATTACACCTAAAAGAATTCTTGTGAAAATTTTCATGGTAAAAATATAAAACCCGTTCTATAGAATATGCGCGAGAATCGGCGCAGAGGGTTATTTCCGTGCATGTCATTATCAAATGTCAACGTCAACAACATAACCGCACATAACATTTGTGCAGAGATAAACCCTTCTATTTGTGGGTATGGTCCTGTTCGAGTCGTACTACGAAGAAGCGTTTATTGTTATTGTTTATTCATAATGTCGTGGAATCGGGAAGAAGTTACACTGTTGTTGTAGGAGTACCAAAAATGGGGAAACCTGTACAAGCAGGTGAAGTCACCCAATTACAAAAACAGAAATTTGCGGCGTCAGGCGCTGGATGCGATAGTCCAAGCATTGAGAAGTTTTATAATATTAACCAAGATCTCGATTTCAAAAATAAATTTAAATCAACAACGTCTGTTGTCTTTCCGATTATTTTGGACGTCATACCCGTTAAGGTTATGTCCATTCGAAAATATTACTCTAATGCGCAGGCGTATCATATGAATTACTCGGAAATTTTGTTTGCTTGTGTCATACAGGTTGTAGAGAAAATCTTCATATTTTTTCCATGCAAATTTTCGGCATAATTATGACCATAATTTTCGGAGTAATTCTCTTGTGTATAAAACGGCTTTAAGGCAAGTGTGTTGATCTACGAAAAAGACAGGAGCTCCTCCAGGGAAGCCGACAAGAAAACCCAGGTATGTGCCAATCCTACATTGTCTTTGGATGGTTGGGTGTCAATTATTTAATCAATTTTAATTATTTATATCTGAAACAGTCTTGTAGCTCTCCGCGACTCCAAAACTGTCTTTGCAAGAAATAGTTTTGATAAAAATGCAATGAATATTTATTACTTGTTAGTTCGTTTATTACAGAAAATACAATGAAGAAGGATCACGTCGTAGAGTTATTTCCTGAGTCTGTAGAGGATCCCCAGAAAGGGAGTTCCCCCAAAATGTCAACGGAAAAAGAAAAATACGGACGAAATTAAGCGTATTTGTACTTTTGTACTTTTTCAAAATGCTATATTTATAACTTATTAATTTTAATTGGTGGATGACTGATCGATCAAGCCGGGAGCGCTCAGTTCTACGTTTATTATTCTACGTATTATTCAATAAATAGATCTCAGAATAAACTATACTAAGTGACATATAAATCCGAACACCCAGTTTACATGGTTTTATTTTAATAAAATTTTGTATAAGTACTTAATGAAGCATAATAAGTAAATGATAAAAATTTCAAAATGATTGCACTGCTTTAAAGCCCTTTGACCTTTAATAATGTGTGGATGCACCCTGATGTGCTACGCATTCTCCAACGCGCCTAGGCATGCTTCTGATCAGGTGGTCAATGTCCTCCTGTGGTATCTCATTCCAGGCAACCACCAACTCCTCTCGAAGTGCTTCTAGAGTCTGAGGAGGACGTTGCAAATTGAGCAATCTCTTGCCCATCATATCCCACACGTGCTCAATTGGGGATAAGTCGGGAGATCTTAGTGGCCATGGTAACAATGTGACATCATTATGTTGAAAGAAGTCTATTGTGACTCTTGCAACATGTGGTCGGGCATTATCTTGTTGGAAAGTTGGATCTGCCAGGGTGTCAAGATAGGGTAAAAGATGGGGTTCTAGAACTTCTTGGATATAACGCTGCGCGTTCATGTTACCTCTGATGACGATTAAAGGTGACCTGGAACCATAAGCTATAGCACCCCAAACCATAACTCCAACAGTGTGATGAACATGTCTTACAACAAAAAACTGTGGATTCCTCCTTTCACCACATCGCCTTCTAACCCTGGCACGACCAACGTGGATGCCTAAACAAAATCGAGACTCGTCACTAAAGACAATACTGTTCCATTCCTGATCCCAGAGTGACCTTTGTCTGCACCACTCAAGGCGATTACGTCGGTGTTCTCGAGTTAAAGGGAGGACCCAGTGTGGCCGGTATGAAAACAAGCCAAAACTTCTCATTCGTCGGTAAACACTTCGCATGCCAATAGGTCTTCCGTGTTCTGCAAACCATTCATTTGCAATGGACCTGGTAGTGGAGAAACGGTCCCTTAAGGCCAATAATCTTAGGCGGCGATCTTCACGGTTTTTTGTTCTACGGCGGCGTCCAGTGCCCCTTGCTCTTTACGTACGGCCTTCTCGAAGCCATGCCTGACAACACCTAACCACACTGTCTACACTTCTTTGCACTCTAACTGCAATTGCCCCAGAAGAAAGTCCAGCTTCCCGAAGTCCCACTATACGGCCCCTATCAAACTCACTAAGTTGACGAAATCGTACAGGTCTCCGTACTCTAGGCATCGTAACCGATCGTAAAGGATGTCAAGAACAAAAATCCGCCAACGTTGATTCTTTACTGCGGCTGAAATATTCATTTTTAGAGCGTTAGTGAATTAAAAATAAGCAGTATAAAAACCGGAATGTCCAACTGATAAGGCTGAAAATTTTTTTACTTGTTATTTACAGTAAGATAAATACATTCACCAACTTTTATTAAAATAAAACCATTGAAACTGGGTGTTCGGATTTATATGTCACTTAGTATATCATCAAGTTCACACATTCAAATCGAGCTGCTGCTTTCAAGGTGGCTGTGACGTAGTGAGACCCCCCCCCCCAGAAAAAAAAAATTCCATCTGGATCCGCCCCTGGCCTGAATTATTGATGTGATGAGGATCAAAACATTAAAACGATCCAAGTATCGTTATTTTCTTCGGCATTTTCTTTTCCTTTTCTTTCGCACACATTAAAAGTATATTCACCCTTTCTGCGTCAACATAAACGTCGAAGAAACCTCATCCTATCTTTTTCCGACTCTCTTAGGACAAAGTTATGTAACAAAGAATGTTAGTCTAGTCAACTGACTCATCCCACTATTAAAAGTACTCGTTGAATGAACAAACATTGCTGAAGATCGGGTTATCGATGATGATTTTATCTATCACTACTAATTATTATTTGGTAGTGAGCGTTTTATTTAAATGTTTCAGTTTTCGGAAGCCAGTTTCAAAGTAAGTATGGAAACTAATTGAAGGATCTTTATATGTGATCCAAATTACGTTGATCTCATACTGTCATGTCGAACAATTGTATTGGAATTTTACGATTATTTATCTTTATGATTGTTAGAGGATTCATGATAAAGAGCAAGGTTTAGGAATTGTTCGTCGTATGTTGAATTAAGTAATTTTACATGTTGGGATCTCGATTTGCAACAGTTTGTTGTAACCTGATGAGCTTCCACTCACTTCTCCGAAACCAATGAAACTGAAGTGGGCATAGTTTCTGGACGATTGTCGGATTTTGTTGACCTTGGAGTGATAAGAGGATAGTTTTTATAAATAGACAGTCGCGGGTGTAGTGTCTAAATAGCGAGGTACCGCGACAGCTATATTTAGATTTTTGGACAATCCTAGGTTGTAGTACATATTATTAAAAAAATTCAAAAATTCACGCTTACCAGCAACCTCGATCAAAGTCTATAAACTGGGTGCGTAGATTACGATTCGGATGTCAACTTTTAGCTGAGATAGGCAGGGAGCCTATTGTTCCATTTATTTATTCCAAATAGGGATTCGTGAGACTTTAGGATACTCTAGCATTTTTTCTTACAACACCACTGTCGAGAAAGTATTGTGATCGCAAAATTATTTATAAACAAGATATTTTTTGTTGTTTTCGGAAATCGATCCAATAGCGGCAGAGAAAAAGGCCAAAAACGAAAAAAGTAAAGATCGTAAAAACTTTTTGCAAATCAAGATTTTAGATGATTCTGATCATTTTTGAAACAATGTAGAGGGATAAAAATGGGAGGTGAACGAGGATGTATCGTAATTTTGTAACAGCAGTACATTCATAAACTTGTAGCTCCAGTAATTCTACGCGACTACGCGACTATGAGGCATATTTAAACATTTTGAATATAAAGTGCACTAGCCGCTGCTCGCTCCCAGGCAAAGATCTATGCGACGAATTTTTACCTCAACAGCTAAGAAGATGTCAACGACGCCTCGACTATGTAATAATTGAGTCTACCGGGGTAATATAATTTATTAAATATAAATAATCAGATGGGCTGACAACATTAGGGCTGTAGTTATTCAAGTGTGAAATAACGACTAGACAGTCTTCTGCAAATATGAAGATATTTTGTGGAATGAAGAATCTCATTTATATTTAGTACCTTTTCCTCGAGCAAATATTACCAGGTCGTAGGTAAGTTGTCCTTGTCTATTCCTTATAGCAGAGATGGTGCCCCGGTATGTAGGTTTCTGTCTAAGAGACTGCAACTGTATAAAAAAATGTACCTCTTTGTCTCTCTCGACTAAACCAAGCTTTGTCATCTTTCCCTTCGAGCATTTTGCGTCGAGTTCACAATTTATAGTCGTTTGTCTTATTTTGGTAGGGTTTAAACAACCCACTTAGAAGCCGCGTAGCAATGCTGCGCGTTTCCCCACGTTTTATTAAGCACATTTCCCAAATTTATTTGCCTTACATGCGTTCGCTCGTTGTTAGTTTTCCAACGAAGGAAGGAAACGGTAACGTTTTTCACGTTTTAGTAGCGGCGTTTTTTTCTTCGGTGTTGTTTATGAGATAATATCACATGGTAATCTAGGGTTAGGGTCCTGAAATCATAGCGTTGGATGGAATTTATTGAGCGAAATGGAAAATGTGTACGTTGAACCGTACCTCAGGTTATTGGAAAACTTGGAGATCGGTTGACCTTCGAGTAAAGATTAGGCGCATGCGCCATAAAGTTGCAATAGAAACAGTTTGCAACACATTGTCAAACAAACGCTAGGGGTAAAAATGCTGCGCGCAGCATGTACCAAATGTTGCAGCCTGCCTTCTAGCTGCAAGCGACACGGTTTCAAAACACTTACGTCCGCTTTACACGATCCAATTTATGAATTTTAACCTTGAAGTGGGAGTGTCTAATCATAAAAATTATTGTCGATTTCTTCACAACAATAAATTCATGAAAAGAATCCCAGATTAGAGATTGTTCTAATTTTCCGTCAATTTTTTGGGGCATTTTAGCTACTTTTGGTTCTTTTTCTTATATACCAACCTTTTGTTATTTTTAGTTTCAATTTAGGATTTAATATTTCAACACAAACAATCAGTATGTAAGTATATTGTTTATTAGTTAGGTTCAATATACATGGGTATGTTTTGGAATTTTTTCCTGGGGTTGGAATCATAGGAAGTTACTATATGAGTTTACAAGCTTGAGTTGAATAAATTTTACCATGTAATTTATATATCTACCTAAAAATTGCGTTTATAGCAATCGAAATTCGAAAAAATTCTGTCATTTCTATGTCAACCAGAACCAGTTATGCTACATTAACTGTAGAATGGTTAGCTAGGTTTATCGACATTAAGCACGGATTTTTCGTCACTATTATATTTATATATATTTTTTGTTAGTCTTACAAGTACAAGTAGTATATTATTGTTACGTATTTTTGCTTGATTACTTAGATGATCTAAAATGCACTGGTAAAAATGCTTACACAATTTCCTCAAAATCTTACACTTTCTGTTTTCTTAGACCTTCTACTCCTCGGGGCTTTAGAAAGAGTAGGCTTTCGTAGTACTGCATACTCATTAATAAAATTCTACCTATCAAATAGGACACACTAAGTTAATATTAATAATACTATGAGTTATGGTAGAACAGCGAAATTGGGAGTACCACAAGGGACTGTATTGGCACCGATCTTATTTAACATCTACGTTAACGAACTATATTTACTAGAACATCAAGGAAAAATCATAAGTTTTGCTGCCGACACGGCCATCATATATGTATACAGTTCTCAAACCTGGGAATACCTAAAAACTCTAACAGAATCAGAAGTTTGCAAGATTATCAGATGGTTCAACTCTAACCGTAAATTACAACAAAACTTGTTACACCCCATTTTCATCCTGTGAACGATATAAATGCCCAAATAGTTAACTTTAGACATAAAGCTGACAAACAACCAAACTAAACAATTACAAATAACATCTTCACGCAGTGTTAAATATCTGGGAGTGTACCTAGTTTCCACCCTTAAATGGGACACACACATACACTTCCTAATTAAAAAATTGAATACAATACTTTACAAGTTTAAATATCTTATGAAATACTGTGAAAATACTCACTATTGACTAGCTGAGAGTCATTTGAGGTATGGTGTAATCGCGTGGGGAGCAGCGTGTAAGACATACATGAAAAATCTTGAGACAATAGAAAAGTACATTCTAAAGGTTATATATAATAAGCCAATAACATACATAACAGAAAAGTTATAAACCGAAATTGCAGTGCATGATATTCGGCAACTATACTTCATCTAGACCACCACGAAGCAGCACCAACTAAAACATAAGCTACGCCAAACTGAGCACGACTATGATACCCGCCATAAAGTAAGAGCATGTTTACCAAAGCCTAATGTGAATGTCATGCAGAGATCATTCCAATACCTAGTATATATAGTATGTATAATTCTATGAAGTTTAAAAAAGAACAAAAAAGCGATAATATCTCGTCTCCACATACATCAGCTAATTCTTCAAATATTATATAAAAACATTTAAACACTTTTTTTCAAACTGTTAAGGAACTCTTTTAAATGTTTCCAATATAAGGTTAAACATAATATCCAAGCATACATCTAAAGTAAATGAACCTTTCACCTTCCTAATATGCCATTCTCACATTCGTCAACACCGACATGTCAATTATACTGATATAGACTAAATACTGGATATACATCTCACCACGCACATGCTTTACCTTCTGTGGATATTTCATATTTATTTGTATATGTTATTTTTATTTCACCTGAAACATTTGTAATCATAATTGAAACCAAATAAAGTATCTTCGGTCTCGAATGTTTGCGTTTTCGATATTGTTGATTAAATTAACGCCAATAAACTGGTATGCCATTAGCTGCTGAGAGTTCAGGCAGTTATAAGCAAAACACTTAGTAGTCCTTTTTAGGTTAACAAGCAATTTTCAAAACCGCTAAGTGTGAGGCCAAGCAGGAATACAATACTTTTTGAAGAACTAGAATACCGGCCAAGATGTCAAAACAAATCTGCTTAGCGCAAGTTGCGCACATGTACCAGGTATTTCAGAAAGCGCATTATATTTGATAAAAAGAACAATAATCGAATGTAATGCAATATTATATGGATTTTTAGTTAATTCTATCATCTCCTCGATCTATTCATAGGCACGATAAGCTTACAAGAGCAACTAGTTGTATTTTTGAAGATGATGGTCCATTATTTGCTAATTCCTATAAATGCATCGTCTCACATGTAGCTATGTTATTTTCATCGCCTATTGTATGCCAATGCTTTTGTCTGATCTAAGAAACAATGGTACAACAACAATTCTAATCATAATTATCATATTTTCAACTTGTATATTCTCATAAACTGTTATGATGGTATGTGCGTTGAACGTTAGGTAACAATAGGTCGGTTTAAAAACAACTGAAGCTGAAAATGTTAGAAAATCGAAATCAAAATGATTATTAATTTGTAAGTAGAAGGTTATTATTCTGACGAAGTGGAACATTCAATATAATGTAAAGTCAACCCATTTGACATTTCATGGTCGTCCACAACTTGAAAAACAAAATAATCATCGATAACAAACCATCGCATTATTACTTCGGCAGCACCAGATCTTCACAGTATTTAACATATAGTGTTCAAAGCGAACCTACAGTAATGGACAAAAGTATATGGACAAATTAATATTATTCTGTAATTTCTTTTTTAACTTTTTTTTAATACACCAACCTGTATACATAATTTGTTATAAGTTATATAGCGAGAGCCCCTCGTATATCTTCCTAATAGCTATAATTATATCTTATCTTAGTAAACAACCCTATGTTATATATTGATCGTTGTGCCCTTCAGGCATCAGTTTAATCCTATTACTCTTGCATTGAACTCACTTAGGTTAGGTTTGCTAACATATCGTTGTTAGTCTAAACATTATATTTATAGTAGAATAAAGTATCAAATCGCTTGTAAGTCGTTTTTAAAAACGCGATTCCGCGACGCGATACCATCATTGGCGCAGCTAGCAGTAGGATCAGAAGACTGGATCAGAACTCAGCAGAGGACTTCCAGGCTGATTTCAATCACTAACTTCTGGAACCGACGAGACCAGGAAGATCAGGAGAAGCCCAAGGACGAAGATCGACGCCAGAGTGCTGTGTCTTCAAAGTCTGAAGGTAATTCAAGTCGAATTTTCCTTGTCTCTCCTCTCACCTTCTTTTTTAATTTAAGATTTTTGGTGCAGTTTTGTAAAATTTAGATTTTGCTGAAGATTGCTCAAAACATTAGTATTAAGTTAGTTCTCGTTCAAGAGCTACATTTTTGAAGAGAACTTAATTTTAGTAAATTTGTCGAGAGCTACATTTTCGATTTAGATTAGTTACTATTTTTTAAATTTTTGCCGGTTGCAAAATTATTAATATTAAGGAAATTTTCACATTAAAATAAGACTTAGGTAGAATCTCATTAAATTTTATTACATTCGTATTCACTTGGTATTTTCACATTTTCATACTTTTTCATTTTTAATTTTTACACATTTTACATTTTTTATAGACCATAACTTTATGCAAGATTCTAATTCGGCTCTAGATACCATTACAAACTTATTAGAAAACATGTCTCTTAATAACAGTACAATCACCGTTCCAAGCATACACGCCGCAAAAGCTATTGCAGATTTTCTGCCATATTTCGATGGTGATACCCAACAATTGGAATCATTTATCTTTAGATGCGAAAAATTTTATAATAAGTATGGTAGATCAAACGATGCCAGTTTGAACGATTTCGTCTTTAATGCAATTTGTTCAAAACTAAAAAGTAACGTTTACAACTTTTTAATGTGTAGACCAGATCTCATTTCTTGGCCTCTAATTAAAAATGCACTCAGAGAGCATTTCGGTGACAAAATTGACAGACAAACCCTTACGAGAGAATTTCTGCAATTTTCAAAATATAGAAATGAAACCATTTTGGAATTTTTAGGAAGATTAAAATTAATTAAATCAAGAGTTGAAGTTAAAATCCAGACAGATCCTTCACTCACCCCTGATCAGAAAGTTTTACTTATCAGCCAAAATGAATTGAATGCACTAGACGTATTGACCGCAAATTGTGACGATAGACTTAGACTTCTGTTAGACATTCAACAGCCCTCCGACTTATCAGATGCGACCAACGTTGTTACTAAACATTTCTATAATGAGATGAGAATAGATGCACTGACAAAAAGACAGAATTTCGGACATCCTAGCCACTTTCAATCACATTCACATAAACCTAGACGTTACAATTATAATAACTCATCACGCCAAAATTATTACCCATCTCAAAGATACAACCCTTCATACACTCAACCTAATACCACACATATTAATTATCAACAACCACCAGCCATACATGAACAATTTCCTTCTCAGGAGTTTCACGCTCAATATTCACCACAAAATCATTTTACTCAGACACATCAACCTTCCTTCAATGAAAGTAGACAATTTCCATCTCAACCTATTCCATTACCAAAACCCCTTCCAATTAAACAAAACTTCCCGACAAACAGACAGGTATTCGGACCACCTCAGTCCCAACGCTCAACAAATGTTTTTCGCCCCAAAAACTCATATAAACCAGCACATAATCCAGAACCTATGGACACGTCTTCAAGACAATCAAACAGACAAAACCATAATCAGTTTAAACCTTCCGGACCCCGAAACTTCATTTCACAAGAAGTATATCATGCTGAAGAGCCTGAAGTACACTCTCATTCTTCGCAACATACTTATCAATATCCTTCTCAATATCCTTCCCAAAATTTTCCTCAGTATGACCAAGATGACCAAGATGAACGTTACAATAATCAAGAATTATATTCTGAGAATCACAATTATTATTCAAATAACTCTCAAAATCAACATTTTCGAAAAGGATCCTTCGACAGATTTAAGATAGACCTGAACAATATCAATCTAGCCAACTCTCTCCCATATATCCAACTCCGAAAAATCCCAGTAAAATTACTCATAGATACAGGTTGCCACGGTTCCCTCCTTAGACCTTACATCGCCGAAAAGTTTTTCCCAGATCAAATTTTCCATTACAATACGCCCATTTCCACTTGCGCAGGCACAAAGACCAGTCAGTTTAAAGCCTCTATCCCACTACTTGAAGAATTAGGTATTCCCGATGAATTCGAATTTATTCTTTATCCATTTCATGAATACTTCGACGGAATCATTGGAATCCGAGATTTGAGAAAATTAGGATTAACAGTAGATCTCGAAAATCAATTACTCAGAAACCCTACTCTCCAAATCCCATTTCAATTTCGGACTGATTTTGACATCCAAAAAATAGAAATTCCCCCTAGATCAATCGTAGCAAAAGAAATCAAGACTTCTCTTCCAGAAGGTACTGAAATAATTTTAGATTCTGTTCTTTATAAGAATGGTGAAATTGAATTACCCAGTTGCATTACCAAAGTAAAAAACCAGAAAGCCACTTTAGAAATTAAAAACAACACCAATTATTCTCAAGTTTTCATTTTAGATCAAGACTTCCTCCAAAATTTTGGAACCATTTTCAACTCTCAAGATTACGAACTTTTTTCAATGGAAAATCACTCAATTAATCCCACCCCTGATAACTCATTACCCTTATCATTTGATCTTCTTAGAACCAACCATTTAAATTCAGAGGAAAAACAAGAACTGCGGAAAGTTGTTTCTGAATTTTCCGGAATTTTCCACTCAGAAAATTCCCTCCTCACATTTACTAACAAAGTCAAACATGAAATTAGAACGATTGACGACATCCCTATCCACACTAAGTCATACAGGTATCCCTACGTTCATAAACAAGAAGTATCTAGACAAATTGAGAAAATGTTAAACGACGGTATCATTAGGCCCAGCCAAAGTCCATGGAGCTCTCCAATTTGGATTGTTGCAAAAAAACTAGATGCTAGCGGCAAACAAAAGTGGAGAATTGTTGTCGACTATAGGAAACTTAATGAAAAAACCGTAGATGACCGCTATCCCCTTCCAAATATCACTGACATACTTGACAAACTAGGACGATGCAACTATTTTACCACTTTAGATCTCGCCTCCGGCTTTCATCAAATTGAACTTCACCCAGACTCCATTCCCAAAACGGCTTTTAATGTCGAAAATGGACATTATGAATTTGTCAGATTACCCTTTGGATTAAAAAATGCCCCCAGTACATTCCAGAGAGTTATGGACGATGTACTCAAAGAGCTTCAAGGAAAAGTATGTCTCGTTTATATGGATGACATAATAATATTTTCCAGCAGTCTCCAGGAACACATATCTAATCTGAGAAAAGTGTTTCACAAGCTTAAAGAAGCAGGGTTAAAAATTCAATTGGACAAATGCGAATTTTTATGCAAGTCCGTAGAATTTTTGGGACACGTTGTGACTCCCGAAGGCATAAAGCCTAACCCGAAGAAAATCGAAGCAATTAGGAAATTTCCCATTCCTAGAACTGCCAAAGAGATCAAATCTTTCTTAGGTCTCATTGGTTATTATAGAAAATTTATCAACAATTTCGCTCATTTGACAAAGCCCCTTACTCAATGCCTCAAGAAAAATGTAAAAATTCAACATACACCCGAATTCATCAAGTGTTTTGAAACTTGTAAAAATATTTTGATGAATGATCCCATATTACAGTACCCAGACTTCACAAAACCGTTCAATATTACAACAGACGCTTCAAATTTTGCTATTGGCGCTGTTCTTTCACAAGGTACGATTGGTAAAGATCTCCCAATTGCATACGCAAGCAGGACCTTGAATCCAGCTGAATGCAATTACTCCACTACCCAAAAGGAATTATTAGCCATAGTTTGGGCAGTACAGTATTTCCGTCCCTATGTTTTTGGCACTAAATTCAATATAATTAGTGACCATAAACCTCTACAATGGTTGTTCTCAATCAAAGAACCCAGTTCCATGCTTGTTAGATGGCGTTTAAAATTGGAACAATACGACTATAAAATTATTTACAAGAAAGGCAGTTTTAATACTAATGCCGATGCCCTATCACGAGTAGAAATTCACCCCCTTGACCTAGTGACAGACAATCTTTCAACTTTAGGAAACTTTGACAGCTCAGAACCTTTTAACATTGACGACATCCTTAGCGACGTTTTCCCAAGTCACTCAGAGACCCTACCGACCTTACCAAATGACCTTGGAGACATTTTAGAGACTTTCGATAATCACCAATCTCCAGATGACGATAGTAATACCAATCTTCATCATCAATCATCATCCAATCCTAAACCAAAAATTAAAGTTCTCCAAAACATTCTTATCCGTCCCTCAGAAAAAGTCCGCTCAGACAGTGAGACAGTTCATAGTTCTTTTGAAAATCCGATAATAGAAATCCCATATACAGACAAGGTATTAAACATCCATCAGAACCAAGTTATTTTAGGCATATCACCCTGTAAATTATTTCAATGCCACTTTGAGAAAATTTTCAAAAAGAAAAGGCATACATTTTTAGCTAGTAAAGATTTATTAGATGTAAGCAAAATAAATGAACTAGAAGAAATTTTCGCTAAGCTAATTAAAGAGTATATCAGACCTAATCAACACTACTGCGTATATTTTAAGAATTTAGATTTAGAAAAACCATTCATTAATTTTTTACAAAAGTATTTTCAAAATAAAGCATTTACAATGGTTATAAGTAGGAAAATGCTAGAAGACGTAGTCGATATTGATGAACAAAATAATAAAATTAAATTATATCATGAAACCAAAACTAGCCATAGAGGTATAAACGAAAATATTTTAGCGATTAAGAAGAATTTTTATTGGCCTAATTTAGATGTAGACGTTAGAAATTACGTAAATTCCTGCGATATATGTCAGAAATCGAAATACGAAAGGCATCCCAATAGGTTAATCTTTAAACCAACTCCCATAGGATCTAAACCATTTGAACATTTATATATAGATTCTTTTAAAATTTCAAATCAATATTTTGTAACAGTTACAGATAGTTTTTCAAAGTTTTCACAGGCATTCCCAGTTAGTTCATTAAATGCAATCGAGACAACTAGTACTATGATCCAATTCTTTTCATTTTTTGGCATTCCTCATAAAATCACATGCGATAATGGTACCGAATGGAAAAACAATATTTTCCAAGATCTTTGTAGTATGTACGACATCTCTCTTCATTATACAACAGCATATAATCCCAATAGTAATAGTCCAGTGGAGAGATTTCATTCCACTATTATAGAAACAATAAGAACCTTAAGAGAGGAAAAACCTCACCAAAATATTAGAGATCTCATGCATTATGCAATTTTATCATACAACAATAGCATTCATTCTTCAACTGACTTTACCCCTTTTCAAATTGCTAAAGGACAGCTAGATTTTAGAAATCCCTTCGAGACAACGACGAACGAACAGATTTCCTCATATATGACAGAACATTCCCAAATCCTTAAAGTTTTGTCTCAACAACTAACAGAAAAGTTAGAACGTAAACAAAGACAAAATTTAGAAAGAGAAAATAGACTTCGAAATCGTTCTCTTTCGCTTGATGTAAAGCAACCACTTTTTTCATTAAATAATTCCAAAACAAAGAAAGACCAACCACTTTACAAAAAACTGACCGACCCTACAGTTACTGGTTACAATAAAGTTATTTCAAAAAATAAAGTTAAGCATCAAAGACAGCTCAAACCACAACGAAAAATCATTGTTACAGGTAGACATGACAGGAACAAGGCTGCTACACCTACTCCTGATGATAGCTCTGACGATGACGTTTCCCTTTCCCAATTATTCAGTCAAAATCACAAGATTAACAAACCCGATCCTTCCACTTCAGCTAGGTAAAGCATATATCTTAGAAAATCAGCACACATTCTTATATCATATTAATATTAGTACCCCCGTATATATTTTAGATAGCATAGGGCAACATATTTTAAGAACGCAAGTATTTTTGAAACAAAATTCCAATCACTTTTCAATTCAGCTTTTACAAAAATTGGAACATGCTATTGCATTGAAAAATAAAATCGACAATAAATTTGGCATTTTACATAATAAACGCATTAAAAGAGGTTTATTCAATGGTGTTGGTACACTTTCGAAATATTTGTTTGGAACGATGGACTCCGCAGATAAAGAAATCATTAACAATTATTTGGATACTATTAAATCTAATGAGTTGAACTTACAATCTCGCATAAACAAACAACAAACAATATTAAGGGATATTACCGCTCATTATGAGATTACTTTTCAGACCATTAGGGATAACGAGAAAATTATTGTTAGTCATCTAAATGACTTGATCAACAACAATAAAATTTTAAGGGAACAAGATAATGTATTATCACTCAGCCTCACTATAGATAAAATTATTTTGGAATTACAAGCTTTATATGAAATAATTAGCAATTTACAAACAGCCTTATCGTTTGCAAGAATACATATTTTACATTCTGCAATTCTAGACACAAATAGTAATTCCTCAATTTTAAATTATTTATCCAAAGATTATAGTAGCGAAAGAATTCCGAAATTTGATCACGTAATTGACTATTATTCGTTATTTACAACCGATGTAACTATTTTCGATAATATCATTTTATTTAAAATTTATGCACCATTAATCTCGAACTCCTTTCATTATTTTAGTGTTTTTCCTGTTTTTCAATTTAACTATACCCTAATCCCAAAATCCCAATACCTTCTTTTCGACTTGAAAAACCACTGGAACACAGACCACCTTTGCACAGAAGTCGCAAATAAATACTTCTGTAAACACGAAGACTTATTAGAAGCAGATCCATGCCTAGTAGAAATTATCAAAAATGGAAGAAACACTTGTCCCATAACAAGAATACAGCAATCAAGAACTCTGGTACAGCAGATATCTTCATCTAAAGTAATCATATGTCCAAGAGAGCCCACTACAGTGCATTCGTCATGTCCAGAAGACGGCCTGATAGTTATTTCTCAACCAAGTCTCATAGAACTCCAGCGATGCAGCTTAGAAATCAATCAACACAAGTTCTATCCCTCAGATCGCATCGACCATGAAACAATTTTCCCTTTACCAGCTATAAGCCTGACCAATTTCACGAAGCAGAACCTTGTTGATGTAACAAAATTCAACTTGAAGACAATCCAGAATCTTCAAATATCCCAAGAACAAATCAACGAAGACAGTATCCAGTTCCCAGATCGTCCCATAGAGAAGACAAATCTAATCATATTTTTACTTCTTCTATCAACTTTCATTGGTTACATCATTTACCAAATTTTAAAGAAGCTAAGAGAAGCAAGAAGACGTAGAGAAGAAGAAGCAGTTCCGGATTCGCAAACTTTGGATCCCCCGTTTGCTCATCTTCGGCAGGGAGGAGTTATATAGCGAGAGCCCCTCGTATATCTTCCTAATAGCTATAATTATATCTTATCTTAGTAAACAACCCTATGTTATATATTGATGGTTGTGCCCTTCAGGCATCAGTTTAATCCTATTACTCTTGCATTGAACTCACTTAGGTTAGGTTTGCTAACATATCGTTGTTAGTCTAAACATTATATTTATAGTAGAATAAAGTATCAAATCGCTTGTAAGTCGTTTTTAAAAACGCGATTCCGCGACGCGATACCATCATTTATAGCATAATACTCACTTATACATAAATTAATTGAAAAACCTAGAATTATGAAGGGCAAAAATATATAGACAAAGCAAAACAATTATAGAAAAAAGAAGCCAGTTCATTGAATTATAGAAAACCAACCATGTTTGTGTTAATATTTTGTAGCATAACCATTATTATCAATCACCGAATGGCACCGTCTCGGCATAGATTGTAGAAGTTTCTTGATATAAGATTCATCAATATGTCTCCACTTTTGCTCTAAAGCGGCAAAAAGTTCATCCTTGTTTGAATAATTTTTATGGGGTAGAGAGGTATATCGGTAGACTGTGAAGGCCATTTGAGAACTGGTATTTTTTCGGGTCATTCTCTTGCTAGAAGGTTGATCTTAAGGGCATATTGTCTTCCATATAGGGTAACATGACATGCTTTAGTATGTCTGTGTATACAAACTTATCCACAATGCCATCTATTCTATGTAAGGGTCCCATCCCAAACCCCGAAAAGCACTCCCAAACCATAACAGACCCGCCTCCATGTTTGACAGTGGGCAAAGTGTACTTGGGGTTCAATCTTTGTCCACTAGGACGACTAACGTAATGAACACCATCTGATCCAAACATATTGAACTTGGATTCGTCACTGAAACATACCCTCTTCCAGTCACAGATGCTCCAATCAAGATGCAGCCGTGCAAATTGTAATCGGTCCTTACGGTTTTTCCTCGAGATTAGCGGCTTCTTACTCGGGCAACATGCGAATAACTTCAAATCATTTAATCTTCTACTTAGTTTTCGTAGATACACTGACAATTCCTTTTGTCTCGATTTTGGGTTTTATTTCTCTTGGGGTTTTAATCGGATCTTTGGACGAAATTACTTTTATTAATCTAACTGATTTAGCATGTAGTTTTCTAGGCCGACCACTTCTCTTATAGGCTTCCAAGATACCTTTTTGTTTATATTTGTTCAATATTGCCCAAACTGCTTGACGCTTCAGCTTCAAATTTTTGGCAATGTCGACTTGACGTTGACCATCTTTGTATAACTCAATGATCTTAGTTTTCACATTGAAAGAAATTTCTGGACCAAGCGGCATGGTCTTAAAATCACTTATTCCACAATACTTGAGGAACACAAACTAATCCTCTTCTGTCACGAAACTGTACTAAACTAATGTTGAAAAGAATTTGTCTACATATTTTTTATATTCAGACTTATTATTATATTGTGTTCATTGCAGATAATGTAAAAACAAGAAATAAATTTCTACTAATAACGCATTTGTTTATGGAGCAATGAAGTATAAATTCATTTTCTAAGGGTATTTAGGTAAATATTCATCTGTCTATATACTTTTGTCCATTTCTGTACTTTATTTAACATTTTTGAAGAATACAAAGAAAGGCCATAAAAAATGAAAGCAAAAAATCATCCACATCATCTTTCCTCAAGTCGTTCATCGACGACAAAAGATGATCTCTTCACATCAGTACTACCTGCAAGCTGACACACGCTGCCTGAGGCAGCGGTGGTACTCGATCGCGTGCCTGTTCCTAGCTGAGCCGTGGCGCGTAACGTGCGAAGGTCACATGACTAATCCGTGAGTACCCTGAACAAGCTGCAGTGGCGGGCACAAAAGACGCATGATACTACAGGGTGGCCGATATGTAACTGAATGGTTTGTACCTTAAATATTTGTGAAATGAAATAAAATACGTCAATTTTTTTCATCTTAATCTTTTATTGAAACTTAGTTAAATTATGTATGAAAAATAATATCAAACAAATGCCTCTAGAAGCCGCGCAAACCTGAGCCCTCTTAATTACATTTTCCACCACTTTTTGGTAAGTTTCGGGAGGAATATTTCCAATCGCTTCCGTAATATTTGATGCTCTACAGTATTTAGTTTGTTGGCATAAACCCTATTTTCCAAAAATTCCCATAAAAAAGTCAGGAGCCGTTACATCGGGTGACCTTGGAGGTCATTTGACATCACCAAATCGAGAAATTAAAAGTCCCGGAAATATTGTTCGCAAAAGATTCATTGTTTCTCTAGCTGTGTGACAAGTTGCTCCGTCCTGCTGGCACCACATGTTTTGCCGGTTAAATTGTTGGATTTGAGGAGCCAGAAAATGTTGCACTATATCACGGTAGCGCTCGCCAGTGACAGTACGAGAATTACCTGGAGCGTCTTCAAAGAAGTAAGGTCGTTGATGGATGACACGACGGTTCTCTAATGCCCAGATACGACAATTCAGCTTATTAACAAATCCGTTCATATCGAAGTGGGCTTTATCGCTCATTATCAGTTGTCGGTAAAAATCGTTATTTTGGGTATTAAGCTGCAATATTGCATGACTGTATTGTCAGCGACTTTCATGGTCATTAGGCTGTAGTTCTTACTGAATTTTGTATGGCCGCAAGTTGAAGACTTTCTTTAAAATAGTGTATAATGACGTGCGACTAATACCTAGTTCTTGAGAACGAGGTCTGGTAGACGTCTCAGGGTGCTCCACTACACTTTCACGATATTGATATTTTCCGGCGTTCGAATAGTTTGAACACGGCCCGACCTTGACAAGTCTTTAACTTCACCTGTTTGTTCAAATTTCCGCACCAACTTACGAATGGTGTTGACATTGGGCACATTATTTCGACCGAAATCTTGTCGTAGCTTCCGAATCGTTGCAGCAATCGACTCATTATTAAAGTAAAACGTTTTAACAATACAGATCGTGTACCACTCCATGATGAATTGGACACATGAGCTTTAAACAACTAAGTACTACGGCGCCACCTACTGAAATGAGTGTATCGAAAGTGACGCGCAATTTAAATCAGTGAATTATATTTGCCACCCTGTATAACTTGAGAAGATATAAACTAAACATGATTCTTTCGTTCGTCCGACCAAAAGCCAACCAATCATCGACAGCTGTTTCGTGATTCTTGGATACTCATCAGCATGGTCTAGGCTTGGTCTTTCGACTCTGGGAAAACGAACGAAAGTAAGGCAACTATCCTCTATCCCGGAGGTAAGGTCTATCGAAATAAGACAGCGCAAAGCGCCACCTATCACCAGAATCGACCACTGAGAGAGCGCATAGCTATTTGTTGTGCGACGTGACTATAAAGTTTTGTCCCGACACAGTTCAGTCGCCATCATGAGTTGGAACAGTAAGGGGGGTGCTTTTGCCGTTGAGGCCTTCGTTTCGAGCAGTTGTTCTGTGACCGCAACCCAGCGCAACTTTCGGAATCGCTTTAGTTTAGCCCCGTCGGCCCCTGTCCCGGACCGGAAATCCATTATTACGTAGGACCCTACACAAAAACTGCAAGTGAGGCAAGACGAAGAACTGGAGACCTCCCACCCATTACAGCTGAGGCAGTGAGAGCTTCAATGTTGCGATCACCACGGCGTTCTAAGCGCAAACATGCTTCTTCCCTTTTACTTTCCGATAGCTCTGTGAGGAGAATTTTCCATGATGATCTTCATTTTTATGCTTACAAGATGGCAATTGTGCAGAAACTTTCTGAACGTGACTTCAATTCTCATATCAAGTGAGGGCGATTTGGAGTGGCCGGCTCATCCTCCCGATTTGGCCTCTTGAGATTTTTTCTACGGTTTGTTTTTTGAAATCCCGTGGTTATGTGAACCGTCCGAGGACTCTACAAGACATCCAGGAAAGGATTGCCAACATAACGCCTGCTATGCTGACAAACACCAGAAAGCGGTTCACTCAGTGTATGGAGTCACCTATCTGATTTGACCTTGAAAACTATGTCAAACAATACTTTCGGCTTGCGCCTACATTATAAAAAGAAATAAAAAATGTTCTGATTCATACAAAGAGTTTTATTAAGTTTTGAAAAAAAGAAGTTATGCAGCCGCACCCTGTTTATCTACGAGTATAAAGACTTTTGGATGAAGCTCCAGATAGCAGTGTAATTTTTAAATGTTTGCAAAGCCAGAGTCTAATCGACGGTACTCCACAATAGCATGAGGTTTCCAGATGACAAGTACGAAAAAAACAATGACCAAAATGGTACAATGTTGTTGTCTGCTTGTACAGTAACATCAACCAGCTGCGCCTGGCTGACAGCAGCCATGATCCGACAGCGTGATATCACGTGGTACGACCGCGGCAGGCGGAACGGTGTGTTACACACAGGCAACAGGAACTCCCCTTCATGTCACTGGCCTCGACGACCAAGTTCATAGACATTGCTCTCGACGATTGTACGATGGTGATGACGCAGGACATGTGATGGGATAAAATCGATGATAGTTTACGATTGATTTGGCTTAATGTAATTTTTACAAAAAAAATATTCCTTAAATTACTAGACTTTGAATAATGAAGATAATATCATATCTGGTGTTCCACAAGGATTTTTGGGACCCTTGTTATTTCTAATATATATTGCAGACTTGCCTTCTGTAGTAGCTAACTCTACAATACAGTCATTCGCAGACGATACCCAGTTGCTCTATGATTTTGAGCAGCCGTCGAGTTACAAGAAGATATTGATGTGGTTTACAGCTATTCTATAATGCACAATTTGATGATAAATTCCTCTAAATCCAAAATCATGTCATTCTGCTCTAATACTAAACGTGAGCGCATCCTCCAAACATTTCATCCCAAAATTGGATCAGATATAGTAGAATTTAGTAATGAGTCTAAAATGTTTGGTTTGGTTTAGATATTAACTTAAGATTCAAAAGTCATGTTTCTAGCATATTACAAAAATCCTATTGGAAATTACGTGTTTTATATGCAAATAGACGTGTTCTGCCTTCTGCTTTGCGAAAAAAATTTGCTGAATCCCTTATTCTTCCAATTATCAATTATTGCAATATTCTTTACCAGCCTTGCTTGGATCAGCTCACTAAAAGACGTTTACAAATGATTCAAAGCTGCCTCAGATTCACGTGTAGTTTAAGAAAATACGACCATGTTTACAACAGTATTGGATGGAAGCTCGAGTGTTTGACAAAATTTCATTATTTGGTCTTCCTGCATAAGCTGCTCGCATCTGGTAAACCCAAATACCTAAGAGAAAAACTTATTTTTTCTAATGAAATACATAACAAAACTCTTAGATATACATGAAATATTAGAATACCCCATTACGTCACCTCGCTTTTCCAACGCTCATTTTGCTATAATGCTGCTAGTCGCTACAATAATATTCCTGATGATTACAAAACCATGAATCTGTCTTGTTTCCGTAAGCATGTTAGGCTATATTTACAGAGCTCTACATTATAATGTTTCTTCTTTGTCTAATTTTTGTTAATAATACATTTATAAGTTAGTTTATGGGCACATATGCTTGTAGGCATTTAAATTAGTTGCTTGTTTGATTGAACTGCTTTCAATACTATTATGACATTGTAATAGCCAAACGTTATTCCTTTTTATCTCTCCTATACCATCTTTTTTTTTCGTATTCATATGGTTGAGTGTAAGAGTACCTTTAGCTACACTTCGCCATAATGAATCGCACTCTGTATCTTTGTAAATAAAGACGATATTGTTTTTATTATTTAATTATAATTTAACTGGAATATTGAAAAAACAATGAAATGTGCATAAAATGCTGATAGGCATTGTGTATTGCAGCTCCATCACACACACACACACACACACACACACACACACACTGATGCTTTCTTCGTCCCATTTCATCAAACAAATTATGGTTTGTTTCTTAGGTTAGGTGGATATTAAATCTTGTTTCGAAGTTTAAACTAAGTGTTAAGATCATAATGTAATTCTTTAAATCAAGACTGTTTTGTATTAAATTTGTAAGAAGGGTTTTACCCGATGATTAAATAAATAATATCCTCTGGATGAGCGCAAATATGCTCGCTCTTAGAGAATGCCAACACGACACCAACAGGTTGGTGATGTAGTTCCCATCACGTTAACTCAACTCAGGATTAGCATTCTGGCGATCCAATATTTTGGACCCCAGAATGTCAAGGAGTTATTAGAGCTTAAGGACATACTGAACGGCGATTGAAGCATAGAGACGTTAGAGGTACAAAAGGGCCCGGCATGCGGCTTATACGCTGGCTTACCGTAGTTGCCAGAATGCCTATAGATTCATTTAATTCATTCTACTAGTACAAATCTGAAAGTTTAATAAAATACTAGCCTTATCTGCCCTCATATCTTCAATAACTGCATCATGTTTCATAACAGGGTGCGTAAATGTAAGTTTTTACTTCATACGCCACTGGCAGTGTGCAGAGTTTCGTCCACTTATAATATGGAAGAAAAAAATAGTGTACATTGGTTGACTTAGATGTTTATATCACGAATTTGGTCGCATATTACTTATTTTATACAACTTGAGACCTAACTGTTGTTACATTCAAATCAATACGTAGAGCGCCAGCTTTCAGACTATCGCCTAGGTCGTATAAATCTGCGATATTTACATGATTTTTCCAACACCATTCATTACGGCATTCACGGGTCAAGTATCAGCGTTGGAAAAAAACTTCAATCCAACACGGATGGGCGAGCGTGATCGGAAGGTCAACAATAATTTATGCTGATTGCAGCCCACTGCTCGGTACATAAAAATAGTGGGATTTTTGATGTGCATCAGTGACTACTACCCAATGGCATAGGAGCATAGAGGATTTGTTCCAAAAAAGGCTGGACGCTGCCATATTGCACACATACATATACTAAGTGACATATAAATCCGAACACCCAGTTTAAATGGTTTTATTTTAATAAAAGTTGGTGAATGTATTTATCTTACTGTAAATAACAAGTGAAAAAATTTTCAGCCTTATCAGTTGGACATTCCGGTTTTTAAACTGCTTTTTTTTAATTCACTAACGCTCTAAAAATGAACATTTCAGCCGCAGTAAAGAATCAACGTTGGCGGATTTTGGTTCTTGACATCCTTTACGATCGGTTACGATGCCTAGAGTACGGAGACCTGTACGATTTCGTCAACTTAGTGAGTTTGATAGGGGCCGTATAGTGGGACTTCGGGAAGCTTGACTTTCTTTTCGGGCAATTGCAGTTAGAGTGCAAAGAAGTGTAGACACTGTGGTTAGGTGTTGTCAGGCATGGCTTCGAGAAGGCCGTACGCAAAGAGCAAAGGGCACTGGACGCCGCCGTAGAACAACAGACCGTGAAGATCGCCGCCTAAGATTATTGGCCTTAAGGGACCGTTTCTCCACTACCAGGTCCATTGCAAATGAATGGTTTGAGGAACACGGAAGACCTATTGGCATGCGAAGTGTTTACCGACGAATGAGAAGTTTTGGCTTGTTTTCATACCGGCCACACTGGGTCCTCCCTTTAACTCGAGAACATCGACGTAATCGCCTTGAGTGGTGCAGACAACGGTCACTCTGGGATCAGGAATGGAACAGTATTGTCTTTAGTGACGAGTCTCGATTTTGTTTAGGCATGCACGATGGTCGTGCCAGGGTTAGAAGGCGACGTGGTGAAAGGAGGAATCCACAGTTTTTTGTTGAAAGACATGTTCATCACACTGTTGGAGTTATGGTTTGGGGTGCTATAGCTTATGGTTCCAGGTCACCTTTAATCTTCATCAGAGGTAACATGAACGCGCAGCGTTATATCCACGAAGTTCTAGAACCCCATCTTTTACCCTATCTTGACACCCTGGCAGATCCAACTTTCCAACAAGATAATGCCCGACCACATGTTGCAAGAGTCACAATAGACTTCTTTCAACATAATGATGTCACATTGTTACCATGGCCACCAAGATCTCCCGACTTATCCCCAATTGAGCACGTGTTGGATATAATGGGTAGGAGATTGCTCAATTTGCAACGTCCTCCTCAGACTCTAGAAGCACTTCGAGCGGAGTTGGTGGTTGCCTGGAATGAGATACCACAGGAGGACATTGACCACCTGATCAGAAGCATGCCTAGGCGCGTTGGAGAATGCGTAGCACATCAGGGTGCATCCACACATTATTAATGGTCAAAGGGCTTTAAAGCAGTGCAATCATTTTGAAATTTTTATCATTTACTTATTATGCTTCATTAAGTACTTTAATAGTAATTTTATTAAAATAAAACCATTTAAACTGGGTGTTCGGATTTACATGTCACTTAGTATATTTCATGGGCACCAAGACATCATAAAGTGTTTCTGAGGCCAGCAAAGCTTTTCCAAAAACGTTGTCGTCCATAAGAGTCCGCGTTAGGTCTACGTATGAGATATTTAGCCATTAAGCTGTATCATGCTATAAAACGTCAAAAAAAAAACGACAAAATGTCTAGATAGCTTCTATTGTGCAAATAGTACATTCCGCATTTGCTCGCTGTGAGCGTCCATCTATAGAGGAATGACTCAACGATACGACACGCCCAGTGACCATACTGCAAGCAGCAAGTCAGTCGCCCATCATGCTTTGTTGGTTGCAGAATGCCTAGATAGTCTGTAGAGTAGACTCTAAGATATGAGATTGAGTAGCAGAGTAGCAAGGTCACATCTGGATGATTGTGCAATTTGGTCTGCACTTGTATAAAATCAGTGATATTTGATATGTGAGAAAATTATTACTGAATACGCTGCCTAAAGAAATATCTATTAGCTATGCCAGACGGGTTATTTGTGTTGTCCTTTCTGACGAGAGGTTATGTTCAAAAGTTATACGTTTTCAAAAACTTTGAGAAGCATTACAAGAAATCAGCTCCGCAACCGCGTTGTCTGTAATTAAGCCAGAAAAATTTGGAATGACGCATCACATACAAAACATTTTCACATCTAGGCGCTGATTTGTATTTCCTACTTGGCATCGTTAAATTTCTATAAAATTTAAATGACTGGAAATAAAATTACTGTGAAATGTAACAGCGTTTTTACGTTTCATAAATATTCCTGTATGCACCATATTTTCTCACCTACTAGTTTTGATCTACTTCACCAACCAGGGATTTTGCAAATTTGCATATACAGGGAGTTTCAGTTTATTGCTGCATAACTTTAAGATTCAATAGACCTTTTAAAATTAATGCATAAAGTCTATATAAACATGGGTTGAAAAATGCGCAGCTTCCGAAATACAGGGTGTTTAAATTTACTTTCTAAAATAGTTCTTTTTAAATATTTCGAACAATATTTGATGTATAACAGTGAAAATTGGTATACAAGGGTTTTTTGGTATGACAAAACGAACCATGGGCACAGTTTTACTGTAGCCGCTAGAGGGCGCTCTCTACTGTACCTGTAGTGTATTAACATGACCGAAAACTTTTTCTGAGTGCAATTTTTTGCTTTTTGATGAAAAAAACTGATTCTTCGCACTTTTCAACATAAAACAGCTCTCCTGTGAGTTTTCGTTATAGTTAGCCGTTTTTGAGATATTTCGATTTTTAAGGTTCGATGCATTTTTAATTATCTATGGGAAAATAATATTTTTTTTTACATTTTCGATTTGGGCATTACAAGTAATTAAGATGATCGTTTAGATTGTGTTTCTAAACACAGCAATAATTCCTAACTCCAAATAAACACAAAAAAACAGAATAATAATTTGCTTAATTTTCCAATATTATTTTTAACAAATTAAATTAATTATTTACAACTAAAATGCTATTGGATAGTTAGGACAAACATACAAAATCTAAAGTAGTTGCTCGAAATGTAAACCCAATTATTCAATACACAATTCACATCTACGAATGATCGAACGTGGTATAGCATTATTCAAATAAGGCCTTATTTCATCACATGCATTCCTGATTCTGTCTATTAGCATATCTCTTGTGGTTACGGGAGTCTGATAAACTTTTTCTTTTAGAAATCCCCACACAAAGAAATCTAATGGATTTAGGTCAGGGGATCGTGGAGGCCAGGCGACTGGTCCTTCACGGCCGATCCATCTTTCTGGATAATTTTCGTCCAGTCAGTTTCTAACTATTCTCGAATAATGAGCTGGACAACCATCAAGCTGGAACCAGGCCAATCTTCTTAAATCTAACATAACATCATCCCACATATTTGCATGTTCAGCCTTTAAAAATTCCAAGAAGGTCGCAGCATTTAACCTTGCAGGCAAAAGGTTGGGTCCAAATAGTCGATTACGGTAGATACCAATCCACACGTTCACACTAAATTCATGCTGAAAATTTCTTTCGCGAACTGCATGCGGATTTTCATGCGACCAAATATGTTGATTATGAAAATTTACCACTCCACGTCTAGTGAAGCATGACTCATCGGTCCATAAAACGTTACTTAAAAGCTCCCTATTATTATCAGTTCTATCAAGAATCCACTGACAAAATGTGATTCTTCGTTTTCCGTCCCCTGGCTGAAGTCCTTGCACAGGTTGCAAATGGTAAGGACGTCTATGGTCATTTCTAAGAACACGGTGAACATGGCTTGCTGAAATTTCCAAGGCACCAGAAACTCTCCTAACACTTGTGGTCGGATCTCTATCAAACTCACGCAGAATCATACGGGTAAATCTGCGCTGACGAACATTTATGTTTTGATCCCTTTGGAGATTTCAAAAACTATTTGGCGATGCACTCTTACAAATACTGAGCGAGTTGGATGTCGTCTGTTTGGAAATCTTCGTGCGTATTCTCTGGCTGCTTCTGCTGCGTTTCCATTTACAAAGCCATACACAAAATGAATATCCGCTAACTCTTGATTGGAGAATAAAAATTGCATTTTTATAAAACTTACAAAACAAAAAACAGGTAAAAGGAACTAAATTTCGTGCATTCACAATTGTAAAAAAAGGTTTCAGGTTTCAACAGACAACAAAACTATTCTGCTTTCAATTTCAAAAATATTTGCAGGCACAGCCTACTTCTAAAAATTATCGAGATACTCACTTTTTAACGTTATTTTATCATAAATAATTAAAAATGCATCGAACCTTAAAAATCGAAATATCTCAAAAACGGCTATTTATAACGAAAATTAACAATAGAGCATTTTTATGTTAAAAAGTGCGAAGAATCAGTTTTTTTATTGAAAAAGCAAAAAATTGCACTAAGAAAAATTTTAATACACTACAGGTACAGTAGAGAGCGCCCTCTAGCGGCTACAGTAAAACTATGCCCATGGTTCGTTTTGTCGTACCAAAAAACCCTTGTGTACCAATTTTTACTGTTATACATCAAATATTGTTCGAAATATTTAAAAAAAAACTATTTTAGAAAGTAAATTTAAACACCCTGTATTTCGGAAACCACGCATTTTTCGACCCATGTTTATATAGACTTTATGCATTAATTTTAAAAGTTCTATCGAATCTTAAAGTTATGCAACAATAAACTGAAACGCCCTGTATAATTTCCAGATTAAATAAGACAAAGCGGATGCTCAACTAATTTTTAGCTTTGCATACATCTCAGGTATTAGCATAAATCCTCACTAAGCCGTTTCCCTCCAGCTATAGTCACATCACAGCCAAAAATTGACAGCTGATCATAACGTTAAGGCAACACGTACAACTACGGAACGAGCACACAACAAGTGTACAACAGCTCGTGCTAAGTTGACATCTTCTAGAAAAACCTACATAATGTCACAAGAAACATATATACTTAATGTAAAAAAACGGCATAATGTCACTTTTCAAGATAAGTAATACGAGTACCTCTGCCGTTTCAGTACTGCCAGGAGTACAACGGTTGACATTGACAGTTCTTTTCTCATAGAATTTAAGTTATTGGATTCAATGAAAATATCATCCTTCATAATATAGGCTTAAAATAATTTCCCCCCAGAACTCGGTTTTTGAACGTCGCCAGCCTGTCTAACAAGAGTTACGAGGGGGTACCCAAGAAAAAGGAATTATTTTTTAAAAGCTATTTATTTTCACAAAGTAACCTTATCTCCTTCAAAATACTGTCCACTACAACTAATACACTTGTCCCACCGGTGCTTCCACTGCTCGAAACATTTTTGGAAGTCTTCCTTAGAAATGTCTGACAGCACCTCCCTCGTTTTTTTCTTGACCTCTTCAATGTCGTCAAAGCGGCGTCCTTTCATGCCCCTTTTCATCCGTGGAAATAAGAAAAAGTCGCACGGAGCCAGGTCAGGCGAATAAGGTGCGTGAAGCAGCGGAACCATGTCATTTTTAGCCAGAAACTGTCGAACAGACATGGCTGTGTGCGCAGGTGCATTATCGTGGTGGAAGAACCAGTCTCCTAACTGCCAGAAATCGGATCTTTTTTGCCGAACACGCAATCGTCTTAAAACCTCCAAATACAAATAGCACAAGCTCTCGAATTTTTCCAACATTTTCGTCGATTCGGGCCGTTAGGACGTCCAGAGCGAGGTTTGTCATCAATCGCCATGTCGCCATTTTTAAATCGGGCAAACCACTCGTACATCTGAGTTTTTCCCATAGCATCATCTTTGTAAGCTATTTTCAATACTAAAACAGTTTCAGCAGCATTTTTATCAATTAAAAAGCTAAATTTCACAGCTTCACGTTGCTCACTGAAGCTTGTCATCGTAAAAAACGAAACAAGCACGAAACAGCTCTAGCAAAAATAATGACGGCAGAAGAACGAAACAAGCCAGATCAACAACGCAGGTGGCACTGAACTGGTAGTGAGTTGCGCTGTACACCTCTAGCGGCAGAAATGTGTACTACACAAGCTCCGCCCACTGCAATGCTATTCCGGTTATTTTTGGGTACCTCCTCGTATGTTAATTATGTAAAGCTTCGACTTTTCGAAAGAGTATATACGGTTGCTTCTTAACATCCAAACTCCATAAACATACTTTATAGTAGTCAACAAATCGGTGAACCATTCGTTTACGAAGGTAGCATAATTTGTTCAGTCTAGATATAACAGCAGGAGAAAAATAATATAAATTAAAATTTGATATTAAAGGAAAAATTTGCTCTTTAGTAAATAATTTAATAGCATCTCTAAATGGCTGAGCCCCTTCCCACTTCAGTTGGCCCACTTCAAGATTTGTACCAAAATATGCCTTTATAAACTAAACATGAAACTATTTACTTCTAAAACAATTTATTTTCTCAAAAACATTTTAGATACACTCTAGTCGTAAAAAATGCATATTTGAAATCACTTAGACCTATAACTAATAGAACATCTGAACAAATAAACAATGTGCGAATAAATGCGTGAAGTTAACAAAGCAACAATTGAAAGATTACCATTGGGTAACATCACCTTTATTTTTTATTACGGCTGAAATTCTTTGGGGCATAGTGTTAACCAGGTTTTGGCAAAAATTTGGTGTAAAACAATCCCATATTTCTTGAAGCTTTTGTCTCAGTTCGGTGATTGTATGAGCAGGATGTTGTCGTAGAACCTTTTTCATCTCGCGCCACAAAGTTTCAATAGGTGACAGATCTGGACTGGTAGAAACCCATTTCAAAAGTGGTACATTACTTTCTTCCATCCATTTTATAGCCTTTTTTGAGGTATGGCACGCTGCAACATCTTGCTGAAACACAAAATCTTGGCCGGATGTCAAACATTCTTCCATCACTGGTAAAAGCGATTCTTCTAAAATTGCCAAATAGTTGTTTGTATCCAAATTTCAATCAATAAAATGAAGTTTTCCTACTCCTTTTGATGACATACTGCCCCAGACCATGATGGATGCTGAAAATTTCACTTTTCTCTTCAGGCAGTCAACATGGAATGTTTCATTTTTTTGCGAATAACTCTACTGCGACTGTCACCAACACAAACTTCGAATCGGGCCTCATCACTCCATTGTGTTGCACACCATTGTTGAGGTGTCCGTTGTCTATGTTCTTTAGCCCATCTAAGCCGATTTTTCGTTTGCAGTGGAGTTAATAGTGGCTTTTCTTTGGCCTATAAACAAGTTGTGCAACTGTAGGGTTTTTACTTCACTTTTTTTTATAAGAAAACTTGCAAGTGCTAAATCCCAGTTTGTGGGCCTCTCTATGAGTTGTGGACCTCGAAATTCTCCTTCCAACAGCGTCACTCCACAGAGCACTTAATTGTAAATAATTTACACGCCTGTTTTTCACGATTATTCTTCTTAATGCTCTTCGGTCGGCATTTGTGATATTACTTTTTATCACATATCGTGGCTTAATATTAACTGAACCAGTTAAGTTATATCTTCTAACAATATTTCTCACACTGTACCGCGATAAGTCTAACAAAGTTGCAATTTTTGAGTTTGATTTCCCAGAATTAAAAAATTTAATTAGCAGTAACCGAATTTTCTCACTAAGAACCTTTCCTCTACCCATTTTGAAAACCTTAACTACCCAAAACTATTTTAAACGTATTCTGACAGTTGTGATTAATAAAAACAATTGTCGTGGCTTTTATTTTTCACAGCCACCTATGCGTTATAGACTTATTTTGCATTGAAATGAAAATAGGTTGATATGCTGCAAATTTGATTAGGGAGTGATAAAGTTGGTGTTTTCTACTATATATTATCAAAATATTCATTGTTAATATTTTAAACCTATAACACCCTGCTACATTTTTATTATTTGTGTTTGATAAGAAAAAAACTAAGATTTCAATAGTTGGGCCAACTGAAGTGGGAAGGGGCTCGTATGTATATTAAGGTGGACACTAAGTATAAAGATGTTCCTGAAAATGTCCTACAATTCAGCAAAGTCACGTATTGCTTAAAAAAAATGTACTGAAGTGTAAGAAATCTGGGAATTTCATTATCACAGGAGCATTAAGAACACGTGAAGCGTTACGAATACAATTTGCCATTTGGCACGGCTGTTTCCGACAATTTTATGATTATGACGAAAAAGCACTTATCGCTTTAAACACACGTAAAAAGTTGTCATGAATGAGACTGTATTCTATCCGTATACTATCTTGCCTAATTCGTCTGGAGAATATATTTAAGGGGGTCCTAGAGATTTTGAAAAATATACGCAGTATATTGAATGTGTGTCCTAAATAATAATAACTTTATTCGTCGCAGCATTAGAAAATAATAGATCAATAGGAAAACTACTATAAATAAAAAACAGAGTACATAGATTTTGAACATGCCACGGATCACAATATTGATCACACAAAAAAATAATAAGCTGTTCCACCTCGCAGAGAGCCGATATAATTGCTGTAAGGTCATCTTTAACCTTTTTCTAAAGTTGCTTAGGCTGAAGTTGGCACGCAGTTATATAGTTTGGCGGATGAGTAAGATGCGCTTATTTCTAGAGGATCTTTGACCGTACTGACGAAGGAGGGATATATTTGTATAAAGAGAATGTGGCGCTTTAGGGGAAAAGTCTTATGTACTAGAATTAGGCAATGAAGTTTCGTCAGTTTATCCATCTTAAGCCATCCCGAATGCCCAAACGCGCCTCTAATATCATCAAATCTACGGAATTCATAATAAAATCCGATGCACGAGTTTTGTATCATTCGAATCCTGTCAACTTTACGTTGTAGGAGAGCAGATCCATGAAAAGTGGACGTAACACGTCGATAGAATGTCAAGTGAAATGTAAAGTGGTCTGGATGAACTCGAGACAGGTAAAGGCTTTGAGAAGTAGTTTTGTTTGCATAGCAGAGCACCATGCCACATCTTTTGTAATGTTAAATGCAACGACCGTGAGGTAAACTAAAAGATCTTAGGTTGATTCTATGGTGTCCGAAACCATGTCTTTCATAAACCAAGCGAGATATTTTTTTTAAGGTATTTATCATTTTCAATATATTTTTAGGCTGGTTGAACATGAGCGTACTTTGAAGAGCTTTGCTGGTGTCGTTCATTTTATACGTTTTCGAGATTTGTATCCAAAGTCGTTTATTGCAAGGTTTTTTTAAACAGGTTTTTTATAGTTTATCGCACGAATTAAGAATGTGCAAACAACGAACGACTTTTTAAAAAAGCGACTTTATTTAACAGAAGACGAATGAGTACTGGTCACCTTGGTTTACATGCATCTCTTACTTATAACCTACGCTAGAACAAAGGAATTGAAAAGTGCAAACCTAAGCAACTCTACATATTAGATCATCATCATAGCAGTGCCGTAATTCCTCCCTCTTCAAGAAGATTGAACCTCCTGGTTCAAAGGAAAAATCTGGTTAAGTTCAATGTCATTTTTGACTGATTGATTTTTTGGTTCTTTTTGCTTCAAAAGAGAGAGCAATTGTTTTTTTTTAACAAAGTATAATTACAACAAATGTTAAAATACATAAAATAGTTACAATGCTAAACGTGGACGTTTTGTGTGAAAAATCTAAATTTTTTAATTTATCGTGTAATAAAACATTATTCAATTGTATATCCGAATAACCTTTTACATCAGTATTTTCAAATAACATATTCTTATCATAGTTCACCATAATGTTAGGTATGTATAAAGGTTTCGAAATATCAGAAATCTTCAAATACTCAGTATGATCAATAAATGTTTTACAGTTTAAGCTGATAATAAAAGAGGAATCAATTTCTTTTCTTTCTTTGGTACAATCTTCATATACTGGAATATTCTTGTTAGTATTCACTAAATAGTTATCATGTTTTAATTGAATTACTTCTGAAAATGAACCTTTTGCCAAGAACGTACAATTTTCAACTTTAAGTAAGTTACAACTGGAATGGATTAGTATAGTACAGCAAAAATATTTATTACTCAATAATTTGCATTCATCACAAAAATGTATAGTTTCATTTTCGATAATATTTTTATGTTTCAATACCAGAATATTATTTTGGTGTATAATGGGGTATATATTGGAATATATAAAGTTACCAGTAACTGTTGGTATGTGAAGAACAAATATGATTTCTTCTTCGAGGACTATAATACTTAATTCACATAATTCGAAAAATTCAAAATTGTGCAGTTTATCAAGTGGGAGAAGTTCATTTTTGTCAAATAGATCACTTAATAACGAATGGATATAATTAATTTCAGTCTTACTCAGCTGTAAGAGATTTATGCCCTGATTTGTGCTCAGGTTAATGGTTAACAGTAAGTGTGATAAATAATTAGAAAATCTTTGAATAATTATTATCTCATTCAAGACATACTGAGAATTAGCGTATTCGCTATGCAATTTGTTGAGGTTATCCAAATTATCTCTCAAATTTTTCTTTATAATTAAAGTGTTATTTTCAAACCTGTCTTGTAATTGTTTTGCTACAGAGACGGTTCGGGAATTTTGTAATGATAAATTATCTTGATTTTCCTTCAGAATTTTCATATTTTCCATTATTTCGTCTAGATCAGATTGATCTAAATTGCCTGAAATATATTTTATGACGGAACCAAGACCATTAAATAATCCACGCTTAACTCGTTTAAATTTTAACATTTCATATTTGTCTAAAAGCAAATTGTATTCATGTTCAAGTTGTGTTATCAACGTATCATCTATTCTTTGCTTTGCAAAATAGACATTTGACGTTATTTGCTTGATATTTTCATTAATGAGAGTGAGATTTATATGAAAAAATGTCTTATGGTACGCTTTTAGTAGATAGGCGTTACCTAGCTCTTGCTTAAAATATGGTGCTTTATTCTCGATCAGCTGGATCTCTAGACCGGCTAGTTGAAGGGCCTGGATTAGGATCCTGAAAGTTAGAAATTTTGCGTTGCGGTTTCACTCTATTCAGTCTATGCTTTTTTCCTTTAGTGCGCAAATTAATATGGACATTTTCTTGTTCGTAAGAGGTCTCTTTAGAATACAGGGGTTTTGTTTTATGTGAACGATCTAATGCAGATTTAAGATATACTGGACCTTCTAAGGTTGGAATTTCCTTATTTCGATTTTGATTAATTTTTTCTAGTCTTTCCGTTGCCTTATCTAGTACACGGTTCGATAGTTCTTCATAAAAAGGTAGTAATTCTCTGTACCGTTTCTCGTTATATTCATCATATAATTTTGTGCGGGTATCGATCAAATGCTTATTCAAATCGTCGTAAGGACCGTATAATAATGAAAATGGGGTATATGTGGTCGTAGAATGGACACTTTGGTTATAAATTAAGATAGCTGTCGTCATTAGATCAATAATCGAATCGATTTTATTTTGCTGACGTAAAATTTTGAGTTTTTCTTTCAAGGTACTATGAAATCTTTCAAGAGGTGATAATGATGAGGGGTTACCTACACTAGTAACATGACATTCAATTTTGTGCATATTACAGAATTCTTTTATAACTTTTGTGTTAAGTTCACCAGGATCAAAAGTTATTTTGTCAGGATAATTGTGATGGGAAAAGAAGTGTCTGATTTTGTTTAATATTTCGTTAGATAATTTTGATTTTAAATTGTAGGCCTGGGCATATTTACTAAATAAATCAACAAATGTTAAAAATATTTGTTGTTCGACTTGAAAAATATCTAGAAATATATGTTCAAATGGTCTTTTGGCTATTAGAGGTCCTTCCATAGGGAGTTCGATTGGTCGTCTTTCGTATTTTGATGTCAAACAAGTATTGCACTGATTAATGTAATTTGATATTATTTTTTTCATATTTGGAGTGAATGCTTTTTTCTTGAAATGGCTGTAAGTTTCATTGATACCATTATGCGTTTGGCTATGATAGAAAGACAATTGTTCTGTAAATGAGTTTTTTAGTAGGTATATAGGCTTATAAGAAGCTTTAACAAATCTTATACCGCTGTTCGAGAAATACTGTTCTAAAAGTTCGTTAAGTTTAAATTCTAAAAGTTGATTTTCATACCAAATACCATAAGTATGATCGGGCTGAAGATATTCCTTCATGAATTTCAAAAGTTGCTCTGTTTCAGATCCACTTCGGACTGTTACCATTAAGGTTCCATTGCAAGACTTTGTTATTTTGTACTGATTTTTTAACTGAAAATGTATTCGATTTTTGAAAAAATAAAAATTCTTTTCTTGATACAATATATGATTGATAGGATTTTGTGCAGATGAATGTCGAGTAACATCAGATTGCTCAACAATTTTGAGTCGTTCATCTAACGGCATTTCATCTAATAAATCAATTAAAGGTAAATTATCTTCATTCAAGATTTCATCAAGTTCTTGGGTTGTTAACTCTTCTACAGAATCTACTTGTGGTAAAATGGATAAAAGATCGTCATCCTCTAAAGCGTTAATTTCAATTCTACTGAGCGCATCGGCTACAACATTGTCTTTGCCTTTTTTATATTTAATTGAAAAATTATATTCTTCTAACTGAAGCTTCCATCTAATCAATCGCTGATTGGGCACTGATAAAGAACTCAACCAAACTAGGGGCTTGTGATCACATTCGATTAGAAAATTTTGACCAAATAAATAAGGACGGAATTTTTTACAAGAATCAACTATTGCCAATAGTTCTTTTTCAATAACGCTGTAATTGCGTTCAGCAGAATTTAATGTTCGAGAGTGGAAAGCAATAGGCTTATCATTTTGACTAAGAACTCCTGATAGGGCTATATTGCTACAATCAGTTGTCAATGTAAATTTTTTGGAAAAATCAGGATAAGCCAGAATAGGTGGGTTACAAAGAGCTTCTTTACAAAGTTTAAATGCATTGATATAATCTGGATTATTGATATTGATTTTTTCATCTTTACGTAAACATTTTGTGAATGGCTTAGTCAATTGTGCAAATCCTTTAATAAATTTACGATAATAGTTCATAAGGCCTAAAAATGACTGGATTTCTTTAATCGTAGTCGGGAGAGGATATTCTTGAATTACTTTGATTTTATCTGGGTTTGGAAGTATGCCTTGTGGCGTGATGACATGACCTAAGAATGGAACATCTTTTCTCAGGAACTCAGATTTGTCCAGTTGGATTTTTAAATTAAACTGATTCAGTTTTTGGAATATTTTTCGAAGATGCAAAATGTGTTCGTCTAGGGATTTTGAAAAAACAATGATATCATCCATATAGACAAAACAAAAAACGTTGATATATTCTAACAATACAGTATTCATCATACGTTGAAAGGTAGCAGGGGCATTTTTTAACCCAAATGGCATACGGACATATTCATAGTGGCCATTTTCAACAGTAAAAGCCGTTTTTTCTATAGACTCAGGATCCATAGGGATCTGGTGGAACCCTTGTGCCAAATCAATAGTAGAAAAATACATGCTTTTGCCTAAATTTTCCAAAATTTCTTCAATTAGTGGGAGTGGAAATTTATCTTCAATTGTTATTTCATTCAGTTTTCTGAAATCAATAACCATCCTATATTTTTTAACACCGGATGCATCCATTTTCTTAGGAACTATCCAGCAGGGTGATTGATAGGGTGAATTGCTTTGTCGAATGATTCCATCATTCAATAACTTGGAAACTTGATTTTGGATTTCCTTTTTGAGATGATAAGGATATCGATAATTTTTTACATAAATTGGGTCTTCATTTTTTAACCTAATTTTGTGTGCAGTGGCATTACAGGGAGTTAATGGTTCGTTAGGCTTGAAAAATACCTGTTTGAATTGCTTGCAGAGCTTAATAATCTTTTCTTTTTCTTCACTATTCATATGAGACGTACGAATTAAATTTTCAACACGTATATTGGATTTTTCAGTAGAAAATGGAGATTCTTTTTCAATTAGAAAATCATCAAGAGGTTCAGATAAAAATGGGTTGGAAACATCAAGAAGATTTATGTCAATTGGATATTGAATAGCATTATTTTCTACGTTACAGATACATTCAGGAAAATATTCGTCAGAATTTTTGAATTTCAAAGGTGGAATAACAACAGAACCATTATCCAAATTTCGGATAATTAATGATTTTTTCGGGTAACTATACTGAACTGGATTGTTTTCTCGAATTGGCTTAAAAGAAGTGTTATAAGTAATTTTACATTTATCAGTAATAATCTGATGTTTAGTCAAATCAATAGAGCAATTAAGCTTTTGTAAATCATAGAATCCTAATAAGCAGTCATAACGTGAATGCCAAGGAAGAATTAAAAATTCAATTTCAGTTTTATTCTTCCATTCAGAAAATATGGGAATTTTACAGGCATATTGACCTCTAAAAATGGACGTACATGAATTAATTTCAAAAGGATGATCATAAATACGATCTGGAAAATATTTAAAAGCAATTTCTGGATTGATCAGGGAGGATGATGCACCAGTATCGATTAAGATGATAAGATTAAACTGAGAACAAAAAATATACGGAAGGTGGGTTTTTTGATAATTATTTATATCTAAGTCAAATTTTGAGACTGGCTCGTCGAAGGAAAATTTTCTTCGTCATTGTTTTCAAAATAAGATTCATCGGGGATATAGTCTGAATCGAAATCTTGGGTATATTCCTCAGATTCATATTGTGGCGTTCCTGCAAAAGTTTGTTCTTCCTCATTTTCAAGATGAGTAATTTCTTCGACATAATAATGGTTTGGTTTGGGACCTACTTGAAAGGCATTAACTCTAGTGGGCATTTGTTGACGATATGGGTTTTGCTGGGGTTTCGGTGTGCGTGCTGTAGATACAGACATAGGTATAGGATTACTTTTTTGTTGACCTGGAATGGGTTTTTTGGAAAAAACATTCTGTGGTGGTCTGAAAGCTTGAATGTTTGTAGGGTAATGAGGTTTAAAATTTTGTTTAGGTGGTGGTAGTTGCGTGGGACCTGTAGGGAAGGTTTGTTGTGGCTCTAGCCAAGTTTGACTATTTTGGGCTCTCAACTGATTGGGCTTTTGAGAAAAATTAAAATTAGACCTTTGGAAATTTTGATTTGAAGCTTGTACTTTATTCTGAGACTGAGGCTGTTGTCGTTTATATAGGCTCGTTCTTAAGAAATTTTTGTAATCAACTTGCATTTGCAAATTATCATAATCACGACAATATTGAACACAAGAATCAATTGTCGTAGGATTTTGCTGTCTTACATAAGACCTATATGGTTCATTCAAACCAGAGATAAAGGAGCTCAAAGACTGTCTATCATAGTCTCTCAATTTAAAAGCGATATGATCGGGATTATCATGGTATTCTAAATTTGCAAATTCTTTCAGGCTCTGTACCTTAAATTTAATTTCTTGATAAAAATCTTCATATTTTTGGTTAGGTTTCTGAACTGACGTATATAAGGCGGTGAGAAGAGTTTCTTCATTTCTAGGATCTTTATATTTGGATAATAATAATGATTTTAAATCTGGCCAGGTTCTCGGACTAGTTAGATGCACTAAATCTCTTACTTCGCTTTTCAGCTGAGAAATAACGTATTGGAAAGCATACGAAACAAAAGGTGTATTAACAAATTCTGCAATAAACTTTTCTGAATTATCCAAAAAATAAATTAGATCTCTGTGACCTCCATGATATTCTGGTACCATATATTTAGCTACATTGAATTTAATTTGTAAATCTTGAAGAGACATGGTTGACTGATTAAAATTAAGACGTGAGGGTGTCAAAATAACTTGTCTAACAGGTGTATTTTCGACTACAGATTCAAATTCAGAATCGGACATTAAATATATGCAATTAAAGTCACTAAATAAGTTTACTTATAGATAACTTTTACGAATATATATAAATTTAAAGCAATAGAGGGCGAAAAAGTTTTCGAGAAATAAATGGATAAATCACTGAGTATAGCAAAAATTGTAAATGTTGTTTCTTACGCTACACTGGACACTAGCAGCTTCATTTGGAGAGATCTGAGATACCTCCTTGGGCCAATACAGCTCCTCCTGGTTGACAGCTTGCCTGCCGTGGATCCAGCACCTCGCTCCTGTCAGTTCCTGTCGTTTTCTCAAGTGTCGTTGCCTGCTCCCAAAATACTTAGCAAGTATTTCGGCCTGGTACTTCGATGGTGATGTGCCTGCTCGGTGTAGCCTTCGAAGTTCTTTGTGATCGACGTCAAAACGATTGAAATCGTACCCGAACACACCGGACGATTTTTTGCACTTTTTCGGTCTCGATTGAGCGATACTCGTGAATCAATACCGCCGATTATCGATTCGGTACGCCGATATCCTGTTCGCAGCGCCAATTAAGAATGTGCAAACAACGAACGACTTTTTAAAAAAGCGACTTTATTTAACAGAAGACGAATGAGTACTGGTCACCTTGGTTTACATGCATCTCTTACTTATAACCTACGCTAGAACAAAGGAATTGAAAAGTGCAAACCTAAGCAACTCTACATATTAGATCATCATCATAGCAGTGCCGTAATTCACGTAGGCTGCTTTTCAAAAAGGTCCTTTTTTTTGAACGGCTCAAGTTAGCAGGCTGAAATTCGAGTTATTGATGCATGGATGCTACTCCAAAATAGCGCCCAACAGCCATCTTGAAATTTTCAACTACCACCTTCAGGCTGAAATGTAGTACCTATTCATACATCAATTTCATTTCCCCGAATTTCAGCTTTCTAACTTAATCCATCAAAAAATACTTTTTGAAAGGCACTGTATCATAAAATGAGCATTCACGATTTCATCTAGTAGTAACTGCCTCCTAGTAAAGAGTAGGATTTCCGCAAAAAAACTCCCACCGTTCGCTAATAAAATATTCAACATCAATAATTGAAACATTGTACATAGAGAGAATTGAGCAAATCTATCGATCAATTTTCGCATGCACCTTGACACAAAACAGCTCTTTATGCGCTCGGGAGGCAATACAAAACATGCATAATATTATGCAACTGCAAAATTGCATCCAAAGTTCCAACGCGTTTAACGTAATAGGGGATATTGGTATTGGACTATTCCATTTACACGTGGTGTGATAGGGCTATGGATGCATCGAAAATGTTTTAGATTACCAGGATCACAGTAGGATAATCAAATGAGAGCTCTCAGGGAAATTCTGTTTCACTTAGTACACGCACCAAAAATACAGGCCGTAATAACAAGTTACAAGTGCGCATTCGTGATTCAAATTTAAGTAGAATCATTTATATACAGGGTGTCTGCGAAAGCTTGGGAAATCTCGAGACTGGAGATACTACAGACCAAAATATGTGAGTTGACCTAAACATATCTTAGTCCAAAAGTTGACAATTTGCGACATACAGGGTGTCAAAGTTACAATTTGATTTTCTATTTTTCCTTATTGCTTGACTGCAACCAGTAACCCCCCATCTTTAACCCCTAAATAATGTTCCAGAAACGATCAGAAGCCTCTGGAACGTCAAAAACGAAGTCTGAGTGATTATTTTTTCGTTTTTGGCCTTTTATCGCCACCACTGGAGTAATAACGATGCCTTTCTCTCTAAAGGACAGTCTTGGGGCTTTTACGCAACGACCAACCGGCCTGACTGCGACCTCCCGTCCTATCCTTGTGGAACTTTGTACATCCATAACTGGCCAATACGATAGCTCCCTTTGTCCCGAGGATGTCGAGATTGTGGAGGGATCTGCCTGAGGAGCCTTTTCCCAGTTCTGCCAACCTTAGGCGGTTCAAAAATCGGATTAACAAAGCTTCTTTAAGTGCCAGACGTGGCGCCCTGGTATTTAGGTTTCTGCCTGCTTCGGTATAAAAAACAGAGCCTCTCTTACTTTTGTCAGGTTGCCAGTTCAGGCAGCAGCGGTGGCCGCAGTAGTAGACTCTTCGGTCTCCTGATCAGTCGCCGTGCGCTGTGCGGGTTCGAATCCTGTCCCAAGAGAAATGTTTATCTTGGCTATGGATGTTGTGGTTGTCCGTAGGTTGTAGACGGTCGCTGACTGTCAAACGCAGAGGTACCACCCGGCGGATCTCGTAGGCGGTGCCAGAATGTGTGCATGTCGCATGCACACGTGTTCCCTCGCCAGAGTCCGTGTGGCGTTCCCATTTTCCCCTGTATCCCCCTATAGCCCCAATGTACCCCATGGATGTTTAGGCCTTAGGCCTTCGTGGCAGTTGGAGTATACAAAAAAAATTGCATTACAAATTTTTCATGCCGAGTTTCATATCAAATTCTATAACGTGTCATACGGCCCTTAAAGAAGGCAGAATATCGATAATCCAGGTTGGTGGTATGAGTTGTACATCACTTATCTACTGGCATGTCTACTGTGTCAAGATTCAGTACAGAATGAGACTCCTAATGATATGTTTCTCCTCAAATATCCCACCTACATAAATTTGCAGTCCGGCCTTTCACACGCCCTGTTTTTTATTGCAAAAACTCGCCTGGGGTCCACCAACATTCAACAAAATCGTTCTTCTGTGAAAGTGCACGCATCTGAATAATTTTCAGACAGAGAAGCGCTAGAGGGCACCGGAGGTCTCAGAACAAGCTAACACTGTTGAAAGCGAGGTTGGAAACGGGGTTGAAAACAACTCTGGGATTATTTATTCAGCATCAACCGCCGCAAATTAGGCGAATTCTCGGAACCGCCCCCTCTCCCAAATCCCCGCTACCAGATCGGCCGCAGCATGTCAGTTTTATTATAGATAATTTATGTTTCATTGTTTGGGCGTCGGTCAAATTTGGGCTGACCTCGACGCTAACGAGGGTGACGCGCCGGGTTTGGGTTGGAATTTCAATATCAAATAAATTTTAGTAAAATATAAATATTGTAAAATCCGATACACAGGTCCAGGATTACGACTGAAGAACTCCGAGGCAGAGAAAAATTCAGTGCCGTACCATGCTGCCGATGACAACTAAAAAGGGGGAAGGGGAGAGAAGTTACTGCAATAACTAACCAATACAGGGTGTTCTGAAAGTTGAGAATTTTCTTTTCAGTAACAGCCACCCTTGAAATAACAAAAAAGTGAAAAACGTGCATTTTTGATACGAAACTGATGAGAAATTTTAAGTGCTGCCCTGACATACTGAAGTTGTCACCATTTGATTCAAAAAAAAAATTATTTAAGTTCTTTAAATCCCAACATTAGAGGTTGTCGTCTTCTATTGACAAGAATGATTTATTTCCCTGTTAAATAGTAGCACTATAACAAGACAAATGTCAGACAAACTATGCCCACCTCGACGTTTCTACAAACGGCCCTTGTAAGTACGAAATAAACAAACCTACGTGGCGCGGAATGGAAAGCTCCATGAAAACGAACTGAATACACTCGCGAATAATTAGCAACATATTTACAATCATAGCAAACTAATATCAAATTGATTGCTATATGAATGTGCCACTTTCAGTTTTTTTTTTATTTGATTTATGGACAAACAGCTCGGTTTACCTACACAGCATGGTGCATCTGGGTTGTATGTTGACACATGTTGGTATCATTTCACCCAGTTAGTTGCTGGTGGCAGGGCTAGATTTTAATTCGTAGATATTTTCCAGTATCTAATGACTTGATTATTTTGTGATGTCAGTGTGTTTCTATGGAAATTTGCTTATTTTTACAAGAGGTATACACTGTGCAAATGAAGGTCCTAATTTAAAGAATACCCTGTAGGAAATTTTTTTTTCATGCATGACTGCAGGATTTGAATTTCGATGTTGGTCAATTTGTTATAAAAGAATAAAAGGAATACTTCAAAATCTCCAGCAAAATCCGGCACATACTTCCAGGCCTATAGACGTCTCATGAGTAGCACCATGATCCCGAAAACACATTATTCTACTTGACGGTTCTTTAAGGTGAACTTTCACAGTTTATTACACAACACAAATTTGACCATCTCATGTCAAAATGTCAACAGCAAAGTTAGATACATATCTATCATTTTCCTCAATCTTAAGTAAAATTGCATTCTAAGATCAGGGCGTGGAGGAACTTATACGTCGCAACTTTGGTGTGATATACATTTCAAATTTGACGCATATGACTGTCACAAACTAAGGAGCAAATTTTGTCAAGCTGTATATCTTTTGCCGGGGTCTTACTTTCTTCTCTTTATACGGCAATCACAAAACATGAGTCATCCTCGAACTAGACTTCAAGATTTACAGTAAAACTCCCACCTTAATTCCATATGAAATTATTTCTAATTCAATCTGTCCAGTGACATTTCTAAATACTTACCCTACGCATTCAGTGTTACAGCCAAAACATACGATGTATTTCTGGATCAACTAAGTGACATTAATAGGGTGATGAACTTAGAGATAGAGATAAAATGCTTACTGTATATATACATATATATATATATATATATATATATATATATATGTATGAAAGAGATATGGTTTAGCACACTGTTTTAAGAGTCATGATGATTCACTGTTAATTGCAACATTCAGACAATGTTTCTTGACTTGCAGCAACATGATGTGGCGAGATATGCGGTAAGCTGGGGCAAATACTGAACCTGTGGAGATTTGTTACTAAAAACAGTGGAAATATCCAATTTCAAGCAAGATCAAACAAGGTGTTATCGAACTTATTTTATTGTTAACCAAGTAATAAGAAATAAGTTTTTTGTGTATGTCTAGGAAGTTAGTTACCAAATTTGCCTAAGTATGTTGTGTTTCACTGCAGCCATAACTTTTTGAATATGAAAAATTACAAAAAAAGCAACCACAGATCCAAAAGCATGTCAGAGTTTATTTTATACTTCCAACATAGTTTTTAGGGCAAAAAGCATTGAGATTGAGTAGGAGGAACAAGATTTCTTTTTTGGCGTAATCAATGCTCTTAATATGAATCAGAACATTCAGGGAGAGTGAAAATACTGGCATGGAATGCAGTTTTCTTCAGAGTCTGGTTTGCTTATTATAAGTGAATAATCAATGTGTAATCATATTTTTTTTTTATATATTGTGTGAATCATGAATCAGCACTCCAACATCATATTAACACATTTCCTTTGTCTGAAATGATATCCAAACCACAAATTGCCATGTATTACAACCTTGAAATACTCAGTTTAATACATCAAAGGAAAATAAGCACAGAACATTTTATTGAATATTCCACATATAATTTTAAAGTAAGTAAAAATCCTAAACTAGTAATATGCAACTATAAATTCATATTCTGCCTATGCTGAAGTTTCGATTCTGGGCTATAATAATAGTAATATCCACTAGCATTATTTTAGATGTAACAATGGGGCAAAAAAAGTATTTTACATGTTTCAGAGAAAAAAGATTATTCAAATGAAATGTTTGGGAAAACATGCAAAGGTTGATTCAGTTCCTTGAAGCTATAGTTAATTGTGTTTTGTATGTCAACAGACAAGATCATTTAGGCCCCACTGGGATGCTTGCTGGACCCTTCATGCCTCTGGTTCCAATTCACAGCCAATGTGAACTACTGAGAAAGGTGGTAATATGACCTAAGAAAGTTTCTCTTCACATAGTCACAGAAGGTCAACAATCCCCTAGAAAGGATATTCAAACTATTATGAGAGAATAAGAAGTCAGACAGATAACTATGTCACTATTATATTTTTATTATATCTTCTATTGTCTTATTGTCTGTTACTATCAGCAATTTCAGTGAAATAAACAATAAATAGATGAAAGTATATAAGTATGAGTGGTACTTGTTCATAGATAGATAAAAGATACAAAATAGAAAAACAACGATAGCTGCAATGAATTCTGAACAGGGGCAAGCTTAGAGACATGCCTCTCGAACATCAATGTTTGCACAGGATAAATTTTATTCTTCCTCTTGCAACATTTATTATGAATTTGCTTTTGAATCAATTGATGATTTGCCTATCACTTTGTTATCCAAGTATTGGTCACACAAAGCATAAAGCCACAGTATTTGTCAGTCAAATTTATATTTGTTGCAGGACTAATCAATATAGGCAGCTGTCTTAAGGAGCTAAAATAAAGGATTGTAGTCTTATTGATATTGTAATGTAGAGGACCATGGGCACACAGGAACCATGGGGCCTGTGGCTGAAGGGGTCCCATGCAAGTTCTAAGTCCATGGCCCTACTTTGCCATTAGGGAAAGTTAAAGCAGCAGCGCGATAAATTTTATTTGATTTCTGAGCACTTGGGGACTCTGGCCCTGGAACACAAGCTCCTTGTGCCCACAGAGTAAAGAGGAAATAAGTGGTATAGGTTGTTTAAGATGACAGATAGCTATATATTTTAAGCCCAATTTTTCCTTGCTCGATATGAAAAAACTTTATGTTATCTACTGTGGAGTCAATCTAACCTTTTGTCATCAGTATTACCACTTTGGGAGAAATAGAATACATATCTATGTTATGAATTACGAATACATTTTCCTGCGTGTCAGCAGGTTATCATTGTTCAACACAAAGTAAAACAATAGATTTTTCCAACAAATGATGAATCATGAAAAGTACTGTTATCATCTCGGTTACTACTGTAACTATTAGTACCTTATATTTATGTGGTATCACAAACATGAAACTGCAGTTTCATGAAGCTAAAATCATTATATCCAGATGACCAAGCAACAACAAATGTCACAGACATCTGCAGCCATGCATTACGAACAGTAACAAATTCAATTACCTTAACAGCATTGATTAAACTTAATGATTTAACACAATATTCAGAAAAAATTAAAAACAATTTAAACACCCTAATAAACAAGGCTTTGTGTTCGAAAATTACCTACAAGGGATGGTGCATTTTGTTACCACGAATTTACTCACCACTTTCAATAAAAGGTATCACCAGTAGCATGGATAACACGACAACACAATCACTGAACATGTTGTTCGCACAAATAAACCACAATAACAACACTAACAACAATTAATAACACACCCGAATCAACGTTATGCCATTTCGAAGGAAAAGTCCAGCTGACTACCGAACAAAACACAAGCTTTGTGTTATCGCTTATCGTTTCGTCGGAATGAGGGTAGGCTGCGCATGCGGACGGGTTCTGTTTGATTCACGCACAGGGGATGATAGAAATCGGTATCAAACAAACCAAACATCAATTATTGGAAGGGTTTGGGTTGTGCACTGACGGAATACGTTAAAAGATGAATTAAAAGCTATAAATTAACAATAGTTAATCACTTTGTTTGTGCTGACATCTATTAGAGGTACGCATGAACAAATAAACGCAGTATCAATGTGTGCTGCCATCTTTTAGGTATATAGGTAAGCATGCGATAACGGTTTTGCTGTTTCCGTTAAATCAGACAGCTGCGTTCCGATATGTATATGAAAAAGATTCGATTGGGTTTGAAGATGATTTTTTTTTCCAAAAGCTGCGTTCAGCTGATGTTGTCTTTCTTTAATTTCTTCTTGTAACATGGAAAGTGAGGTGTTGAATAAGATGAGATGCATCAAATGGCAGTTATATAACATTAATTTATCTATAGCCCCAGATAGATGAGTGAGAATAATTTCCTAAAGGGACATACATATGTATATACAGGGAGTTAATAAAGTATGTACCTAGACAAACTTTAACCATCCAATCATTGGCCAATTTGAAGACGAAATTTCCATATGAACATGGGTCCGCAACGGCTTTGTTTTCAAGCAAGAGCATATTAGCACTAAAAGAAATGATGATATTGTTATAAAAAATGATAAAAGAATGGAACATAAGTATTTTATTTTAATTAAGTATGCTCTGTGGTCAATATCACACGATTTACAGTTGTATTCAGACCCTCCATGTACCTACGTAGATACGGATAATGTTGTTTAGTGTTTTTTGAAAAAATAGCATGACATTGATTTGTTTTGATCGTAGTACTTTTAATATCAAGCATTGTGCTTTTCTAGACACCTATGATGTACCCGAAAACAATTGAATTAGTTTATTTTGAGCCTCAGCAACTTGTAAAACATGCAAAATTTATCATAGGTTATACAAACTGTTCAATAAATACGTTTCATTATTCATAGGAATATTTGGAACATTACTTGTATTTCTTTAGTGACAGTGCTCTAGTTCGAAAAGAAAGCCGTTACGGCACCATGTTCATATGAACATTTAGTCTTCAAATTGACCAAGGATTCGATGGTTAAAGTTTGTCTTCATACTTTATTAACACCCTGTATAATCCATTCAAAGATTACTGTGGGGCTTTCTAGCGTCAAACTGCAAAAAGGTCTGCAATTCTGTCGCTTGAGATGCCTCGTTGGTTCTATCTGAAACAGGTGTTTTTACAGACAACAGCTGCACAGGAGTTTTTGCAACATTTCGTCTGAGAGACTTCAAAATAATATTATAGGACCTTGCATCTAAAAATTTCCATTGATTTCCACTTCCGCCTCTCTTTGTTGTTACAAGCAAATAATACGTAGCTTACTTTACATTACGATCATGACGTTTCCAACACATTTTACAAATAATTCAAGATGTCCATTAACATCTCTGGTGTTAAAAAGATAAATCCAAATGAATGAATACAATAGCTGGTTTGGTTTGAATCATCGCATGCTTACGTTGCAGTGTTTGGCGCAAAAATTGCGTAGCTTTAGTGCATATTTTTGACTCATTTGACTACCTCTGCCTACCAAAGTGACAACGTTGTATCAACATACTTATACTTACCGGTGTAAAGAGTTACCTTCATTAGGCTTGTGACGCTTTTTGCAAATGATGCAAAAGGTATCATGTCGTGAAATCATGTTACACCAAAATTATATGCAAACACTCGCACTGAAAATACGAATTTAATGACATAACTGACCAAAAATTTTCTTATGTCAGTCCACTTGCAGTCACTTTCATCGTGACTAGAGACTTAGAGAAACAAGTTGTGGGCTATCTAGCCTAAATGCGTTGGTTTGGACTGGTCCATCCAAGAGGACTTAGGTACAAAAAACATTTTTTGTTGACAAAAACCGTTTTCAAACATTATTTCGATTATTTGGTATTCAAGGATACGTACATGAGGAGGTTTGCTCAAAATTACTTATTTCTCAATCGTCCTGAAGTAGGTATTTCGGTATACAAAGTTCAGTTTGACTGATACTCAGGAAGACAGGATACAATTTTAAATTAGGTATAATATTGTTCACCTAGGTGTTTTTTGCCTTCATTATTTACCTATGGAAAAAGTGCCGCTACTTCTCAGTAAGGCAATGGTGTCAGTAATGGTGTTTTCTCGGGTTAGTAGTGAAAAAAAGTAATTATTTTATACTTTAATATAGTGTTTGTCCGCCGCTGGTACAAGCGAATAAAACTTGGCACATTTAGATAGTTTAGAGCGCTGAATCCATTATAAACGTCGAAAAATTGTGAAGCGTTATGGGGTCGAATCTGAGGCAAAATGGTGGCCCCGTTGTTCCTGACGTCAAGCTTTTTTCAGTTACGTGATCTGTGCACCTGATTTCATCAACACACCATAGTCTTTGTCCAGATCATAGATGTACGCAGTGTTTTTTGAAATTTTTTTCAAAGGAAATCTCAAAATATAACAGGACTTTGTCTGCCAAAATTGCCATTTTCGTCTGATCGCTAATACAAGCGAATGAAACTTGGAATTCTTAGGTAGTTTGGTGAGAAACAGATAACTGGAAGGCAAACTCATGCAGGGAAGCTTCTCACATGGCACCTGCACAGCAGTACGTCTTCCAGACAGAAATATAATATTTGCCATTTCAATGCTGGCATACTTAGAGGAGTGTGCGGAGGTAGGCGATAAATCTGACGATCTCCTCCTACCAATGGTTTGCCAAGATGATCTTCACCCTCGTCCCATACGATGAAAGATGACGGAAGACCCCTACGCTACCTGCTCATAACTGCTCGACGTTCTACGCAATGCACATATAGGCAGTAGCATCGACGAGGTCAAGTTCACCTTTAGTTCAGGAATGCTACTCTTCAGAGTTTAGACCACTTGAAAGAAACGATCCTGCTTTGGGATATAGGGACCTAAGAAAGGTGTGGAGAGAAAGACAATACTTCAGATAGACAATGAAGTTCGCTCAAACTTTTGTTGGAGATTCTCACCAACCACTGTAGACTGTCGAGTCTTTTGTCTCTTCTAGGGGTGAAAAGAGATCCGAACGGTTCCTTGTGCTGGGAGGAGGACGATACTGCATTCCACATTGTAGGTTTTTGCCCCATATATCGCAACCGAAGGGCTGAGATATTTGGTGCCATGGAGCTTGACAATAAAGTTGTATACTCAGCGAGGTGACCCTGACCTGCGCTAGGAGATCAGGAAGGTTTGATAGATTAATGGATGAGCATGTGGGGTAGAGTGGTGGGACACTCGGGGTAAGCAAGAACCAAAGCTGTCCTACTTGCCAGGTTTCGCTTCCCACCACTGCTACGATTACGACTATCAGGTAGTATGACATTGAATTCGAATATGATGTTCAGAAATCAAGGATTGTGATGGGATTAAATTCAAAGCAGAAAATGAGTCGCGTAGGACCCCACACTGATCTTAGCTCCATAATGTTGTCAGACCAGATTTAACTAAGGGAATGGTTTTCTTTCATATCACAGGTACGCAATGGATTTTAGAAATGTTGTCGTGAGAAGCCAAAAATATTAGATATACAGTGCTTTTTAGAAAGATTCCTTCTACTAATTTTTTGAAAGGGACAAGTTAACCAGCTTGAGTTCAGGATAATGAATTTGATGTATGAATATTATATTTAAAAATAGCAGTTGAACATTTAATTTTTTTTAATAGCATGGGGGTCATGTGACACCTTATTTTGAAGCTGTACCTTTCAAAATGGTGGATTGACAGGCTGTCAAAGTCGAGCGTTTTTGTACATTGAATCGCTTATAGCTCAACAACTAATCATCAAAAAGTTAAAGAATATTATATCAATATCAGTCAGAAGAGACTATGTATATGTGCAGTGAAATATGTGACTTTTTCCGAAATTTTTCATAAAACGAGTGTTTCATATTACACGTTTAGATACACCTTCCCAAGAGAAGATTGACATAACACACTATACAGGGTGTTTCGAATTCAACCCTCACCATTTTGATCTCGGAAACTGGAAGAGATTCAAAGTTGCTTAAATTAATTTAATTAAATGCTTAGAAAGTTTAAGGTACTTCCGGAGAGAGAGGAAAAAAGACGAATTTTTGCAAAATCGTTATTCTTTCTGACTTTATTTATAGTGGGATTTCTAAATAAATTGCACATTATCATCGCCTATTTTTCTCTTCTACAAGATGACATAATTAGAATTTCAGTAAGGCATTTCGGCTCTTGTCCTCCAGACCTCCAGCATCAACTTTATTTTTTTTTCACGGACGACATTGGATTTTTGCACAGAACAATAGTTACTAATTCTGATTCCAAACATGTATAATATGTAATACATTGGAATGGCCAAATCTTAATTATTTCAAAAAAGCACAACTTCTTATTTTTATTCTAATTCTAATTATCATATAGTCATTTTTTTCTCATTCCAGATTTATCCCAAAATCGCATTTATCCTTTCCTGGCTTTATCTGAGTTAGGATTTAAAAATAAATTGCATGTTGTCATTGTTACTTATTCTCCTCTACAAGCTGGCGTAGTCAAATTTTCAATTCGACACTTCTTCTTTCGACGCAATATTGGAATTTTGTGAATTTAAATGGACTTTTCAGACCTAAATTCAGTGATGTATAATTTCCTTAGTTGGCCATGAATTTGGAGTTGGATAAAAATATAAGGAAATAAAAAGGTATTATGAACACAAAATGAAAATTTTATTGATGATAATAACAATAATAATCATGAATAAGCAGAGGTAAATCATAGCAGATGTTGTTCGTTATTCTTAGGCAAAGCCTGACCCTTCTCTGTGCATTGTACACTCCTCGATTTATTTCTCTTCTTCTCAGTCTTCTAAACTCTGCTGCTATGTTTAATTTGAAGTCTGGTCTGGTATACGCAACAAATAACTATGATAGTTTTAAGGCCTACCTAGAAAATTCTATTTTTCTGGAATAATTGACGTTTGGCAATGCCAATGTATGACATATATATTTTTAAATCAGAATTAAAAACTGTAATTATCTGCACAGAAATCCAGCGCGACGTCCATAAGGAAAAATGAAGATTATGCTGGAAGCCAACAGACGAAACATCATAATGAAACTCTAATTATGTCATCTTGTAGAGGAGAAAAAGGGGCAATGTTAATGTGCCATTTGCTTTGAGATCCCACTTTCCGTCTCTCTCTCCGGAAGTACTTTGAATTTCGAAACTTTCTAAGCGGCATTTTGTTGATTACCTAAATACGCAACTCTGCCCGCATACAAGTTTCGAGATCTCAAAAGTGAGGATCAAATTTGAAATACCCTGTAGAGTTTTGATTATTGAAGTTTGAGTTATATGAAAATGCTCAAATTTGACAGTCTGAAAGATCGCTATTTTGAACAATAGTGAGTTTATATTATGTTTTTATGAAGTACTCACAATGAGCTTCAAAATTGTCACGCTTTTATGCCAAGACGTAGTATTCACTTTTATTACCCCAAATGCTAGGTTTTTGTCTTCCATTGCTGTGAGATGTTCAAAATAAGACAACATATTTTTTTGATCTTTATTTTACAAATATCGCGAAGGCACAAATTCCAAAAATCAATCATTAACAACAAAATATGTTTGTAAAGAATCACAAAAAATCATAAAGTTAACAAACAAAACTTATTAAGGAATAGTAGGTATGCCTAAAAAATACGTACACACTGGATTTGTCTTTTTTGTTCAATTATTAGTTGAGGGGAATTTCTAAAATTAGTCTACCATCGAGTGATGTATTGTCACGTGAGTTATAGCTAAAATTTAATTTGGCATACACCTAGCCAATTTTTGATATCTGGGGCTCAAAAAGTTGAATCCCTTAACTCTCAACCATTCAGAACATGGACTATATGCTAATTTACAATTAAGATTTTTTCATGACAAAATCAAAAAAATTCGAGGTGAGCAATGGCAACTATCATAAATTTTCATATGACATTGTAGATTGGATTAATCTACTTGTAGCAGCGGCTTCACTGTGTAATAACGTGAAGTTCCACCCTAATTAAAACACCTAAACACTAATTTAACAATAACAATTAACAAATAAAAAACAACTAAGTCAAATTAGACCTAAAAATTGTGCATATTGTATGCTTAGCGCAAAATGATAAACTAGCAACCGAAATTGAAAGAACGTCTTTCAGCAATTCCACAACTATACTGGGATTTGTATTATTATAAAACAGCAAAAACATAATTATCTGGATTGTTAAAATTTTTGAGACTGTGATCTGGTCAACATTTTGAGGTTCTTTCCTATTTCAAAATAAAATAAATGGAAAAATTAGTTGGTTTTGTATTTTAGATACTCCAACAAAATGCTTAGAAATTGCGCTAAATCTCGACAAAAGCGTTCTTTCAATTTGATTAGTAGTGATTTTACACTCTACACTTATACACCGTGGCTTGTCTTCTCTATATATAGGCCACAATATAATCCTGACAGTCAACAATATAACAACGTTTGAGCACCATATAGAAGCATCGTAGTGCTGTCAAATTTTTCAGTTATCATGAAGCGGCTTAAGCAGCACCTAGATTATGATCAACAGTTTGTAGATGCATAAAAATAATCAATTTCATATGCAGTAACATGGGTTTAGACTAAATATAGGGTTTCTCTAGTCATAGAGATGTTCTACATCTGCTGAGTTGAATAAGTACACATGGTATTAAGCACTGGCAACTTTTGGGAGCAAGGAACACCTTGCAGAACTAACGGAGTAAAAACAAACTTTTGTCACTAGATGGACACGTCAGTGCCCTGTTGTTGATGGCTTAACCTCGCCTTTACATCCGTGTTGTGGGGTCAGTATGCGGTACTCTATCGTTAGTAACAAGCAACTTATTGTCACAGTCTACAGAAATTTACTAGATATTGTTGTAAAGCAATTGTTGTAATTTGAAACGAAACTAAATAGCTTTTATAAGCATAATAAATCAACAAAACAGACGCCAATTTATTATTTTGTCGAATTACAAGATTTACGATTCTTTTTAAATTTTGCGATATTCCGTTTACCTATTTGACTTGTATTGCATAGTACTTTCATAACAGGCTGCTTCAAAAAGACGTGGAAAGCATCAATTTCCTCAAAATACTACGGAAAGTACCTATAAACGAATTAGGCTCTAGAACATTTTCATGCCAAGATATAGATCTTTCTGAAAGTGTTACATTGCTAACGAAGAAGTATTTTACTTTCTTTCAATCAGGAACATTTTATTTAAAATGTTTTCGCTATTCATATTACTCGAATTTGGATGTTGTATGTGTATCTTGGTTATAGGGTATTACTTAGAACCCATGTTTAAAGGAAGTTTCTGGCTTTTTAAACGTACTTTTTACCCCACAGACATTTCCACATAATTTTGACCACCCTGTATTATAGCCTGTTACCAAGTCTCACTTGTGAGCCAAGTGTATTCCGATCCATGCTTAAATGTTTAATTTTCCAAAAGAAAAAACAGTATTGGTTTCCTTTTAGATTAGTACTCGTATATAAATGTTCGCGATTGTACTGTGACCCCTCAAACAATTAAGATAGCTACACTACATTTATTTTGTTATATAACCTGACCTCTTAACCTTATGATTCGAAGGCAGGTACGGTAACTTCCAATATCACATACGACACAAATAAATGTTTCGAACGTCATAATATATAAATTTTCGGTGCAAGCAACATCCGTGTTAAAATCTATATAATTCAACATTGTGTTTTTGTATCATAAATTTCATGTATATAACAAATAAATTATGAGGTAATGTAGATATTAGATGCGTCGTTTTGCTAAAGTGAGGATGGTTCTTCTAAAATAAATACCATAGTAATCTTACGGTGCAAACATAATGTATATTAGTTCGAACCATTGAAAATTATAGAGATGAGTGAGACTACACGGTCTTATCACATGCCAAAATAATTCTTTATACCTGACCCCCCAGTTCGTAACCGTTGCATAATCTTCTAGAGAAGGGAGTGTGTTTATCAGATTGTTTTATATTGTAACATATATTTTGATGCTTATAAATTGTCTATCTACTTAGATATGGCAAGGCTATCAGCTCAGGATGTGTCTCTATTTAGAAATATTTCGCGTCACTCTTGAATGACAGATGTTATATAAATTACGACACAATTGAGAAAAATAATTGAAACATTGTAAATATAGTAATATCATATGAATTCATGACTGATTCATGCAGATACTATACAACTGAATATGGTACATTTGATCATACAATTTTGTTTTTAAAAATACGTAATTTCATCTGCTTTCCATAAGATTACTGGGGTACATTGTCATCTTGTCACACGTATATTAGTGTATTGTGCTCGAATAGTGTACATACATCAGTCTTTGCACGCTAAATTCCTAGGTGTGTTAAGTGAATAAATTGGCATCTACCATCTAGGAATTATAGCGATTACGGTTATGATCATCTACAATGATATTAACAAGGTAATTATCTAATGAAATGGTATATCGAGCATTTCATATATTTGCGGTACAATTCTGGATAATATGTCACTGAATCATTGTATCTTGCAGTCAGTGTAACAACTGTAGTTTTGAAAATGAGAATTCTGTTATATATTCAATTCATAAACAGGGTCGTGCCGTAATGATATTCTAAAACATTTTCCACTCAATCGTACCGATATGTTAAATACATCTTAGAAAAATGTAAAAGCTTACTGAGTGGCTTTAGTTGATTAGAAATGAACCTTGTAAGATGATGAGTATTTCTAACTGCAAATATGCGATTATATATTCCAGTTTTGCAAGATACAATGTTAGTGTCACAAAAAATATTCATATTTAACATCAAATGTCGAGTGAGCCTTCTCTTCGTAAGGTGGCCAATATTACGTATTATGTATCCCATATTGAAACAGTAATTTGTTACCCATAAATTATTTATAAAATGAAATTAGCGTATACTCCTGATATACAGTTCATTGGGATGTTTTGAAGAAGCAGCTTAGGTATTCTAGATGATCTTTTACAGATACGAAGCATGTTTTACCATTTATGTTGCCAATGTTGACATGAAAACAGATGCACCACTTTGAAAAAAATACATAGAACCTTCTGTTCGATATATTGATTAAGCACCATATATTATTTAACAGATCAACATTGGAGTTTCAATGTATACTTTGGAATTATCCATGAACTGTCAAAATATTGACTCAGTCGGGCACTTACTGAAGAGGGCAGTCTGTCGTTTAAAAAAAAGCTCAAACTGAGATTGTTCATAACGCATCTCACCAAATGAGACATTTATATTTATATTCGAATACAAATTGCTCGAAGACTCTATCGATTCGAAGTATCATATTTTCTGGAGATGCCCAACTATCACAACTTTTTACATGACACTGCAGCACACTGCTCTATGAGGCAGATCCCCATTTCTCCTCACGCTCTCCCTAAGAGTTCTTTCTCTCACCTCCATCTGTATATTTCTGAAATCCTCATTTTGTCCGTATTTGCTTTCGTACACATCTACATCTCCCCCATCGCCACTATTCGCTTCACCACCTTCACCAGCACTATCCTCCTTGAGTTCATCATCCCAATAATCCAGGAGATCCTCACTCGACTTGTCGGCAGAGTAAATGGTGATCTCGTCCTCCTCCAGCTCTTCGGAAAGGCTCTTGGTAATGGTGTCGCTGTCTTCGTCCACTGAAAACTCCCTGCGGATGGTGCCTGGACTCTTAAGGATCTCCACGTCTGGAGTAGTCTCTCTGGTGCGGCACATCCATTCTTTGACAGCCTCTGTGATGGGATACAAGGTCTTTGCATCGCCTTCGTCCGTTACATAAAATCCATCCTGAACCGCTGAGTCTAAATCAGACATGGTATTAGTTTGTTTATCGTCTAAGAGCATGCCTGGACTTACCGAGCCTGTCGGGCCGACCGTTGAAGTCTTAGCTGGCTTTTGGAGGATGTCGGAGCCACCATTCTTCTCGGATGTGATCGTGCTGAAAACGGACTTGAAGAAGTCCTCACAGTCGTCTGCGATGTTGAGAGACTTGACCTTTTCCTCTAGACTGCTGTACATGCCTTTCTGGATGATTCGGTCCAATTCCTGGGAGATTTCGTCGTTGGTTTTATCTTCGGAAACAACTACCAGAGCTGAATCCAATAGAAAATCGTATGACTCAGCCTGTGTAGTAGTTGTGGTTTTGCTTCCTTGTGAGTACTTCTTTTTCTTCTTCTTGGCCTTCTTCTTGTCTTCATCTTCAACCGTCGCCTCAGTTACAACTTCTTTCTCTTTCTCTGGTTCTGGTTCTATGTCAGGTTTTATATCGGGAATGTCAATTTTTTTCACAGGTTTCTCGATTTTCTTCACAATTTTCTTTACAGGCGTTTTAATCTCTTCAAACTTGTCAGACATGTCAACATCCGTGATGATAACCCTCTTTGTTAAAGGCTTCTGGGTGCCCTTCTTCTTCTGCTTTTGTCTTGACGCCACACTTTCTTTTTCTATCTCATCTATTGCTACAATAGCTTCTTCAACACTAGTTTCGACACTCACTTCATCCGGTGTCTCCAGGTAAGTAATAATCTCAGTTTCAATCTCAGTCACAGATTTAACCTCCGTTAAGTCTGGAGTTTCAAGAACAGTAGGCTGATTCTGTGCTAGCGCATTAATAATTTCCTCAACTTTTTCATTAGAGACTTCAACGCTTATGACTTCTTCTTTCGATGGAGGAATGACGTCCACTAGTTGAGTGATGTCGTAACTTTCAAACAAGTCATTTTGTGATTCTTCAACTTCTACCTCAATAGATTGGTCCTCAAATTCTTCCACTGCCTTGATCTTTCGTTTCTTTCTACCTGATACTGGTATCCACTGGTTGGTTTGGTGTGTTGGAGTATTAGGACCCGTGCTGGTTTTGGAAGGAGAATTCGTTACCGATGCAGCACTTTTCTGTTGTGGCTTATCTTCATTCGGTTTGTGACTGATTTGTTTAACCGTTTCTGAATAGTTTTTACCGCTTCCTTTTGAGTATTCTTGTTTAGAATTCTTATTTGACTGCCATTTTGTAGTTACACCGTTTTGATAAGGCCTCCAAGACTTTTTAAACTTTTCTGGGCTATTTCTAATACCATTGATTGTTTCATTTGGTCTAGAATCGCTAACCGCCTCAACTTCAGGATTTCTGTATACCTCTTGTTTCTGTGGTACAGTTTCTTTATTCTTCTGCACATGGTCAGCTTGTCTGAGGTGTGAGTGCTGAGGTATCTGAATTGTTTCGTCATTTCGGTGGTATTGCTGCCTTTGAGGAGAATAATATCCATTTTGGAGGAATTGCTGCTTTTGTAAAGAAGTTGAGCGAACTTCTCTATGTGGTTGTCCTTGTGTGTTTGCATATCCATTCTTTTGATATGTTTTTCGTTGATGGCTTTGATGAGATTCTGTAGCTGCGTTTGCATCTCCATTTCGAAGAGGGGATTGCCTTTGTGGATGTCTTGGGCATGACTCACCTTCATGGAGGTTACTTTGCCTCTGTGGAGAATTACGATGGTTTAATCGTGTTTGCAGCTGTCTATTGTTACTTGCTTCTCCATTTTGTTGAATAACTGACGTTTGTTCCTGTTGAGGTATCGAATTTCTTCTCGCCACTTCGCTTTGGTTAGGTGTCACATTTGAAGAATTTTCTGTTGTTTGCGCGGGAGGTATTGTTGAAACTGCGTCTACTGGTTTCTGTGAAAAATTCGAACTTGTTTCTTCTAGGTGACCATTTTGTTGATGTATATGCCTATGTGGAGAGTTTTGCATGCTGTTACAGTAGTTTCTTCTATACGTCGTGTTGCTCTTGTATCTTTGGTTTTGTCTAAAGGTCTTTCGTTTTGGACTGCCTGCAACGTCGCTACCATTTGTGTTCGACTTTTGTTCTTCCTGCTCCTGTTCTTTAACAGCTTCTTCAAGTTTGGATACGACAGTTGCTATGTCTATAGTTTTATTGCTAGATGACTCTACATTTTCGTCATTGGCAGTGTTCGTTTTATCACAGTCGTCGACTTGTGTCAGCAGATCGTTCGTAGTGGGTTTATCCGTCTCATCTGGTGTCTCCTCCTGCTTTGGAGGAACTTGAGGGACGAACCCCACGAAGTTCGGAGGGGGTGGGGGGAAGCTTATTGGGATTCCTTGCGGAATAAATGCGGAGTGGCCATTGAAGGGTACTAGAGGTATGGGGACAAAGTTTGCAGGTACTTTGATGAACTGCACTGGGATCTCTGTCGGTCGATATGCTCTTGGAACAAACTCTTCCGCATCCGGTTTCAGGTGGAATTTTGGAGGGTTGCTTTCTTCTGCTGATTCAGTCTGTTGCGGTGTTGATTCTTCAGCACCATTCTGGTGATGGACGATTTGAGGTTCGATAGTTTTGGCAGTCTTTTCTTCAGATGTGTCACAGGTATTCTCTTGTAGGGGTGTTTCGACCTGAGTAAGAACTTCCTCTGAGCATGAGTCTGTCTCGTCCTCACTACATTCTGTGCTATTGTGTGCCGTGCATGTCTTCGAAACTTTTCGTCGCCTTCGTTTCTTTATTCTGAGAGGACCTTGGCCGTTCATCACATCTGTAAATAAAGTAAAGCTTTAGTGTTGGTAGAGCGAAGAGAATTTTGAACTTTTTCTCACACTTACATGTGCATACAAACACACACAATTTTGTACTCACAGTTCAGCCCTATTAAGGGTGTGATTTTTGTGCTTAAATATATATCACTTCATCAATCGTCAACCAGCGTTTCTACGAACTCGAATTTGATATCGAAGGTCGACAATATGTCTTCTGTTCTTAAATTTAAATACTGGCTTCGTGAGTACTATTTCCGTGATTCTGTAGACGTATGTAATAAATGAGGTAGAATGCAGGCTAAAGGACAATAACCGTAAAACGGATCTCTAAACAACACCGGCATGGTGTTTTTGTGTGTTCTTCGTTAACTAATAACTTGAGTTTAAACCTTTTTCACCTTGAAGTCAACTGGCGCTAGCCTATGTTATGAGCAATGAAGGATGTGTGAGCAACTTTGTATTTAGTAGAGTATGTGAGTTAAATATAATCTGGTAACTACATTATTTACCAAAAACGCTTGAGAACAGGAATAGATCAGATATTCATGCAACTTATCAGATAAAAAGATTTTGTGGTCAGACGACCTATTACGGAATAATTGCTTCATATGCATGTTTATTACATTCAAAACAAAAATTGACTATCACCAACAGAGATATAGGGTACTTTCTATTAAACTATGAATGGAGGATTCGAAGATCAAAGATAATCAACGAACGTACTTTGAGTTCAACCTGCAAAACAAGATCTATTTTGGTTGAGGTAATCATCTATTAATGATGGAACTATCAATAATCTATCAAAAATTCTTAGCGTCGGATTCAATGAATATTCATGTTACTATACAGGATGTCTGGAAAATGAAGGGTAAACCTACACGTAGGAATAGATCACATGACGTACAAATTAGTTTTTATTGAAATGTTGCATTATGATTGGATTTCGTTACAACATGAGAATAAAACGACACTGATTTCGATGAAATTGTGAATATTTTGAAACAAACCCGGCTCAAAAAATGATATTTGTGGAAATGGCAACCATTTAACCAGATGAGTGTTGGTTTCTGCTAAAAAGAAATGATTGTTGTATATCTCGAAAACTATGAAACTGACTAATCAAAATTCTGCCAAATATTAAACCATCATGTGACCTATTTCTAGTTGCAGGATGATCCTTCGATTTCCGGACACGCTGTTATAACATGTTTACCACATAATACACGTTAGTTTGATTCCAGACTAAATGTTATTACTACAATCATATTCTACCTTATCTATAACTATTGTGATCACAATCGTAACACTAATTGCACCAAGATGAAAAATAGAACAGCCAATATAATCAGACTATTTGCTAACATAAAACTTTTAACTATAAAACTTTTAAAAATAAAATGCTTCTATCAGAATGAATATATGAGGAACGTTTCTCTAGATATCTATGCCCTGTTAATTAATGTTTCACCAAACCTTTTTGCTTACATCAGATTTATGATCTTTGATATATATTGCAGTTGTTCGTCCATCGATAGCTTTAATTTGATTGAATTGTGTTTGGATGCCGCTCTCTTATCCAAACTTCCATCCTACGGTCTCCAGGAGAAGCTTTGCAGATGGGTGCCTAACATCCTCTCTGACCGTAAGGTATCCGTCGTTATTAACAGCCTCAGCATCCCACAATGTCAACACGCGTGTTACCCAAAGATCAGTTTCGGGTCCGACATTGTTCCTCTTACATATTAACGACCTGAACTCCTATACGATCAATCCGACCTAGGCTGTCAGACTGATGGATGAGTCTTCTTTACCGGATAGTTATGTCAACGGGTTTTGCTTCTTAGAGCTCTCCTACATGATGCCGCTGCACGATGTGACTGCCAGACAGACCCACCTAACATAGACCTCCCATCCTGGTAGTTTCAAGCTTCATACATCTAGAACTGGTCGATACGACCGCTCCTTGTCCCAAGATTTTGAAACAGTCTACATATCTGAGGAGACTTTTCCCGTTCTACCAGCCTTAGGCAGTTAAAAGTTCGGATTAAGAAAGCTTCTGCAACCGCCACATAGCAGCCGCGGCGCCTACGCGGCGGCCTTTGTATATAAAACTATGAATTTTATGAGAACTAGACTTTAACAAAATATTTTGCTGAACTGTTAAGCCTAAAGCACAGTAGGCCACTAGTGACCAAACTGAGACACCAGACTTGGATGCATAATAAGTCAGTAGCACTTCTGTTCAATATAACTTTAGAAGATGAACAGAAAGAACCAAAACATCATATAGCATACGCAAGTAATGATATTGACCTCCTCGAAAATACAGTGTTATCAGTTAAATAAGATATGTTTGGATGAGTAGAAGCTAATGCCAAATAGATGGGAGCTAATAACTAATGATGATGATAAACCCAAATGCATGTGCATCAATAGGCAGGTGGCGTATCAAGTACCTTGGAGCATATGCTTGCATAATAACCTTATTGAATCGAGAAATCTCACATGCACCTATAATATCCGGATTTATAAGTCCGTCATAGAACCCATTGCCATGTATGGCTGTGAAACGTGCACGACGACGAAAGCAAAGAACCAACATTTTTAGAGCTCTACATGACCAAAGCACAAGCGAATATCGCGTAAGAACGAACATCAAGTTCAGACGGTTGTTTGGGGATAGTGGTATAGTTCAAGGAATGCACAGCGATTGAGATGGTCTGGCCGCGTTCAAAGACTTAAAACAACGGTTGAATTTATATGGAAGGAAGAACCAGCAGGTAAAAAATCAATTAGTCGCCCCCATATGAGATGGAACAATAACATCAAGTAGCAACAATGGACTTAAACTTTGACCGAGCACCAGATGGAGGCAAATTGTGAATTCAGTCAAAACCTAGCGCTGTTTATTGTTATCGATATCAATTCTTATCCGTTAAAATGAAGTAATACGTACGATCGTACATCTAGAATACTCTGACCAATGAACTTACACAAACATTCAACAATATCTAGTGGTGTAAGTTTTAAATACACCTGAAGCAGTGTTTGGCTGTTTCGAGTGTATAAGCCTGATGTCTAGCTGCATTTTTGGCAAACAGACAAGAGCCATTTATACGAGCGGTGTCATTACTCGCGTTATAGCACAGTGAAATTATATGTGATAAAATTAACATTACAAAATTTATATTTTTTAAAACTATCACGTTTTCAGGTACCTAATTCAATCTGTTGAAGCCATTTTTTTCAAAGTCCACGTTCAGCACTATTGTGCTGTTAGAAAGTGGGTGACTTGAGGAGCCATTTTCAAAAATGATCGATTATTTGCAATTGATACGAAACTTTTGTTAAGTAAATAGGTGTGTTGATCAGGAGTCTTGTGTTCCCAGTGATATCGATGGTACGCACCAGAACATCGTTTTTGACCTCCAAATATGATTTCCAGACATTTTAGGAATTTTTAATGGTCATTTTCATAATCAGCATTCTCAACTACCCCAACGAGCCGAGCTTCGTCTACTTATATGTACGGTGGACCAAAATGTGAACTGCACTGTGAAACTATGAAGTTGGTATGAGTAGATCACGGATCTGATAACAATTTCTGAGGAGATGAACGGAAGACACCAAAAGACACATTTTTTACTCAGAATAGGGGCTTTGATACACTTTAGGACACGTTGATGGAAATATTACAAATCAGGATCTAAGATTGTAAACCACGTTTTGTTCACTTGTAGTCAAACGTTGCTTAACGACACTTTTTTAAGGGGATTTAATAAAAATACTTGCATATCTGAGATGACTAAGTATATAAAAGTTAAGCTTAGAGAGGATTACATCGTCACAACCAAGCAATAGTTGATCTGAAAAATAGCGATTTCGGCATTTTGTACTATTCGAACCACCCCTTGTTGTCGAGCTCAAATACTATCAAGTAGGTATCTATTTATAGAAAGAGCAAAGGATAACACGATTCTTGCTGATAAATACTATTACGTATTTTAAAAGATAAACTAGGGCGTTAATGTAACTTTACCACACCGGGAACTATCCTTATTTATACGATTCAAGGCTAAGGCCCATCGGTGATACAATAGTACGGTCTATTTATTTTTTTATTTACTTCTCAAAAGCTGTTTAAACTCAAAGCAGTACGTTTTTTTTTAGTCTTGTCTCACCACCATGAACATTTTCTCGCCAACATATCAACCTCTCACATTTACGCTTGTCACTGTCAGTATGACAACTTGCTTGTCATGACCGTGCGAGTTGTGTTTACCCATGTCAATCTTCGATACAAAACATGGTGCCTGAAGATACAATTACAATATCGACAGTCTGCATCACAAGGATTTTCAGAGATCGAGTATGTGCATGTGTGTGCAAGAGCGAAAAGCAGTTGCGATGTGCAATATTCAACTTCCCTTAGGTAAGTTAAGCTACGCACATGGTACCACCAGTCAACCTGTTTACTTATTTGGCACTGCCAACAACCGTTAAATGAACTATAATGGTTTTTGATATACGCGGCTCCAAACTTGTTGCCGTCTATTCCAGCAATTATTTTATATTGCCGGCTTGAAGCCTAATTTTCCTGGTCTAACACAAGGACTGTTTCCGCGCACAGATTTGACAGCGCTTTGACGTCGGTATAAGACAGGGAAGCTGGCTATTTTCGGAGGCATCATCGTCGTTCCATACGCAACTACAATCAGAAGGGTCACGAGAACCAGTCACGCTCGAAAACCACATTTAGATACAACTTGGTTCTCCATGACTATATCACACAAATTTGTATGGGCGGACCAAACTGTTGCCATAAACCTCCTTTTAAATTAATTATTGGGGTAAAATAACTTCACACTTCCCATATTTCTTTATTCTTAAAATAATTCAGAACTAACATTTAAATTTGAGGCACGAATGCCCCAATCTGGTCATGTGATCCTCCTTCAATAAATGTACGACCACCCACTGGTGGATCTGAGATTTCATAACATTCATTAATTTAATCCCGGAGACGAAAGTCTATCAATAATTGTTTTTTTTATAATTTCCTCCACTATCATTGTGATACAATAATTTAAAAAAATTTGTCAAGCGGTAGAAAACACATGTTTTTTATGTCTTTTATTGATATTTTCCTCAAGCGATAATCAGAAAAAGCTAGTATTATTTAATATATCATGTAATTAGTATAATAAAGCACAGTTCTTTTGTAAGTCATAAGTCCTTTTGTAGGATCTGTAACATTTTGGGGTACAAAATTCCCACGATATCCCCTGTTGGATCTATTTTTTATTTATAAAGAATTTCGACAGTCGCGGGTTCGAATCCTTGCCTCCGAAATTGATTCCTTGCCATGGATGTTGTGTTGCCTATATCACGCACGCGTTGTGTTGTCGAAACGAAAAAGATGGAATCGGTATATAGTGTCGTTGAAATTCAGTTGATTTAAGAAAAAAGTCGGTAGAAGAAAAAAATCAGGGTCAGCGCAGGATCAGCGGTGGATCAAGGACCTTTGCATCACGCAGCGCTCCTATTCCTATTCTTGTTCATAAGGTTGTTTAAATTTGTTTGCTGTACCTCTGGACTGGAAACCTCATCATCTGACATTTTGATTTAACATTTAATTAGAAGCAGATCAGCTTTGGTGTTCTTACGGCTTGTCCGGTGATGCGGTAATGACGCTGACCTATCAGCTTGTATCAATACACGGAAAGTGGGGTGAGGGATATGCGTACATAATTATTGGCAACCCAAATCTAAATCCCTAGTGTTAGTTGTTTAAGTTTTTTTGGTGAAAACTATAAATATCTGAATTATTTTGAATTTATTATTTAAAAAAATGACGTTTTCGGTATTTCCGTGAATAATAAGGTCGCATTTCGGTAGAAATACTGAAAAACCGGTAGGCTAGGCAACGTTGCGGCACCTGGGTGCAATATTAATGATGGGTACATCGCTGGAGCTGGCTTATTTTATTAGGGCGTTATTAAACGTTCAATAAAGTAAGGCAGTAATATTTCCTGGCTGTATTTGACATCTGAGCAGGCGCAGTAAAACAAAAATAAGACTTGGAATTAATAAAGTTAGCGCCTGCCACTATTACAGGAAGCTTAAAATCGTGGCTCAGCCAAGAATATTTTCTTTCTTTTTGTGCGAATACCTTACTTTTTATAGTAGTTTTCGCAGATGAAAGAAATTATATACGGGAAGTAGTTTCCTTTGCCATTTTCTCGCTATTATTTTGTACTGTTCGCTGATTGTAACTGTTGAATATCATGAACCCTTTGGTCGTAAAATTGAAACCAAAAAGACTGTTATTTACCTCCGAGTTGCGAAACACGAAGAAGTACAAAAACAATAGCAACACTTCATATAATCAATAAGATTATTGAAATTAAATCAGTCTTTGTACACTTTTGAATAAGATAAAAGTTTAATTTATCCCAATATTTTTAGGATAGAAATTGTACACGGAAATGCACCCAATAACTTTAATTCTGAAACAATTTTAAGATCAGTCTCTATTTGTCACTATTAATGTAAGGTCATTTGCTTAAATATGTTTATAGCAGACTTGACGAAGGTGAATAGGTAGTATCTTTACTATTTGATCTATCTAAGGTACTCGACACTATAGACAGCAACATACTTAAGCAAAAATTATATACTGTGGGTATTAGAGGCTTCTGAATTAGGTTATATCTTACATGCAGCATAGAAATCTGAATGTTAAAGTTGGACGTACAACATCTGATATACAATATCCTGTTGAACATGCTGTACCTCAGAGATCTGTACTGGGACCACTGCTGTTCAATTTTTACGTCAGTGATTTGCCCAGTCATATTTCAGAGGGATATACAACCATGTTTGCAGATTATACCACTATAACTGCAAAAAATGTCAATCACCTTCACTCCAAAATTTTAAGTGTATTCGACGAATTCTCTGCTTGGTGTCAAAGAAATCGGTTAATCTTAAATTGTAACAAACCTGTTGTTATCAATCTTAACATCAAACGTACAGTTGACTTTGACTTGTACATGTATGGTCTCATTTTATCGGATTATTGTAAATTACTTGGTACATATTTCGATTGTAAACTAAGTTTTCATGTATGTAAAACTTAAGTAAAACATATTTTGCCATTTTACAACTTAAAGATGTCCTAAATGAAAAAGCTGTTATCAATGTATATTATGGGCTGGCTTATAGTCATATGTCTTATAACATTATGATATGAGGGAAATCTTCCTAAATTAATAGAGTATTTGTTGCCCAAAAAAGAATCATCAGATTAATTTTTGGAATGAAGCCACTTGACTCCTGCAGAGACATTTTTAAGTCACGAAAAATTCTTACATTACACTGTATTTATATTTTGAAATGTGTAACTTACGTTAAAAGGTTTAATAATCTGTTCCCAAATATTATTGCTCATCATAATTATAATACTAGAAAGCAAAATTTAAAGATCATCCATACACATACCACGACACATTTCAAAAAATCACCCTACTATAACTGCATCAAATTATACAATAAATTACCAGCTGAAATACAGAAAACTAGTAATTATTATCGATTTAAAAACCAAGTTAAAAAATTGTTAACACCAAATGCATTTTATAACGTAATATATGGAACGTATAACCTTGAGTACTTAAAGATGGAATTGAACATTTATATGTATATGAATTGTTATATTTATATTGATTTTAGTTATATCTTTATATATTTTATTTATATTATATAGCTGTTGTATCTTTTTTTTTCACCACTTGTACTATTATTCTGTATCTAAGTGGTTAATAAAGATAAAGATAACAGTGGATACCAGTATTTCAATAACTCGCTAGTATATCAGTTACCAGTAGCCGTTAGATGGCTCGTGGAGTAGTACAGTGCTGGAACATAATATTTTTCAGGTTTGGATGCGCATAGATGGCCTACCGATTTTGTCTATGGATCTACCGAATTTCAACAACAAAGTATACCGATTTCATCTTTTTCGGTTCAAAAATACTGACTACGGGGTCGGCAAAAAGGTTGGAAGGTGTCCTAGTTGCCAGACTTCGCGTCACCACTACTTTTGTCGCATCTGTATGTGCGACGTCTGTGATAATACAGTAACATTATTATTATTCGTAACTAAACATTTAAGGAGATAATAAACATCTTTATGGGCACAAGATAGCACGCATTATAACTGAAAGGTTCACTCAGTAATCCCACGTACACTACACGCTTGCACACAGGATAAATACTAAAAAAACAACGAGTACATACCATTCGTGTGATTAACTCCATTCCCATTTTGGTAGGCCATGGGACAACTCTGATGATGGCCGCTGCTATAGTCAGAAACGTTGTTCGTCTCACCACCACTCAAGTCTTGACTAGTTGCTTCTTCGTTATTCGGGCTCATCGATTCCGTCTATAAAAGAAGAAGGGAAAGAGGTGAGTATAATGAATATGGTATGAGAATCTAAAGCTTCCCATTCACAGTCACTTTAAGGGACCGTTCAAACATTACATAAGCAGATTTCTTACATCAACCTCCCCTCTCCATTGTCGGCAAAAGTAAGCAAATCTCTGACCCCCACCCATGCTTCCTTACAATTTGAAGCATATTCTCGTTCGACCCAACATACTTTGCATTAACATGATAATCATCTATTGAACTTCATACCTCTTCTAATACATTTCCAGCAAGCTTGGAATTGGATCTTTCTAAATGAGGCCAAAAATGGTCATGAGGCAGTATCAAACCAGCCAATTCTAGACCAAGGGAGTCATTCTGCGCTCTACTCGGTTATACAGTACGTTAATCAATTCTACCAATAATCATATCCATATTTGGGGAATCCATGAAGATGCGTTTTGCTTTCGAGCATAGAGAAGCAGGGTTTCCATATGTGTTCAAGTCAAAATCGACTAAAGTCTAGACCCCCCATCCCCCATGTCATCAAAAATAAACAAAGCGACGACCTCCTACCCCCGTTAGTGCTTAGGTGATAGTTGAATGGCCTCTGACACTCTAAAACTTAAACTGATCATGCCGGTAGAATTATCGGCCTACAGTAGAACGTCTGATGTTTGATCAAATATTTAACCAGGCCAAAATGGACCGCACTGTTCCACTTGGAGCCAGCGTGAAAGGCCGTATAGAAATGGAGCAAATGGAAAAATCACCGAATTTAAGGCGGAATTCGCTGGGTATTAAGTTGTGGCAGACATTTCACGAACTGTGATTCAGTAACTGATATTTCTGTCACGAATCACAGCTAGTATCAAATACCGTGAAAAGGCGTGAGCTGATCACGACTAGGGGAACTAGGCGCTTTATGGCAAAGGCGAATGGTATAATAGGATCACGGCGTTAATGTTTCAAAGATGCGCAAGCGCGGTAGCCGCTAAGATCAAAGATCGTATACTACCGTCGCATAACCACAGGTCCTGCAGGCGATATCGCTTCTAGCTTTTGGTAGTTCGAGTCATACGATTTTATCGCGGTATTTTGCTCAAAATAGCAGTAAATCAGTATGATCATAACCACTCTTCTTCATGTAAAGATTATTATGAGCTCGTAATGATTAGGTTAGGCGCTCCAATTACACATTACTCTGAATAAGCAATTATACATCAAAGTCAAATTTCGCTAAAATACCATTTTCTGTACGCCATTACACAGGATATGATAGTTTAACACTCAAAATCTTTTAAAAAAGTTTCGAACGATACTGGATATAATTATGGCATTACATCTCAGTGCACCTGCACCGGTTACGGTGCGATTTGTCCCCTATGACAGATCAGCGGAACTCACCCATCGTTTTTCGAAAGTCGTGATCGCGTCATGCTTTTTAATCACTGATATCGGAAGATAACCCTATCAGACATTACAAATATTCAAAAATAACGATATCATCCAACTCTAATTAGTTGACAACGCGGTGGCCACATTTGCAATCGTATTGTCGTTCATGTTCTAAACCGCTGACAGAATGGGTGTATATAGTCGAAATCACGAAAGATGACGATTACGTCATCATTTTAGTCTGTAGTAAAGACAAACGACAGTGATTTGTGAATATATTTAATGAAGTTTCTGATATGTTAGACAGGGACAAACAGAATTTTATTGTCTAAATAAACTGTATTGATAACTTGCATGTATCCGACAAAGATAGACGATGTTTTCATGTTGCATGATCGATCATGTTTGAAAGATGAATAGTTAGATTATACTGAAGCAGGTTATGTTGTCGAATAATACTTTGGTCTTTGGTGTTCCTGTCTTAAGGTATTCTACTCATAACTGTTTTTTCAAAACAAAAACTCACTAAAATTATTATTAAGGTATCACTCAAAACCATGAAATAAAGTGAAAATAAAAATAATCAGTGAAATAACCTAACTTCGCAAAATCATAATCATAATTTAAGGTATGACGTAAGAGTCATCTTTCATGATTTTGACTGTTCGTTTTATGGTGATTCCTATTAAGCATGCTAATTTTTTTTCGGTTCAAGATGGATTTTTTGACAATGCCATTCATGTTTCCGTGTTTAATCCCAGTTTTGTTTTTGTTAGAACAGCGTGTCATTTATGCACTTTTCGGTAAACATAAGTAAAGAAAGAGCCTCAGAACTTATAAATGGCTGAACAAATTTCAAATGGTGCAGAGAAGTCAAGCTTGCTCCCGTTTTCCAAAATTTAAATATATCGTATCCGCAATGATAGCATACTATTTACTACTCCTAATGTATTTTTTCAGGTCACCATGTTACAAAACCACCAAAGCTCTTAGAGACCCATCATCATCATTCAAGTATCATTGCTCCTTTGCCTTATGTTATATCACATCACAAAAAGCCATGTCACTCATTTCCGTTGGTCTTTCTGTCGGTCTGTCAGTCTGTCTGTTCGGTAATGCTTGGCCCGTCTATGGATGAAAGTTTCACACAAGATTACTGCTCTGCGAAGGTGAAAAGCTTTGTAGTCTTTGGTAAATTGGTGCAGTGGAGGCGGAGCTGCGGCACAAAAATCGGAAAAAAATATAAACCGCTCAAACTTCGTTATTTGAAGATTAAGGGCTAAAATTTGTAGGAGTTAAAAATCAGGGGCTGGGGTTGGTGGGGGGTTGGTTATGGTACTGTCACAACTGATTCGCCAGCGATCAGGTATGGGGTAGGGGCGACGTCGCCAGATGGACGGTACTGCCGCTAAGGCGGGGAAAGAATGTCATGGACTAATTACAGCTTGTTTGACTGACTTGATCCGTTAAATTTTTGTTATGCATGTTCGAAACTAATTTTTTTCTCAGACGATAAAGAATGGGCTGAACTGGGAAGTCAAACTACTTGACGCCATTTTTTTCATTGGATTTAATTTTTACGAAAACTAATCACTCCAATTGATAACACTAGTAAGTTTGTTGCTCAACATATACGAGTATATATCGCTTACGAAAATTGACGGTTATGTTTATACGTATTTCCTTGTTTTCAACAAATCTTCCGTACTATTCCATGTATCCTCAAATCCACTATCTTGATTTATTAATTATATTTGTAGTGTAACACTGGATAATATGTTAAAAATTTTGCGCCTCTTATGCAACATACGTAGATTGGTGTTATCAACAATTTATGTTCGATATAATGTAAATATAGTGTTTTAGTGTAAATATCATGAAACGATTCGATAAGCTTAGGCACATTTCGGAAAAAATATATTGTATTATTGAATTGATACGGATGTCAGAAGGTTTCTATTAGATTTTTTTATGGAACGCCGACAATCTTGCTTGCATTAATACGGTTGACCAAGCACGCCTTTTTAAGGCATTTCAATTAACATCATTTCATATGGTCTCTGAAACTTTCGATTGATTTTGATACTGGTTCTTTAAGTAAGCTAAAAATCTACCCTTCTACGTATGCGTCCATATATGGACGCGCATCGTGAGTTTTCAAAAATTCTTTCGGATCTCCTGGGTAAACTGTATCTGATGTCAGTTTTCGAGGTTCTTAAAAATCGGTGCCTCAAATAAACTAATAGTGTATGAGAATAATAGGAAGTTTAAAAGAAAATGTTCAAAAATCTTTACGTATCTGCATTGTCAATCAATAATTAGCTGTTTTGAGTGAAACGGGTAAGCGGATCTGGAATGTGATGTTTTTCAACAAAATAGACAAAATGCCCCAGAAGTTACATTTTTACTTCCTACGCCACTGCCGAGGAAGAATTGTAATCGTGAAAGGATTCATAAAATGATATATTTTTTAGATGTTATATAACAAATGCATCACAAAAAAACAATATCATTTATTTCCGGGGGACTGTCGGTCTTTCTGAAGCTCTGTCTGTCCGCTAATCGTTGGAAAATATATAACTTGGAAAGTATCGCTCGGATTTTATTGAAATTTCCACATAAGGAGACTACTGTGCCAAGGACACAAAAGCCTTATAGGTTTTGAAAATCGGTTCAGTGGCGCTGGAACTACAGGCGAAAATCGAAAAAAATATAAATCATCCAGACTTCGCCTTTGACATTTCAGAGGCTCTTGATGAGTTTCGGAAAAATCTATTATTATTTATGAGCTCTAAACACATCAAATTCCTCACACATTTACCTTTAACACTTAAATTGATATTTCAACCTGCCGACGCCCAGCGCAACCCAAAGCACCATAAAGTTGCCCACGGTCTGAATGCAATAAAATCCTAAACTATCCAACAGATTTTCACACTGCTCACCATCAGATAGAGGAAATCATGGAGTTTTGTGTAAATTGACGAAAATGACGAAATTGTTACCCAATGCATTAAAAATTTGCCTATAAAAACGTAAATGTTTGGTGTACGCTACAAAATATATTACTGTTAAATAAAATAAAGTACTGCATGTTTATACTACTCATCATGATTCACAGAAAAGTCCGTTAGGCTTAACGAATGTGCTTAAGCCACAATAATCCATTTTTTTTACTCAGGGCAGGGAGGACACTAACGTTAGGGTGGGAACCATGGAGTATGGACTTATTCTGTGGGCCTGTTTGGCTGACATGATACATTTAATTTTTCTGTTATACATGTTTGTATCTAGCTCAGTCGGCTAACTTGCTTCAAACATAATCCTTTATGAACTGATGATAGCGTTACGTGGGAAGTGTAGAATCTACCTACGCGTGACGCCATTTTTCTACTCTAAATAGTGCTTCGTGGCCCTAAATTATCGCGGTGGGCGCAAAAATGGGATGTCAAACCAATGCAGGTAACTATATTGACGTCATTCGTATATTATATAATAACGAAAAAACTGCTAGTATTTCAAAGGTTATCAAGCACCTGGCTTAATAGATAAAATATCACACACGCTAACATTGCTTATCATTTTTTTTACATATTCCTAACTCTAACATAGTGTTTAAGTAGGTGCACTGAGAACCACTTCACAAGTACTCGAAATAACAGATTTAATGACATAGCAATTCAAATAAAACGGCTAGAGATTATACAGCGATAATACGTATTTACTTTTAATGTTTTATTTACCTAACACGGATAACGCAAAATTGTTATACCTATTATGCATACTATGATTTTAGATATTCACACTGTTTTGTTATCTATCCTTTTTGAATATCTATGCTCCCATTTATTGTCTACTAGCTTTGAGCACCGTGGTTTAACCGGGCGACTAATAAGGGACCCTAATTCAAAAGGACGCAAGTTGGCTGTCAGTTTACTCATGTCGTTAAAGGTACAAAACGTGATCGGAAGTTCATAGTATTACTTGAAAACAATGTTTTGTAGCTGTTCCCAGCTTGACGCTGACGGTGGAGATTATGGTAATTACCATGACAGTTGATTGCAAAAGCGACGATTTTTTGAGAATAAAACCATGCCTACAACCTTCCCCGGGTATCAATTCATAAGTGCACAAATTTTTACGCTTCTCCGTATTGTAGTTAAGACGTGAAGCTGACAGAATGATGATATAGAATCACAAAGCATTAGAGTTTGCTGGCTAACAGATAACGACACAAAAAACCCATAACTATTTATTCGCAGTATTATGCTAACACCAATCAAACCTATATCAAGACGATCACGCTAACAAAACAAATTTCGAAATACAGTAAATGCAAGATACTATTAATCTATCATTACTCATTTCGGTCGGACTATAGACTGAGCGCTTCCGGACTATACGTCTCAATTCAAATTCCATTAAGCCGTTTGGGCTGTAGCTCGTGAAATAGATATTTCGAAATTATTTCCCAGGACAAAAAATAGCCTATGTGCTATTCCAGACTACAAGCTATCTCTATACCAAATTTCATTTAGCACCCTTCAGCCATTTTGGTGTGATTGAGTAGCAAACATTCACGCTTTCTGATTTAAAGTATTATAAGTAGGGTTATTAAGAACAGATGGTTTTTGATGCTTTTGGCTTCAGACTTTTATCACATGTTGCACATGCCGATGCAACTTGGCGCACTTTGCTTGTTGCTAGTTGCTTGCTGTGCAAACTGTCACATAATTGTGTCGGCATACGCCACGACGCATGTTTCGGATCAAATTTGTTGTAGGTAATGAAAATAAGAAATCATAATTACATTTAAGTAAGTGGCAGAAATGGAGTAAATTGTGACGTTTTAGAGGTGTTCCTTGATTTAAAAATAGATATATTGTCGCCTAGACCCAATTTATTTTTATGTTAGTGAGTTATTGTGAATCTCAACAAAAATCTGAAATAAACTTCACACCTACAAGACAGCACGATAGTTTTATAGCTCTGTTGCAAAAAAAATCAATTCAGGTATTTCTTTTTCGGAACATCCAGTCACATAATGCTAAGAACTAGTACCGACTCTACTGAAAATATTTTCCTATGAATACATACAACCTACAAAACGCTAATGTTAGCACATAGTGTTATGTTGCGAATTTCACTTGGTCTTTACTTATCGTGGAAGATTATGAGTTTCTTGATGGTACGTTATAATAAAATGGGAAAGAAAAAATCTTCACTTTATGACTCAAGATTTTTGGTTTCAAATGTAAACCACAATGCAATGATGGAAACAAAGCATGCAGAAACGCAAACAGGTGAACAAGACATCCAAAGTGCTCCCTTCAACCGTTAATCCGACGCTTGACTTGCAACTGCGTGAATAGATTTTCAGGAAGCACATCATCCTACTCCTTCTGCAAAGTTATTATTATTTCGCCCTGTATACAAAAATATCCGTAATATTATCGACAATGATTTACTAACGTCTAGCAAGAGCACACTGAGTAGGTTTGTTAGCACTCTCAAAATAAAATATTTCAAGATAACGCCTTTATGTACACAAGTTGATAAGGAAGCATCATTTTTATGAAATTTACAACCTACTGTCTCAACACCGAATATTCCCATTCTAAAGTATGTTCACCTCTCCTAGATTTAAGTTGCACAACTTGTTGGATATAATACCTCGAGTAGGTGCTTTCAAGTTGGCTAGTTGTATCAATACGTTTTCTGTTTGATTTTGAAATATATATATATATATATATATATATATATATATAACAAAAAGTAGAAAAGTAATGGGCAAAATCCGCAAAAAGGAGGAAAGTGGATTCGAGCAGAAAATAGGATAGGTAACCCGAGCGATACCTATTTCTGCTAGTTGGCTTCATCAGGCCCGAAATGAATGCACATATGCAACTACAAAAGTAGATACACATGCCCACATATCCGAATACGGGTGTAACCTGAGGAAACGAAGATGGAGAGGAAAAAAAACGACACATGAAGTCCACAACAAGAGCCAACCTACACATTGTAGTATAAAATGGCCAGAAGACCTCGAATTTTCAAGGAGACACCTATCCATAACCACGCGACCAGTTATAGCCACTTGCTGTGGTACTTCAAGCCCAAAGGATCTACAAAAAGAAAATGATCATGCGGAGAAAGGTATATAACAAAAAGTAGGAAAATAATGGGCAAGATCCGCAAAAAGGAGGAAAGTGGATACGAGCAGAAAATAGGATAAATAACGCGAGCGATACGTATTTCTGCTGGTTGGCTTCATCAGGCCCGAAATGAATGCACATATTATGCAACTACAGAGGTAGATACACATGCCGACGCATCCGGATACGGGTGTAACCTGAGGAAACGAAAATGGAGAGGAAAAAAACAACACACGAAGTCCACAACAAGAGCCAAGGTTGGATATACAGGGTGACTTCGAAGTTGAGTCATTTATTTTAACAGTGAGTAGATCTGATCAAAAGAAATGATTTTTTCCTTTAACATTTTTCTGGTAAAATTAAAGTAACAAAGTTATAGCCCTTTAGAAGTTTGAGTCTCAATAATAATATTATGTGCTCGTGTTTGGCAACAACGGATATAATCCGCCTTATCCGTTCATCGCATCGGAAACAAAAAAGCGAAAGAATTTGAAACGATGTTTTTACTACAATGTACAATCTTATTCAGTTGTATTCAGTCGATGTGTCAGTCGGTAACGCGTGAGTGAATAGTGGTGTTTGTTGCGTGGCTCAAACGAAATAAAAAATGGCACATGTTTAGGAAAATGCTGAATGTAGTACAAACGACTCGTGAATCAGGTGACTTAAGACCTCACAGGGGAGGGCATGCCGGTGCTCCAAGACCGCACGATCAAATACAGGTCCGCACTGAAATACTTGTCGGGAGGATACTTTATAAAACAAGGTAAACTTTTTTTTTTCTTTTTTATTTTTACACACATATTTTGGTTTATCTTCCTTCTACAATCATTATCTGAAAATTAATGAATCAACTTCAAAGTCACCCTGTATATATACGAGCAGTAGTCATTGCCATTGCCAACGACCAGTAGGGCAAAAAATACAAACAATTGTTAACTGGGATATTGGCAAAATTTTTTAGGCTTTAGTAAACTCTTTTAATGGTAATCTCGAGCTTTCGGCATTCTCTATGGAGCCATCTTTAGGAGTCGTCGCTGAGGTTGCAGCCAAATGGTGTTCCAAAACGAAAGCGTGGATGTGAGCACTTGTTACAAATATAAAACCAAAAGGACGGATACATTGGGTTTATTGACAATAACGGAAACCATCGTTAGGTGTTAACACTAATAGCGGTTCGCTCATTTTCTCCACGTGAAACAGATGTAGGAGGTTAGAAGGGCCTTTGCCGATTTTCCCCCAAAATTGCTTTTCGATAATTTTTAATGTGTTCGGGTGTATTGATATATGTATAGTGTTAACACCTACCGATGGTTTCCGTCGTTATCAATAAACCCAATGTGTCCGTCCTTTTGGTTTTATATTTGTAACAAGTGGTCTCATCCACGCTTTCATTTTAAAAGACCATTGGCTGCAATCTCAGCGACGACTCCTGAAGATGGCTCCTTAGAGAATGCCGAAAGCTCGAGATTACCGTTAAAAGGGTTTACTAAAGCCTGAAAAAAATTTGCCAATTTCCCAATTAACAATTGATTGTATCTTTATATATATATATATGTATATAATACATAATATAATATTAGGTTATAAGAGTGTACTTTTGCAATACTTTGCCTTCAACCCAAAGAAATTAAAGGATATCTTCTCCTAACAGTTAAGGCAATTAACTATGAATACTATATATATATATATATATATATATATTATACCTATTTTCAGAAAGACTGTACGAGCAACTACGTATGTGCCTTTTATTAATGGTTGATTGAGGTGTGAACAGTAAACACACAGTACCTTGAACTAAAGAAGAACATTTGGTGTTTTACAAATAGGAAGTTGAGCATATCTTGACTTTTTTGTATCTTAATACTTACCAGTGATCCAGTGCTATATCGCTTCGACTTGTAATTCGAGAATTCGTGGTAATACGTAGGGGGGTTAAACAACATTAAGGGGTAACCTTCGTAGCCTGTAAACAAGAAACAGTATGAGAAATACGGTAATATGTATGTATGTACGTATTGCTTCTTATGAAAGAGATACTCAGAGATTGAGTAACATCAACATTAAAACTGTTATTAAAACACACGAGATAATAATACGATTACCACTTGTTACACAAATCAACAAGTACGACATAAAATATAAAATTATTTTTGATAATGTTAACATGATCAATATAACACGATCTTAACACCTAATTTGAAAAAAGTATAAGTTTAACTCGGATTCTGATCAGTAGGCATAATGTTTAAACTTCAAATTCTAAAGGGATTTCTCAGCCTGCGACAACTGAAGTCTGTATATTATGCTTTAGTGCAGTCCCACCTAATGAGTGGATTTACTGAATAGAACGAAGCATCAAATAGCTATATAAAGTTGAGATAATCCAAAAATGGTTGTCAAAGGCTATCATAAGCAACAATTGTCTATACCCATCTGATGAGCTGCATGATTTGGAGTTTCGGATGTCAAACAATTGTACTTTCATTGTTTAGCACTTTAACCACACAAACACGGAAGGCAGTATGTCAATCATGCGTGTAATACTAGAAGTAATTAAATCAAACTGGCTTTCTCGAGAAGACAAAAAACTGTTGGCCAAAGATGTTTTAATTATTTTGATCCCAAATTATTTGATCAACTTCCGCAAAATGTCAAAGTAATTATGTCATGTCAAAGATTTGAAATACTTCTGAATGGCTTCATGAACAACCAAGAATGGAGGTCTATGAGCGGCATATTTAGGACTGCCACAGCAATGCCCAAACAGTTGTACAAATCATCTGATGAATCATGAATCATGTATCATAAATTTATGTAAACATTGTTATTACATGTTTGTAAGTTGTATTTTTAATGATGTTGTAGTAATCTCGCGCACAAGGATAGCCTTTTGCGGGTATAAAGATTTTTTAAATAAACGTTATTATTATCATTATTATTATTATTATTATCATTATCTTCAGATGTGCAAAGCCATCTCCAGTTTCTTTATTATTTTTGAACGATATTGTACGTATATAAATGAATTTATTCGAAAAACCATACGGAACAACTAAAGTCAGATTGGCCAGCTAAAACGAAGTGCATTATCGAAAAAGTATACTCTAATACACAGCTGCTGAAGCTCAACTTTTTCAACAGTCGTGCTAAACAGAGGATAATTTTCAGCGGGCCACTGACGATTTCAAGTTTAGTTACTTGCAGAACTCATGCAATAAAAAATTTATTTATTTATTATCATGCAGTATAATAAAACAAAGAGCATCTTATGTTAAATGAAGAAACAAAATTAAACGAATTGGAGAAGATTGAAATGTATACGTTTGCTTTCCATCTCTGTAACCAGGACCAACCTCAGACACCGCTGTTTCGTGCTCATTAGAGAGATCATCAGATTTTTCATACCCACTTCTTCGCTTTCCATTCATCTGTCTCCAGGACTACTACACCCATACCGCACTGATGAGTCACTAATGAATACGAATCAGCGCTCTTTGGAATTGATCGAAAAGCAAACATGTCAATTTCAATCGTGTCTATTTATGCATATATACATAGAAAGCCATTGTTGCTCTGTAAATACAGAGCGTCGAGCAGTTAAGAGCCGGTGGCGTAGGGGTCTTCAGTCATCTTTCATCGCATGGGATGAGGATGAAGATCAACTTCGCAGACCATTGGTAGGTGGACATCGTCAGATTTTTCTGCCACCTTCGTACGGAATTGAAAAAGATCATGTTTCCCGTGGCTAAGATAATTGAAATGATTTAATTTGGCTTTGATTACGGTTACCGATTGAACATAGTCGGAATTGAGCACCGACGATATATAGTCGGTGGAATTGAGCAACGTTTGTCTTGTAAGAGAGATCGACGGCCCTCAAGGTATCTTTTTGAACATGCTGAGAATTTTATAACTTGCTGGCGATGGCGATTTAAAAATCGTCCGCGAGCCACAGTATGGCCCGCGCGCGTGGGGTGGAGCAGCCTTGCCCTAATCCAATAATATATAGTCATGAACTGAAGTGTTATTTTGAAAACAAGGACGTTTATTTTAAACTACATAATCGATACACGTCGAATCCAGATGTTTTCTTACTAACTAAACAAAGCTAAATAAAGATGGAGCGACCCTCCCTTCAAAAATATTTACCCTGTCATTAGCTTTCCTAGGTTGTAGCAATATTTGATAAGAAAACTTATTATGGTAGTAAATTATCTTCCATGTTTTCATGTTATTAATTTCGGTAGCTTATTGAGACCTGTACGGTCTTTTGTAATTGAATCCATGAGGGTTTGGACGTCTACTGAGGTGAATAGCTAATCAGCTAGTGACACCTTTATACTAAAGCCTGTCTGTGTGTCACCTGTCGATATGAGGTATTTTAAAATGTTACTAGATAATGAGCTTTAGTTTTCTTTCACGTTTGTCGTGTGATTTCGCTTCAATTTCAACATTCTCGATTCTTTTTTATCTGATTTATGATTTGAAGTTGGAATACATTTATGTAATTTCTCAACGCTTATTAAATGAGTCTGGTTCGGTAATCTTGTACTAAAAGCTTTTGACATATTGCTACATCTCACACTGAGCTCTAAGCGGCCATAAAGCTACATTCTCACGTGACAAAAAGGCGACAGCGTGGCGCGCTTTCGCTTTCTCTTTCGTGACCCTTGGCTTGAGTGGGGAGTGTAAAATGAATCAGTGAGGGCCGTGGACTGTTCACACGGTTACGATTCAATTCATTCCTTGAAGCCGACCATTCTGTTTAAAAGTTGTGCAGTTTTGGGCTGAGTTTTTAGTGCTATGTTAGCGAAAAGGTTGTAGGAGTCACGTGAGCAGTTGTAAAATTGTAAGAAAAATCGTTGTGCCCATTGCGTCAGATATGCGTGTCGTGGACGAAAATTCGGATGCTACAACGAAAATAATATAGTGCAGAAGACTGATTACCATAAATTGCTCGTACCTTAAACGACCTTAGTTCAACGAGTACCACTGATTAAGTGATTATCGTGGAGATAGCTAACCTAATGCCATATCCGCGAGTCCGAAAAATTATCCGAGATAAACTGAAAAGCCGTCGCGTCCTCTATGAGAATTTGTCCGAGATAATCATAGATCTACTTTGAAAAGGTTACTATCTCCCCTAGATGGTCTAGATAGCGCCATAGGCAGTTATATATGAGCATATAGCTATATACCAGCATATAGATACATCCCCATCTAGGAGACTAACCTTTTCAAAGCAGATCTATGATTATAGCTTAATCTCATAGAGCAAGCCAAGATTTTTCAGTTGATCGGATAACTTTTCGGGTATTCAAATATGGAATTAGGGTACCTATCTACAGGTAGAATACGTTACTCAGTGCAATTACTGATCACATTTCGTCGCATAGACGTGAAATTAATTGCTTTTAGCCACGCAGCTTCAGGTTTGTTCGTAAAATGGTCCGACAGGTGACTGTGTCTGGGATACGGCCGTATGAATTCCGTCTATACAGAGTAGCAGAATGAACGGAATTAGTGTGGCGAGATCTTCGACACAATCACTGACAGGTTGGCAACAGCCGTACGAACAGGGCTTACATCCTACTGGTGGTGTACACGCCTAACTGCCAGGACAGGAAGCAAATATTGCTACTACAATTCATTACAGTAAGCGTTCACCAACTTATTTGTGTTGGAATGACAAATAGCCTCATACTGAGAGGACCTAACGAGAACGAAATGGCGAGGTATACGCCTGGTTGTGCGAAACAGGAATCAATACATTTATCCACATTAGTGCTCTGATGTATTTATAGCATTCGACAAGTTATTTGTGGCAGAATGACAAATAGCATCATCCGAAATATTGAAATGAAATTAAGATAAAATTTATGCTGGCTATCCGTGGCTGCGTATGCGGATGCCAGTCGAAATGGCAGGTGATATTATAAGCATCGGCCAAGATTTCGAAAGGTCACTAGTACGCCTTTTCTAAATCTACTGCCGTGTACATATATCTCTGTTTGTTTCTCTTTAAATTCCATCTTGGTGATTGTACATTAAATATTTCCAGTACGAGGCTATGGTTTTTATCCATGACAAAATTGTTAGGATTCACTGTCAGTGTCTCAACGCATGGAAATCAGTCAGACTTTAAGGTGATAAAAAACGCAGTGTAGCTTATGAATACCAGCTCTCTTAGTAGAGTGGTTCTACTGAGATCAAAGCATTTGATGAGGCGTAGCTTACTCCTTAGGGGCCCCATATCAAAATTTGTAGATTACAAAAGGTATATACACGCTTTCCATTGAATAATATGAATTGCAAGAAGTTTACTCAGTCAGAGGAGTTAGATCATCGGCAAGAGATAGCTTCATGAAAAAGTATACCTACCCTCAAAATTTTTTGAGGGGCGAGGGGTATCAGAAAATTTCGATACTGTGATTGCGAACATTTTAGAAATTCAGCTAAATGTGTTTTTGTTTTGCGATGCCCACAACACGTAAATACATGTGGGGTCATAGGTAATGATACTTTAAATGGCAGCGGTGTTAAGAGTAGAAATTAAAATAACTTTCAGATCGCCCCAAAGCTAATTTTTTTGTTTTACATTTTCCTGAACAATTTTAAGGGTAAACAAACATCTTTTTGGCAAGGTTACGATTTGTAAAAATTTCTAAAATTTGATTTCATAGTTTCTGACCGCTTCAGGTTAGGTCATATTCAAACACATTATGGAGTTCAAACATTTTGTTTCTTTAGCAAGACTATTTGGGAAGTACCGAGTCAATCTACTTGCCACTGCTTTTTTCCGATTCTTTTTCACTAAGCCATCCATAGCGGAAGAAAATTTTAGTATATCGAAATTTTCGTCCTCTAAAGACAGTACGATGCTTGATAGTCGAAGATGCCTCATAGAAGTCCTAAGACATTTTAATTTCTTTTAATTTCGAAAAGCTTCTTTCAGCTATTGCAGTTGTATTCTAGAGGGTTGAAATTAGGAAGGATGCTAGTATCACCTGTCTATACAATCCAAGGTTTAGCGCTTGATAATTTTTACTTTCAATTTAGTGCACGGCCTAAAGATCTGCGTGACATTGTGAAAAGCATAAGCATTTTTTTCGTACGTGGGGGCCCCTGTAAGCTGTATGCTGATTCATACGGCGGTAGTTATGGTCCTGGAAAAATATGAAAAGGATTCGAAACTCAAAATAATGGAAAAATCGGGAAGTTAGACTATGACACTTAAAACTTATTATAATACTGTACTGGAATATATTATACTTACTATTTACGTAGTAAATACCGTTCTGGTCTAGGAAACCATTTGGGAAGACAAACTGTGATTCGTATTCCAAGTCTATAACAAAGAGAGTCGAAATGTTAAAATATTTTTAATGATACGTGCTCATATGCCGATAAGCAAATGTACGATCATTTCCGTATATTTCTTACAGCAATTGATGACAAGGTGATACAATTTTTCCAGACTACACCAACGCGAGCCTCGGTTGTACGAAGGATTACATAATTTGATCTTCCTGTGAATACACAGGAACAACCGGCTTATTCTGCTTCTAGCCATCTTTAACCACACTTCTTGGGTATTCCAAATGGCGTGACCTTAATAGAGCAATTTATTTGTACTTGTAAGTTTCGTTTACACCAGCATCTGAACTATTATTTATTGTTCAGGAAGGTCTAATTCATAATTATCCTAATTTGGTCTGATTCTCAACGAATGTACACTTGCATGTTTTAACGAAGCTTTGACAAAATTAAGATATCGTCAAAAAATAAATTCCTTGATAGAAGGACAAGAGCTTTACTCGATTTTCCTTATCTAGGATCCTAGCGTTTGATTCGGAGTAGAGCTGGTTTAGAGTTGGTTGGATAAGAGTAGAGTTTGAGTAAAGTTGGGTTCGAGTTGGGTTATTACACTGCGATGAATGAAGTAGTGTTGAGAAATTTCATTTTATTTTATTTTATTTCATTCATATATTTCTCAACAGATACAAGGTCCAATTACAGAGAAGCACTATATAAGTGATCAAGAAATAGACACACATACAAAAAATAGTATCATGTATTGATGAAAAAACCGCTATGTGTTTATATCAGAAATCAACACAAAAAACCATCAGTGCAGTAGTAGCATATGCAAATTAACATATTCCTGACTGTTAATTCTACTCCTAAAATACATAAAGTTGCATACTAAAAGGTACTGAAAAGCGAAGCAATGGTTTACGTCACTGATCAGTTTTTTAATATGACAATGTTCTTCTCTTTATATGATAGATACGTTCACTCATATCAAAGTCAAAGAGATAGCTAAAATCGTTAAACATTTCGACATTCTGTGTGAAGGGGACGCTAGCATAATATTTGTTGAAGATTTAGGTAGATAAAATAGTTCCTACTAACTAGGCACAGTAAACTTTAAATGAATTTCACCAGTCAATCTGGTTGCTTAGCAACTTATGCACAACGCAAATATCTGATCAAGCCAAAGTGATATAAAAGATCCTTCTTTGGATAGTTGAATGGGGGATATGCATCATATACTTTTAAATACAGATATACGAGTATTAAAAATTTCGTTTGGATTTTCTCGACTTTGGACTTCGAAGTTGAGACATTTATTTTAACAGTGAGTAGATCTGATCAAAAGAAATGTTTTTTTCCTTTAACATTTTTCTGGTAAAATTAAATTAACAAAGTTATAGCCCTTTAGAAGTTTGAGTACCGCCCTGTCTCAATAATAATATTATGTGCTCGTGTTTGGCAACAACGGATATAATCCGCCTTATCGGTTCATCGCATCGGAAACAAAAAAGCGAAAGAATTTGAAACGTTTATCACGATGTCAGTCAATGTTTCAGTCGGTAACGCGTGAGTAAATAGTGGTGTTTGTTGCGTGGCTCAAACGTAATAAAAAATGGCACATGTTTACGAAAATGCTGAACTTGTGAACTTGTGGACATGATTCTTATTTAATCGAGTGCAACCAACCCCTCGTGCCTTTGTTAATGTAGTACAAAGGGCTCGTGAATCAGGTGACTTAAGACCTCACAGGGGAGGGCATGCCGGTGCTCCAAGACCGCACGAACAAATACAGGTCTTCACTGAAATACTTGTCGAGAGGATACTTTATAAAACAAGGTAACATTTTTTTTTAATTTTTTTTTATTTTTACACACATATTTTGGTTTATCTTCCTTCTACAATCATTATCTGAAAATAAATGAGTCAACTTCAAAGTCACCCTTATAAAGCAGACCAGATGATACAATCATATTCACGTAAACTTGAAACTAACGTGAAATACAGTACCTTTAATGATTCCGTGTTAGCAAAAGATCTACAATTTCGAATAATGGGAAGTTTCTGATGAGAAGAATTTTGGTTGATTGACCACAAAAAAATAAACCAAGTCTTAGAATTTACCATTGTTTCGTGTGCAAAACAGATATTTGTTAACGTGAAACAACAAATAATTTCAGTTGGAAAATTATTTTGGACATTTGATGCTGACGATGATATTGTATTTGATGGCTAAATCCCAAAAACACTATTTTTACATAAAAGTAATGTTACGTTTAATCATGAAACATCTAGCACGAGAAAGCTAGCTCCAATTGGTTTAATCAGCGCATATCGAGTATTTTACTTCCCATGCCTGCACATAAGATTACTACTATGCCAAAGATGAACAAACTTTATAGCTTGAAAATCGGTCCAGTGGCATCGAAAAAAAAATAAAAATTGCCCAAACTTCGTTTTTGTGACGTCTCAGAGGTTCCTGATTATTTTCAGAAAAAAATTTGTTGGGATTAAGAATCTGAGATTGGGGTTGTATGGGTGGGGGAAGGTTTATCTCATTTTGTTGGCGGCATTTAATTTTTTTGTTATAAATGTTTGTAGCGAGCTCAAAAGGACTAACTTGAGCTTTATGAACTGATGTCAGCCTTGCGTGGGAAGTGCAGAGTCAACCTGCTTGATGCCATTCCTTTTACGGATGTCTTTGAAGCGGGACATAAATCTCAACATAGAGTTTGTACCCCAGCCGTCACGAACGCAGCGACAATTTAACTCTAGTCTCTCATGACCGTTTAGACTAAACTAAGAACTTATAGAGTTAACTCGAGTTCACGCTATAAATGCAACCCCGCAAACACTTTATCGTTGTCTTTGTAATTATTAACTGTAAGATTTAATTGCGATCGACGTTAAGAAAGCCTCCATTCCTAAGTATTTTTAACTGATACGATATTTTCTATTCCGGCGTTTGCTTAAGAAAGTAAAATTGTAATGGTTATTTTCTAAGTTACCTGTAGATTGGTAATCGGGAGTACCGTTCCCTGTCGAGTTCCCTGTCGATGTAGTTGAAGTACCCGTAGATGTCTGCGTCTGGTAGTTCTTTGGTTTGTTCAAATATCCCTTCTTGAATAGTACATCTTGCCTTGGGGTGGTGATTCTTGTGTATTCATCTGGAACAACGAGTATGCTGTTAACATTTATTAACTTGTAGCTATATTTTTAGGCCCATAGAGACAAACTGACGTTCAGGTCTGCTGTTTACATTTGCAAAATATGACAAATTCATATCATGGAAATTCAGAACGACAGATGGATGATAAGTAGGTCTAGACCTTGACTGGTCCGACGTTGTTCTATAGCAGATATTCAAACATAGGTACAATTCCAAAATTTCGGAAATACAAACTGAATGCAAGTTGCTGCAAAATTGTGTCATAAATTCAAGCATTCCATCCACTTTTTCACTTTAATCATGCGTATTGTGCAAATGTCTAGGAGTACTTATCCGAAGTATACTGCTAGGGACGTCGTGCGTACTTTGAGATACAGATAAATAACTTCCCGGCTGTGTTTATATTCTTGTTCCCTTGGTCCGTATTTTGAACTGTTTTCGCAGAAATATCGCTAGTGCTGTGAGCTGTGTATATTTTACAGCTTTTATCGCACAGCCACCCTCTGTTGCGGGATTCAGTGGACTACACAGTGGAACAAGTTCACAAACATTCAAGGCCACGTATAGTAAGCCCAAAATTATGCTCTAACAGAACCTGAATCAAAATTTGTTTCTCTTTCACCTCGAAATTATTTTGTGTGCCAAGTCAAAAAGCCTCGATGTTTCCTCTTGAACCGATACACTTCTCTTCTTTTCTTTCCCTTTCTCTTTGTCCTTGACATTATCTGGTTTATGGGCAACTAGGACTGACAGATTCCACTAACGTACATTAGACACAGACTAATGAACAAAGGTTCTACGGACCGTCCAGACAAACAAATGATGAATAGTAATGTTTATCTTTTACTGCTTCCAAATTTCGGAGATCCTTATATCCCTGATATTATTACCATTTAAGGATGTCTGCAGCATAAATAATTCATCTGTAGGATTGTATGTTTCGCTCCTATATTTTTTAACCTAACAGCCAAACCGTATCATGACCTAGAACCTGGGCCTTATCAGCAGTGCCAGCCTCAAAATAGTGCACGCGGGTACAGGATTGAACATTAGCTGTCCGAAATAACAGGTTGATACGTTGTCGATATATTTAAAAAACAAGGTTGTTTACAATGTAAAATTCAACAGTAGTTTAAAATGGATATGCCAAAGGATATAGAAACAACGCACATTCATAACACTGCTTGGTTTGAGGATTAAACTTACAGATTAGATTATATTTAACATTATATTAGACAAGTAGACTGACAACAGCATTCATTTATTAGCTTCCCATTAGATTCCATAGTTTTTAACACAACTCTGGCATGTAGCACTCCGCTTATAGGTTATGTCTCCACAGAGTCACCGGAGTTCTTTAATGTTCCCTATGAATCCGCTAAGCAGCCTTTTTCGTTAGGTTAAAGAGCTTCTTCTGTTCTGTTCATAACTATTTTGCACATTTCAGCATCTGTCCATTCTAAGTGGATTGCCCCTTATGTCCGGTCTTGGTCTAGCCTCGGGTCTAGCACACCAAAGGAATGCTACTACTTCTATCCAGAAAAACATTTTTTGTGATTTCCTACCTCGTGGACAATATAATCACACCATACACAACCAGTTTGGTAAATACTTGGAATAAAATGCCTAAAAACAACTACCTGACTACCTGGGCACAACAAGTGGCCGCCTTGTCAGCTTTTTTACTTCAGTCCAGGATTTAATCCGAGCTCAATAAACAAGCCGTTTATTTGTATCAATAATGCTTAGCTTTTATGGCGAGGAGCGAAAGCTCACATGGCTTCTTATATGATACCATCACCCAATGGTCTATAACAGTGAAAGGCTGACAAAAAAATCAGTTTGTCAGGCATTTACACGATTTTCAGTACAATATAGCCTTTTTAGTCGCTGATTCCAAATCTGGGGTTAGTTTGTATCCATTTCGTCATATGAAGTATATTTCCAAAGGCAGTAGCAGTTGACCCTAACCGCATGTCATTTGGTGAAGAGAAGCACCAAGTCCAAATCAGAGGCCAATTAGTCACTATAAGGGTATCTGAAAGTCATTCAAGCTCATTTCAAAGACAAATTCAAAAGTCCAGCATTTGAGTTCAGACCGGCGTCATATAGGTACTCGCGGTCGTTGAGTGCAAATCATACATCAGTAGGTCTCCGTAAGGCTTTTGAAGGAAATCTTAAGGCCACTGGAAAAACAAACTCGAAATAGTTGGGTCTCGAGACTATACGTTAGAGAAAAGCCATCGATCGGTCGGACAGCCCTCTTTGAAAAAGCATCGAGCATGGATAATGTAGCTGGGATGGTAGCAACCCCAACATGTGAGCAGTACTCGAGGCTAGGTCTTATCTGGGCCTTATACAGAATGAGGAGGTCATGTGGAGAAAAGTACTTCTTAGCCCTAAACAAATAGCCTAGATTTTCCCCAGAAGCTGCCGGTATTGACGAGATGTGTTCGTGCTAGATCAAGTTCTCGGTGATCTGGACTTCGAGCAGCTGAAATGCTGAACTCGGCCATCCATCGAAACCGGATTAGCGCTAGGTCGCTTCTTGTCCGTCAAAGTACAATACTGTGTTTTGGAAGCATTAAACTGTACAAGATTGTGGTGTCCCCAAGCACTGATAACCTCCAAGTCTCTCGTCGAAGAGAAAGTATCTGCTAGACTTCTTTTCTCCAGCTCACTGGCAGTATACACGATTGTATTTCTTAATAGTAGGCAAACGTTAGCAAAACTTAACACTACATTCTATCTGGTAGTACTTCAAGGTTCACAGGCATAATCTATTCCAAGTGGGGCCATGGGTGGAACCTAATTAAAAACCTTTCTGAATAATAATATAATAAAGTGAAGCTAAAAATAATCCGTTCAGTTCAAGGTGTACATAAAAACAACAATAATGACAAATTTCTGTTACATCAAATAAATGTTCGTACTTTCTTTATTATGATCCATATCCAGATGCTCAAATACTTTCAATATACAATCCAATGGATAAGTCAAAAGCTCTTCAATTTTGCCGTTAAAAGGTAGTGCGGAATGCTACACCACAAACTTCAAAATTAATAATCTGCCATGATATAGGTAGTATAAGTATAGATCTTATTCCATGTCCAACGTATTATTTAAGGTATTAACTTTGCCAGAGGAAATAGTTTTAGTTCATTTTCAAAACTTTGCCTTTTCAATTTTTGCTAGGTATTCCCATAGATGGACCACTGTAAATAGTCTTGATGGTTCGTAAGTTGTGCCATTCAACGTCTCCGATCTTTGTGTGCCATGTTGTTGTTTGAAATGACCGATATGAATACCGTCATAAAATTTTATTCAGTGTTCAGATTTCGACGTTCACATCCAATATTTGCAGTAAACAAGCTGTGATCTACAAGTACCTCCGGTGTTGTCATTAAAAATTATCAGATTCAATGTTTGGTAACACTGTTGCTCCACAAACAAGGCTTCAAATGAACACAGAATATCAGACGTCAAGATTTACCATGCAACACACCGTGAAGTCTGTCATGCTTCCCCATTAGCGTCTATTTCTGCGTTTGTTCTAAGTTTAGAGCCGCATGCATGAGGGGCGTTGAATAATCTGGAACCAAGCGGTGGAGCTTCTAAGAAAAGCGATAACTATTCCACACATCGTTTTTGACTTGTAATGAGTCGATTATTCTTGCTATCTACTGCTAAACAGATATAAAGACGATAAATTAGCTGTCGATTTGTCGATACCATTCAAGCTCGTTGGGCACTGTGGAGGATTTCCTAGCTTACGTCACGCAACTGTGGATTAAAGTCATCTAGTCTTATGACGACGCTCATGTAGTTGCTGTTGATATCGCGAAAGCGTTCGATCAGCAAGCTGCCCTCTTATGCAAACTTTCATCCCATGGCTTCCCAGCTTAACGGGCTTTCCTCTTCATCTCACAATATCAGCGCATGTACGCCTCAAGGATCAGTCTTGACTCCGATAGTACTATACATGCAGAGATTCAGAATGACAAGTCGATCTCTGCAGGTGAGCTAGAGAAAAGCCGAGTAGCAGAGGCTTCCTCTCTGACGAGAGACCTGAAGGTCATCATTGTTTGTAGACACAATAATCTGGTACAGTAGCACATGCATGAAAGTGCATTTGCAGACAAGTTCTTCTTCTTTAATCAGGCGAGATGTAGATTTCGCTACAGTAAGGACAGTAACACTTGGGCACAAATATCAATTGATTAGTAAACAAAGTTGAGATGAGAACAGTATTCATCGTAAAACGGATGACCTTCTTTTCGAATAATAAGCACCCTTCTTATGATTTGTATTTTTTTCTGTAAAACACAATGCTGCTGTAAAGAAGGGTAAATAGTGGAGCTTATTGTTACCAGCGAATCAATTATGCCCATATTTTAAGAGTTAGTATTGACTCAGTTGCTTGCCTGCATCGGAATCTTACGGAATCTGTTAGTATTATTACTACTAGAAATTGTTGAATATTTCCTTTTCAGCAGCTTCGGTTAGCAAATCGGCTAAATTATTCTACAGCTAAGGCTCTTGAAATAATACAGATGATTAGCTCGATCACCAACGGTAACAACATAGCCACAAGCTCCGGTGTGTTCCAAATTTTAACACGATATATTTAATAGTTTCCATAACGGTGATATACAGAAGAATGTGTTACTGAAAAACAAAAAGCTCAATGTTAGCATTTGTGTTTTATTCAACTATGTCATTATGTTCCAATGTGAAACTCAATAATAAAATAAAACCAGGGCTTGTGCTTTTCGGCTAGATCATCCAATAAATAATTAGAAATATTGTATAACATCATGTTATTTCTACCTAGTTTATAGCGCCTTGAACTACCCATTCAAGATGAAGGTAAATTTTGTTATGCAAATCTTTCATTCTCCACAGTATCTACTAAACAATTTATTTGAAATTAACACTGTCTCGGTTCTTTTCGTGTTGATGAGCCCTTTTTTATTGCCATTGCCGTTTACCTTAGTTGAAAATAGTTATAGCTCAACTGGTGCTTTCATACATAATTATTTTGTTATCTCCTCAAATGGTGCTTCAGTGACAATAATTTTGGATTTCCGTACAATTTTGTTTGCACTATCAATTTAATCTGGTAGTGTCTAATCATTTCAAAGTTTGGTAAATCATGTGCTGTGTTATATATTGTTATGCTGAAAGGCTCTATCTAGATGAGTATGGTATGAGGAAAAAATTAAATGTAAAGAGAAATAATGTAACGGCAGAATTAATTGAATAGAATACAAACTTTGATAAAATTTTAAGCGGCAGGATCAAGATAAATTTCTCAGATTGTTGACATGCTGATTCCTTTCTAAAAATCATGATCTAAACATATAAAAAATACAAAGTCTAATATGAATCTATTTTGAAATCTTTTGTATAATAATGTACAGTACGATCGTTAAAGTAGCTCCATGAGAGAATAAGTTACTGAGATTACGCAATGAAAAAACGCTACAAACATAAATATACCGATGTACAAACAAGTGTAACGGATCTTTGAAATGTGAATAATATATAAATTTTAAAGATTTTAACGACAATACCACTATTTTCTCATACCTGAGAGGTAAAACCGCATCTGTGAGTAGAAATGTGAATCCGAACCCTCAACTACTTGCCATTGTCTCTCAGTGAGGTCCATAAGACCTTTGTACTTAGTTAGAGTCTTGTTAAAGTCTTGTTTCAGCAAGACTGACAGCTCTAGTTGCCCGGACACTAGACAAAGACATGGAGAAGGGAAGGAGTAAAAAAGAAAGGAAACGGTAGAACAAAGAGCAGGAAGTGTGTCGGTAGGAACGGTGCTTCTACTTTGTTATCTAGGATTTGGGTATCTTCCTTCCGCTATATTTATGCCACAGTTTGTTAGTTAAGGCGGTTGGAATCAAGGTTGCGATGTCAGATTATTGAAGGCCCAGTCGTGTTTTTAGCACAGGGGATTATTAACAGGACATCAATTGCAGGCAAAATCAAAATGTCACTATTTTTGATAATTAGCATCGGATTCGGCTTTGAAAGGCATCAATTTGTGCATCAACGTCCTGAAACAGACATGCATTAATTTGTAACTACAACAATAAAATGAATTGATGCCGGTAGTTCACTACTACAAAGCCGCTTTGCGTGCAATGGACATCGTTTTCCATAATAGGATAATTACACCATTTCATGACGAGAATATTTCATAAATTATTACGGAAAATTGTTTTTTAAGTCCTTCATAAACATGATGCATGTCACAAGTTCAGGTTCTGGTAGGAGTTTTCCGAGATAACACTTAACATATACAGGGTGATTCACAAGTCGTGACAAAAATGAAGCATCATACACAGCACTGCACTTTAAGAGGGAGTAATTTTAATTAAAGATTTTTGAATGTGGACATTACTTAGGTAAATCCACACACCAAATCTTAGTTCATTTCAGTTCACGGTTTTGAAGATGTGAAAAAAATTGTTTTTTATTTTTAAACTTCAATCTTGTCAATGAAACCCTCGAGGAAAAAATGTTACAAAGCATTTTTTTCAATATTTGGTGTTTATGTTCCTAAATATATTAATACCCGCAATTTCAGGTATCCTCCTTGGTATAGTAGAGAAATTATGAGTAACATAAATTTGAAGTATTACTACAGAAAATATAAGACAACAAGTAATGTTTACTGTTTCAATGAATTTTCATAATTGCGCAGAATCATAAAGGGGCAAATTAGAGTTGCTTATAGTGAGTAGACCCTAGCAGAATACCAAGCCAAGTCTATTTTAAGAGTGTGTATGTTACTCCTTGAAATACTTCCTCTTCTTTAGGTAGTGTCACCTCAACACCATGTATTTATCTAGAGGAATTAACGGAAGCTGATGTACTGAAGTCTCTGTCTAAGCTTCAAAATAAACTTACGTCTGGTAGAGATCATAAACCTGGTTTTATTATTAAAGATTGCGCTCATGTTTTCGTCAAATCGATGCTGATAATTTTCAACACTAAATTGAAAACTGGAATTTTTCCTGATGTTTGGAAGATAGCAAAGGTCCTGAAAGATGGTGATAAATCTAGTGTACTCAACTATAGAGCTATAAGCATTTCGAACAACTTTGCAAAGGCTTTTGAAATGGCGATTTACTCTTTTATCTTTGAGAACGTTAAAAGCCTAATTACACCATCACAGCATGGTTTCATCAAAGGTAGACCCACTACATCAAACTTAATGACAGTTACGCAATATATAGCAGAATCGTTAGATAATAAACAACAAGTCGATGTTATTTCCATGGATTTCAGCAAGGCTTTCGATAAGTTAAACCATCATCTTCTTGTCAATAGTCTTCATTACTTCGGCCTTAGTGACTCGTAAGTCGGTCTTCTAAGCTCATATTTGTCCAGTAGGACGCAGGTTTTATTCTTCATAAATAGCCTAGTCGCTTCACTAAAGTGTCACAGTCTACTATTTGCCGATGATCTGAAAACATACCTCAAAATTACAAGTTTGGTGAACTGTATTTACCTTCAGGATCTGGATACTATCACACTATTTCCCAATGTAAAGTATGTTCATACTGTCGCAAAATGAACTCGATTATCTTTGATTATCCCATAAATAATGCGGTTTTGTAGAGAACAACAAAGACTACAGATCTTGGTGTAACATTTTCCTGTAGATTGGACTTTTCTGTCGATGTAGCACGCGTCACTACCGGAAAAACATGGATTCTGGGTTTCATAATGCGTAACTATCGATCTTTTCCCAACGAAGCAGCCCTAAAAACTCTTTTTATTTTGCTGATGCGACCAAAACTTTAGTACGCTTCTTTGATATGGGACCTTTTCTATGCATATTATACAGGGTGATGTAAACGTTATGATACTCATTATTTAAATGGGTGATACAGGAGGTTAAAAGAAACAAAAAGTTTCATATAACATGGGGGTCAAAACGGCATTTTTTTAGAGAAAAGCGACTTTAAAGTGAAATAAAATCTGACAACGCCGCAATACTAGACGCAAATTACGACGGAACGCAGTATAAATAAAGATGGGGTTTGTTATTTTTGGCTCTTAGGTATTATTTCATTATTTGGTAATGTACTCGTAAAATGTCAACAATTAAAAAAAACGAACTTACTACTAACTGTCACAGCGCTTCACCTGGTGTGTGAAAGGTTATTGAACGTATTAAAAAAATCCACTTATAAATAGGGAGCACAATTTTGATACATACATTGCTCTTCTTTTTAAAACCCACACTGCACTTTTTTTGTATTTAAAGAAGGTGTTCAACATGTCGCCCTCCACTTTCCACACAAGCTTCATTACGGCGAACCCAATTTCTTCTTACTCTGGCTCCTCGAAGTTGTCCATTTATTATTTCCGCCGAAATTTTTTTTCGCGAGGTTGTGCTTAAGTTGTTTTTGGACCAGCCCCATAAATCAGCCTTTTAAGTTCTCCCCAATACCAGAAATCTATCGGATTGAGGTCAGGAGATCTTGCTGGCCATTTTCGAGGATCAGGAGCATTTCGACGGATCCAGCGATATCCCGTCTGGCGTAAAAGTACATTCGTCCGTCGCTAGAGTGTTTTTAAAAAACTCCGGATTTTCAATGTTTTTGTGCAAAAACCAGTGACAGAATGTTAGTCTGCGAGGATAGTCTTCTGGTAGCAAGGCCTGCACTCGTTGTACATGGTAGGGATAAAGGAAATTTTCCCGTAGGATTCTATGGACTGGTATGCGATAGTCCTACGCGGCGGCCTAATTCCCAAGTGCTGATATCTGCATTGATTTCCACGATATTTAAAATTTGTTCCTCCTGCTCTACAGTAACCTGTCTTTCACTACTGCGAATATTAGTGGGCTGAACACTTCCTGTATCTCGAAGTCTTCGGTACACTTGCACAAATGTCCTTCTGTCTGGGTGTACCCGTTGGCGAAATCTATCGCGATAAATTTGAGCTGCAAGATTTGAATTCTGACGAGCTTCACCGTAAACTAACAACATGTTGGCGAAATCTTGATTTGAGAACATTGTAAATAAACACGACGACGTACGCGAACAATAACTAACCACTGTTACCGTTTGCGATCGATTGCCGGTTCGATAAGAGTGATGAATGACCAACGCGCTGTTATCATGTGTTTTAGATATTTAATTTAATGAAACTTACTTACTGACTACAAATTTTGGCTTAACTTATAAAAACTTAATGCCATTTATTTGTTAATTACCCAATTTAAAAACGTTTTAGATTAGATTATAAAAATTAGTAAGAATGTGGTGATTGTGGTCGATATAAAGCACTTAAAGTTGTAAACTGTAAAGCCATTTAGACGAGAATCTATTGACTTTTGAACCATGGGTCATGTGAACTTTTTGGCTTGTTTTGAACCCCCTATTACCCATTTCAATAATGACTGCCATAACGTTTACACCTTGTATAAATATCTTAGAAAGGTACAAAGAAATTTTCTTAAATATTGTGCTTATAAGATTGATGACGCATATCCAGAAAGAGGGGTCTCTCAATATGTTCTGCTGCGCCGTTTAGAACTAGAGTTGCTACAATTAAGACGTTCCATTGCTGGCCTGTCATTCCTTCATAAGGTTTTGCACGACAGAGTGGATGCACCAGAACTTCTCCAGAGGTCGAATTTTTGTATACCGCGGTTAAATACGAGGAGGACTCTAACTTTTTACTGTAGTACGTCCCGTACCAACGTAGTATTTTATTCTCCATGCATTCTACTTCTATATCCAATAATTATAATTCCATTGCTGACAGTTCTGACATTAATTTTGATTGTATCAGTAAGATCTTGTCGAACTTCAGGGACTATTATAATAGCTAATTCTGTTTTCTTTTATGTTTGTTTTATGTACGCACACTCTAAGTAAAGTTACCATTATATTGCCCTGTAACTGGAGTAGTCTGTTGGGCAATTAGGAATAAATAAATAAATGCGGTCCTGTGTATGATGTTTCATTTTTGGTCACGGCTTGTGAATCACCCTGCATGTTTAACTTCAGCATAGCTTTCTATTAAGTTTTATTTGTCGTATATAACAGAACCAGCTATACCGTAATAAACATTCATACAAAAAGGTGGAATGGATTGATACAAATATATTTGATCTGGTGATGACATATCTTTTATATAGATGGCTATGCTGACAGCCCGTATATTTTTTCTTTTTTTTTAAATACTGTAGACCAGTAGTTTTGTCGTCTCTAGTTGTCTACATACCAACATAATCCATGCGGATTTTTTGTTTTATAAGTTAGTTATGTGTATCGTTACTTCTTCCAGGATAATTGATCATATGTTGGCTAGAAACTCTTTCGTATTAACAATAATAAATAATAATAAACGTCTGAGTTAAAAATGGACTAAGTCTATGAACGGATATTATTCCACTTAATCATGGGCGCCCGCAAGGGGGGCTAAGGTGAGCCGTGAGCCTTAGTATTTGCAAGCATGATTTTGTGTACAACTTTTAGGATCATTAGGATATGCCCCCCCCTAAAGAAATGTTTTACCCTCCGCTCTTCAAAAATTTTTTGCAGCAAGTACACTTTCACAAAGAGTTATTTCTTGCCAATGATCGGCACCTTTGAGAGAAATTCTTGCTAGCGCCCATGCATTAAACCCGAACAATGGCGCCTATCGATTTGTCATCGGTCATCTTTCAGCCGAATCATGTAGGAAGCAGCTTTTTTAAAATGCCATAGCTCAGTTTGTACGCAATACGATGTGTTTAGGCTGTCTGCCAACGATTTGACTTCCCAACGTTTTTATTTTGGATAATTTATACACTCTCGTTGACGTTAAATTATAGAACAAGCAACAATAATGTGGAAAAACTTCCACAGCGTCCTTGCGTCCATTTTGCTTATTTATAAGTCACCACAAAGGAGGTCACCTCTTCCAGTGAAATGTAAAATATGACGTATAACGTCTGTCTATGAAGTTCTTGAGAGTATTTCACGTGGTGGAGCACGTGCTATCCTATATACACAGGGTCCAAATTTAAGCGAAGCGCATAATGGAGGTAATTGAATAGATCGCCAGGCACGTGGTGGACAAACAAATGGGGTCAAGTAGGTTCACTCTGCACTTCCCACGCAACGCCATAATCAGCTCATGAAGGATTATGTTCAGCACAAGCTGGACTCTCTGAGAAAAAAGGTCAGTCACTTAGTCAACAGACATTCTTTCTCTGCCCTACCGGTAGTCCATCTGGCAACGTCGCCTCTTCCCGATACCTAACCCGGTCACGTCAGACGCGACAGTAATACCAGAACACTTATCAAGACCGGCACGCAGCTAGAAGCAGATGCAGACGCAGCCGGTAGGTACACGGTCTATCTGCTGAGAGTTTTAAGGGCTAATGTATGGAGAAACCGATGATGTGTGAAATATATCTAATAGGTACATATAATTACCAAGGTTAGGAGCATATAAATATACTGACACCAAAAAATCAGCCCCACTCCTCTACGACCCCCAACCACCAAATTTTTTACCTATAATTTTTTTTCAAAACTGGGTCCTCCGAATCGTCAAAAAACGAGATCTTGGCGATTTTTTCTTTTTTGGTTTTTGGACTTTTTCTCCCCTGTCACTGAATGGATTTTCAGAAACTACAAAGTTTTTTCGTCCTTAACGGAGCGGTAAAGTTGTGAGAAAATGTCATTCAAATCCAAGCAGTACTTTTCATGTTATAGGCGACAGACAGTCAGATAGTTCCAACGGAAATGACTGAAGGTTTTTCGTGGTGTACATGTCATTTTCGAAATGTTTCGCGATTACAATACATCCTCGCCAGTATGGCCTGGGAAGTAGAAAGAAAAATTATCGGACGGATAGTGGAGTATAGGCGTGATATCTACGGTGAAATTTGTGCCATGCGGAGGTAACTGGGGCCTGGCAAATATACAAAAATATTCGCTGAGTTCATTTTTCAGGTCAAGAGAGGTGAAATTCCAGTTTGAAATTCATATTCTTGATAATTCAAATTGACTGTCTATCATTTCCATTGACTTCCGTTTGTTCCTATATGTAACGTATCAAGCACAAATACTCCTGTCCACTATCTTCGAGCACATAGCGAACAGCATGCAATTGACTCGATGCTCGGTAGATCTGTTAAGCGTTTTCTTCACAAGTAACAAACAAAACACCCTGTCAATCAAAGCATCAACAATTTACTTGACGGTAGCGACTAGTGACACATGAAAATCCGACCTGAAACGACTTAAGTTTATAAGCACCTTTATAACTTGAAATGGTATTAATTACTGAACTGGTTCTTCTCACTGTCGCTATTCTAGTGTCTGCTACAGGAGCTTTGATGGCCCTCATAGTGAATTTCGTACTGCCAGATTACTTTTGGGACGAAGCGAAGGCTGGATATAATCCCTTTCCAACTGTGCAAGGGGAAAATTGGGATGAATTTGAAAAAAAGTGGATGGCTGTACGTATATGTTTCCTCCTTAAATAATATATATCAAAGATATATTATACATAGTATGTTTAATTTGTGAAGAAGGTTATATTGATCAGGCTTACTGGCCAATAATGGACCTTGTTCTAGAAAAAAATGTATAAACAAATTTTGTAACGTAATCGTAAACAAATTTTGTAACGTAATCGTATTCTCAAGAGTAACCGAAAACGTCTTTCGTCTAGAGACGCAATCGTACATTGTATATTGACTTTGAGAAGTGAGCCACTATTGGGCGAGCACTGATAAAACCTGAGGCTCATAATGCTGAAGGATATTATGTGAGAGACCAATAATGGATTTCTCAAATGAGGTATGAGGTATATAGAATCTTTTACTACTAACACTACATATCACAAAATATTCTGTTTTACGTCAGGATCATTACGTTTACAACTTATTTTACGAATACTTTAAAATATCTATTTACCTCTGGTGTCAAAATGACAAACCCAAAGTAATGCAACGGAAACACCGTTTTACTGTTCAAAGTCTAATATATTACGTCTATACTAATTTACACCACTTGTAACAGGTTCAAGTGTGCTTAATAAACTCGACCGTGACTAACTGCTTCCGCCATTTGGTTGGGTATTAATTCCACTATCGACGAGTCGATAAGCATTCCAGCGTTTTCGGAAACATCAATGGAAGTATTCTATTCATTTTCAGACTTGTAGAATACTCGCAATGGCGTCGCAAACGGTCCAGAACACAAGCACGCTCTATACATGGTCGCGTAACTCTGGTTGCCTACCGTCGACACCACGAGTCCGCTTTTTGCTTTTTTTAACATTTGCCGTTTTTAAACATTTTGTTCATTACTGTGGTATTCAAGAAGGACAACTGGGTTAGAAGATATACTCAAAATTAATTATTCCGTAATCGTTTTAAAATATTTCGAACGGATATGGTACAAAACATGTAGCAGTAGGGTGGCTGAATTTGTAGTATGTTGTACAATATGATGTCCTGATAAAAGGTCTCCATGAGCACAAACTTTTCTAATGGATTCAACATATCGAGGACCAAAGATGAAGAAAATAATTGACCAGTAATACATTTTCATCACAATCCTCTGTATATATAACTAGAGATGACTTCTTTGACCTTTCAGAAAACTCAAATGACATTATACATGTAATACGTACTAGCTGACGCGATTTTTATCAGGCGGTAGAACGCGTGGTTTGGTTATGGTAATACTCAACATTTGACTGTATTAGGAAGCAGTACACATGCCAATGCGGAAAAAATATTTTTTACACTAGTGCAGCTGCGTAAATACTCAGAAATCTCGACTGTTGTAAAGTTCGATGATTTGATTTTGGAACCTGCCCAAGATTAGTAGAACCAGGCAAAACCTTCTCATGCAGATGGTTCCACTATGTTGACATTCTATTTTTAATGGAATACTTCTTAACTTTGACGGTTAACAAAAAAGTTGCACTGGAAAATTAGTTTGTATCTCCGGAAAAAGAACCATATTTCTATTATAAAATTCGTTTGTATAATTTGACATTCTAGATAATCTCTGATAAACCAAATAAATGGTAATGCATGGAAAGTACTAAATTGATGTTGTACGGTGGATAAATTAATGAAAAATTCAGGTCTTCGTCGTCTTGAGGTGTTGAAACTCCTTTAGCCACCGAAATCCTGACGCGATGCTTTTGATCTTACTAGGTGGGAAGAAATCCAGGTGTCATCGAATCATACCCATTCTTGGTATCCATATCTTCATATTACTTGGACAGTAAGAAGCATTGTCTATTCCTTTGCACAGGAGCCCTTGTAGACAGCTCCAATGGAGGTAAGCTCGAGCATTATAAGAGGAGTGATCAAGACATATGGCGAATAATTTTATTACGAACAAGTAATTCAGCTTACAGCAAATTTGAATCAACCCCATCAAAATATTCTCCTACGAAAGAAAAAAAACAGGGAAAATTGTAATTTTTAACTTTGAACACAGCCGATGTGGATTTGTCGGGGTGTCAAGCGTAGGAATATAAGTATTTTTTACGTCTGACTAAGACGATTTTCAGTTGCCGTATACACTGGTTCCGGATGCCATTTAGGAAACCATAGGAATATAGTGGTTCGAGGATCCAGTAATTATTTTTGGAAAGGGGGAAACGTTTCAAAAATTACGTCGGTTCGAAGTCAGGGTGGCTGGCATGTTATGAAGATAAAAGACAAGGTTGGAGCGCCGGCAGCTTTAGATCTAACAATGGTTAGGAAAAAGATTATTCCAACCGATGCAACTCTGCATTCGCTAGGATGGGGAGCCGAAATAGTAAGTGAATTATTTTTAAATTTTGAGTAAGTATGCAACGAGAACTTCTTCATTTCTTTCCCATAGCTCCACTAAACTTCAAAAAACATAGAAGATTTCATGTTGTGGAAGATCATACTGTTTCTCTGGCATATCAATATCAATGCAGTGGTTACTAAAATTGTGCGCCGGCAAAAACGCCAACAATTATCCAGACAGATAAACATAGCTGCGTACAGATTATCAAGTAATCTATAATCTACATGAGTTCTGATTGATTTTCAGAATCCAAATGTTGATATAATAGGGGACGACACATTCTATGAGGAGATCTGGGGAATGAAAAGGGATGCAGTGTGCCGAAATGCAAAGTCTATGTGCAATTATTACTTTTCCTCCCATCACATTAGCAGTTTTTTCATTGAAGCTATGGATGACACTCTTACATGTTGCTATGAAGGTGCGAATAAGGAAATAAAATAGACTATACTAAATTTAACCATTGTTTAACCATATACTGCACTCCGGTTCCAGCGTCAGCCATGAGACAGCAGCAGAACATGAAAACGAATTTAAACCTACTAAATATTCTATCGCTATCTGTGGGACGGTAGTAGAACCAAACACTCTAACTTCCTTCAAAGTAGATTTCTAGATGCGTCTGCTACTGTCTCGTGGCATTAGCCTTCAGGTAAGATACGATAATCGATAGGCATGTTCTGGCAACGAATGATGGTTGTGGATAGTTGGAAAGAGATAACCAATTCAGTTTAACGAATATAGTTGAATGGCATTTTTACCTCCCACGCCATATTGGCGAGGAAGTATTGTAATCGCGAAAACTTTCGAAAATAAGATAAGTTTTTTGGATGTTATATGGTATGTACCAGTACATCATGAAAAACCATGTCACTTGTTTCTGTCTGTCTGTCTGTCGGTCTTACGGTGTATCCGCCTGCTCCTCTACCGGTCTGTCGGTCTGTCTGTCAGTCTGTTAATCCTCAAGCTTACTCCTATGCCACGGACGAGACAAAGTGTTTGGAAATCGGTTCAGTGTCGCCAGCCCTATAGTCAAAAAACAAAAAAATAAAGGTCGCCAAAACTTCAGGGCTAAAAGATAGGGGGTGAAGGCTATAGGAGGGTGGGGAAGGGTGTATCGCATTTTTTCATGTAAATATATTATACACTTCCAGCCCCTATAATTCTACGCACCTGTTAGACGTTTTTCACACACCACATATTTCTCCGTATTAAGGTAACTGACAAAATGCCGCTTAGAAAAGAAAATTTTCATTTAATTTCACCATACTTCTTTATTTCCTTATAATTTTCATTCGGACAACAAATTCATAGCAAATGAAGGAAATACAGCACTGAATTTAGGGCAGTTAAGTCGAATTTAATGTACAAAATTTCAACTTAGCGTGCATACAAAAAAACACAGATGGAAGTCGAAAGAACAATGGAGGAGAATAAGTCGCAATGGCGACATGCAATTTATTATGAAATCCCAACTCAAATTAAGTCAGGAAAAAATAAAGATGATTTTGGAACAAATCTGGTATGCAAACAAATGACTATCTGGTAATGTCAAAGACTACCTAGACAATTCTGGAAAAACCTATTTATTTTTTATGTCGTGCCACTAGGTACATGGAAAATTGTACCAGAAGTTGTTTGGAAGGCGAGAGAAGTATAGAGTCAATCTACTTGACGATATTTTTTGACAATTCGTCTGGTCAATTCAATTTGAGAATTTGAAAATCGCTGCTGGAGCATGTCTCATGATTTGACGTAGCGCACGCACATGGTCATAGCTCTCAGGCCATTGCGGAGAGCGTCATCGTAATTTTCTTTGCAGGTTACATTGTGCATACAGAAGAGCGTGATACAAAGCGAGCCCATAGTGAACTGACTGGAAAGCCGTTAGTTTACATAGACTCTAAGGGTAAACCTACTGTTATTGCTATGCAATATAAGACTGCTGTCAGCGTCAACGAAACTATTGGGTAAGCATAAAATCAATTGCCCATTATACTATTGAATACCCAAACTCCCCGAAAACTTGTCAACTATGCATTACGTGGAAAAAGATTCAGAATGATGTTTCAGGACATCAAAAAAGCAATTTTTCGATTACTTCAAGTATGATCTAGATAATGACCTCAGAGTTCTTTTGGAGGACAACTTTGTGAGTTCAAATGGCAACCACCATCTTTGGCACCTTCATGTGTTGAACTCAATACTTTACATCAAAATCCATTTTCATGTATGCAATTATTACAATCAGCCGGACCTACTGTAACGTCTGAAAAGTAGACGAACATCCTGAAAACTTGTAGCCTGAAATGGATGTAAAATCTCTAGCTCGACATGAATCTGTTTAGGTAATATATTCTTCGAACCTTTTTTCCAAAAAGTGTGTGGATGCCTCGTTTTCGGGGTGTTCCTACCTTTAATAGACGTCCTGTATAGTATCATACTATGATCACACTAGGATCGTATTTAACCCGACAACATTCTGCGCGCGTGATCATATGAGGAGATGTCCATTACACCGTAGTATGTTTTGAGCGTAGCATATTTTACTGGTGTCGATACGATTTGTATGAGGGTTTATCTGCTTGCTTTCCGCTCGATAAACAACCGCATACAACGGTGTTTCATCTTCCTCAGCAATCATCAGTACGGTCTAGGAGGCTGAAAGCAAACAGATCCTACTCAGCCTAGGCTTAGTTTCTGCAACCTTTGCATAGTACGCCAAACCTTGTAGCATGGTCAGTAGTTAGTGCTCCCTTGAGTGACGATGGTAGGCGCCACGTAGCGATTCATCAAGTCAAGTAGCCTGATATTTCCATAAGCTACTTGACTTGACTGAATTAAATTACTTGGAACATTAATGCTTGAGTCGGCCTGATTTTGATTCGAGGTCAGGCTTTTTTTAAACCACTTGATGGAACATTATATTTTTTGTTTTACTAAAGACCTTCAGGGAATTTATTTATTCAACCGATGAGCCCTATTTTGGCTTTTAATGCTAATAACCACGATTGGTGGAATAAGCATGAAAATATATTCCCAAATCTAGTTTTAATGGCAAGAGATTTTTTATCGACACCTGTAACATTAGTGCTCATTGAAAAGGAATCCCTAGCGCCACATGCCTGGTTTATCGAGACGGACTGTCATCCAGGGATGCCGGGGAGCATATTTATGTGGTTTCCTGCTACCGACGTAGGTCGGTAGTACCGCTTTTGACGGACTATTCATAGGTGTTACGGAGGAAAGGTCTAGTTGCGCAGTAAGAGTGTGGACGTTTTTTTTTTCAGCTATTACACAGTGTTTCGAGCAATCGGTCCTAACTTTAATGAAGCTGGCAACACTCCAGCCATTGATGATGAAATAGAAAAGACAGAAAGCGGAAAGATAGGAGACCAGTTAATCGTCACTAAAATATACAGGGTTCAGAATACTAAAAAATACTTTTTGCAGTGGTTCAGATATTCTGGCGCTAAATTCGGGTATGTATAACCATATGTTTCGAACGAACTTGATATCTAAGCTAGTAACGCCAAAATTCGGAAGGATAATCAGGCAAGACCACAGATTTTAGGCCCGATTTTACTGAGCCGGGGAGCAATGAAGCACTTGGGTCACAAATTCAACCGAGTAGGCGTCCTTGAAGTAATGGATCTAATTAATATGGTAGTTTTCTTGTAAAATGTCTCTCAAACTAGAGAAAAATTATACGATTTGTGTAAGATGGGCACCTAATTCCAATATTAAATGATAATCATAATTATATGGTTTGCACACGTCATAGAAGAAAATAATGGTTAAAACTCGTTAAAGTTACCACTGTAAGTATATAAAATAAAAGACAATCATGAGAACACGCCATAGATAACAAATAAAAGTGCAACACGCCAGCACAGAAAAATTAGAACAAAAGTAAATTCTAAACACACTTAATGTAAAAATAACAACACCATTATAACACGAATAGTTGAATAAAATTGATGTTAAGACATATTGAGAAAAATGTCAAAAAGCACAAAGGAGTATATAAACAAACTAGAGTAGATAGACACCTCAGGCAAATAAAATATAGAGCAGACATATTGAGTAAAATAAAGCATAGGAAAAATTAATGAGTACGTCATAAATTACTTAGTTTAACTATGCAAATTTATTTTTCATTTGCGACCAGACACTAAATTAGCTGCGATGATACAATATCTAGATTGATGTGACAGCAACTAAATTTGCACAAATAACAGTGTCACACTGTTGTTGTACAAAATTCTGCTTGATAGATTCTTTGAGAACATAAATAAAATCACAGAATGCTGGGCAGTGGGACAACTTCTTTTAGCTTTGTCACAGATACCGCGGTCCTCCAGTAGAGTGCGCTTTCTGGTAACAATAAGTAAGTAAATTGATTATTTACCCATGTTTGTTAAAGAATAAGCATTCTGCAATTCTATTCATGCCTTTAAAGAATTAAGCAGAACTTTGTATAGCAACAGTTAGGCACTGTTATTTTCAATGTCAATAGTCTGTATCAGGTTTAATCCATGCATCGAGAGGGCCACAAATCCTCTGATGATTCAGTGTCTTGTGGGAAATGATCTCTTCTGAGATCTTAAAAGAGCAGTTATGCTTCCTTGAGAAACATTCAAAGAAGGTTTTAACATTTGAATTTCACAATAGGCTGTAACACGTTTATGTCATGACAGACTTTCAAAATTTGAAGAACTTCCACAATGAATTTCGCAATTTGCAGGATTTCCGAAGTTTTCGAAAATTTCAAGGTATTTAAGGCGTTGAAATTTGTGCAGGTTTTAAATATTTGAAAATACTGAAAATTTTCAGAATATAGAAAATTTTAAATAATTTGATGGTTTTGACACTTTTGAATCTGCAAACATATTAAGAACCTTGAAATTTTTGAACGTTTGGGATATAATGCCTCAAACAGCACCCATTCCCCAAGAAACGTCTATCAATGTTGTGAACCTTAGGCCTTATTGTGTCATCCCAAATGGCTTTTCAGTCCTGGATCATTAGCCACTGCAGACAATAGGAGGTGGTGTTACGACACAGTGGAGTTTATCTTATATTAACCATATAAGGCCAAATCTACCGCGGAATGACAATATCTACCCTATATTTTTCTGCATTTTCAGAGAACAATTTCCACAACAATGGCAGAAGGTGGAAAATCCATGGACAAATGGCACAGCGGAAATGCACACCGGTCAGTATGAAGGAAACGCAGATTATGAAATTGCTGCCACAAAGGAGGCTTTCAAAGATTAAGGAGAATAAGTTTTGTAGTTATATTTTTAGAAGCAGGATCTGCATTTTTATTGAACAAGCTCTAAATGTAACGGTTAATGAAAACATTTTCTTTTTGAGTTACCACAATTCGCAGATATTTTTGGAAAGTTCTACTCCTAGAGAAGCTGAAGATGAGCTGCAGAAAAAAAGACTAGCACCGACTTCCTCTCTGACGTGACCAGGCGAGTATAACTACTTGGTGACGCAACAATCTAGTAGATTACTGTATCTTGACTAACAAGAAGCGCCCCAACGTTAATGCGGTTTCGATGGATGGCCAAGCTCTACCCAAGAACAGGTTATTTCGCCTGGTTGGAGTCCAGATCACCGAGGATTTGATCTTGTAAATCGCTGTAGCTGCTGGGAAAAAGGTAGGCTATTTGTTCAGGGCTAAGAAGTACTTTTCTTCGCACGACCTTCTCACCCTATACAATGCCCAGATAAGGCCCAGCCTCGAGCAATGCTCTCACTTTTGGGGTGCTGCCGCCCCGACAACATCATTTATCGGAACCCTTTCTCACCGGCGGGCCGTCTGCGATCTAGCTCTCTTCTACCGCTACACCAACGGGCTTTGTCAGAGCTCTCTTCCAAGATGGCGGCGCGCGATGTCCCTTCCAGTCAGACCCGCCTGACTTTGGCATCCCATCCTAACCGTGTCGAACTTCGTACATCCAGAACTGGCCGATACGACCGCTCCATTGTCTCGAGGGTGTCAAGATTATGTAACAATCTACAAGAGGAAGCTTTTCCCAGTTCTACTAACCTTAGGCAGTTCAAAAATCGGATTAACAAAATTTCTTTGGGATCCTCATAGCAACCGCGCTGGCCCGGCATTTAGGCTTCTGCCTGCGCGGCGTGGAGAGGTTATGCAATGAAAGCATAACCTCGCCACTCTGTACAAGGCTCAGATAAGACCTAGCCTCGAGTACTGTTGACATGTTTGAGGTGCTGCCGCCCAAACTATACTTTCCATGCTCGATGCTGTTCAGAGAGGAGCTGTCCGGCTGATCGATAACTCTTGTCTAGCAGACGGTCTCGGGAACCTTTTGCACCGACGGGCCGTCGGCGATATAGCTCTATTCTGCCACTGTCAACGGGCTCAGTCATGCCGTCGCGCGGTGAGTCTGCAAAACAAACCCGCCTCCCATTCTACAGTGTACATGTGTCATGTCAGCTATAGGCACTAAGCATGCTTTCAATTAAAAAACAACTGGTTAAAATAGATTTAAAATACAGCAGTACAGTGTTTACATAAAAACAATCTAAACACAAGTGACATAAAATCAAACAATAAGAAACATGATTAAAACAATTATGGCTTCATATTTAAAATTCATTAACGCTATAAAATGCGTGCCTCATGAGGAAGCTGTTAACTTCCGCTTTGAATTTGTTGTAGCTTTTGAGTGCCCTAATACACTGAGGTAAACAGTTAGATAAGACGACACAAATATAAAAAAGAGATTTTTTGAAGTATGAGGTAGAATGCCCCTAAATGAGTTTAATGTTGACGTTTCGGGTGTTATATGTGACAATAAGATAGTTGTATAAGTATAGTTGCTTGATTTTGCTCGATTTCAGTGAAGCTTTTGATACAATAGACCATTGAATCTTATGTTCGAAACTTAATTCTCTGGGACTTAGCAATATGGCTGTAGATTTCTGTCGGGCAGATCCCAGTGCACCCAATTTAATGGTATCTCAGTTTCGAAGTATAACCAGAGGTGTGCCAAAGGGTAGTATTTTAGGGCCTTTGTTGTTTTCATCTTATACGTCAGATTTAAAGTCAGTTGGAATTTTGCAGTACACATCAATATGCTGATGATACACAATTGTATTACCCTTTCAAACGAGATGATGCTTATGTTGCCTGCATGCGTATCAATTTTGCTCTTGAATATTTATCTAAATATGTAAGAGCCCACAGCCTTGCATTAAATGAATATAAAACTAAAATGCTTATTTTTGGGCAAAGACCGTGTGAGGTTACTGGCAACCAGAATTTTAGAATCTACATTAATAACACTGTATTACAAGCAATTAACCAATGTAAATTTGGGACTATATTTGGATAATACTCTTAAATTTGTTCCCCACGTTAAGCATCTCGTACAAAAAGCTTATACTAAGTTAAGGACTTTTTATCGTCACAAGAATGCTCTCTCTGCCGAAGTCAGTCTGAATCTATGCGATTCGTTGATATTGCCTTCCTTGTCGTATGCTGATATTGTACGGTTTGAAAAATATGACCACTTCAGTAGTTCAATATGCATGAGCGCTTTTTGATACATCTTGCTTGCTTAACTCACAATATTAACAAAACCCAGCTACCACATTACCTCTATACCAAACTTGTTAAGAGATCGGATTTTCATGATAGGCAAACTAGTACTTGTAATCTCTATGATGTTCCGTTCCATAGTACTGAACAGTTTAAAAAGTAATTTGCTTATGTCGTATCTACAATGTACAACTCATTGCCAGATACAGTAAAAAATTCGCTCTCACTTAGTAGCTTCTGAAATAGAGCCAAATCCCATGTGAAAAGACTAGAATAGTTTTATTTTTGCTGTTGTATCAATTACAATTATTATTAATCTTTAATTGTTAGGTTATCATTATTATTAGTAAAGTATTGTTTACAGGGGTTTCACGGAAGAGCACCGGTGTTGAATGCCACCTCCCTCATCAAATTAGTTTTTTGTTTGTTCTTTAAATCAAAAAATAAAGACACACTATTATTATTATAATTTGTGACAGGCTGAAAAACGAATATCATTTCGTCTTAAAAAAGCTACACATCAGACAATATACACAGAAGAAATTCTGAGGATGTTGCTCTGCTTAAACACCTCTCTTCACGATTCGGTAGGCTTTATTTTAAATATTAGTCTCAGCAATCGTGTCTGAAATACTCTCTTTCATGGAGTTCCATATCATGACGTTGTATGATATGTGACTATGTGCAAACCGGAAGTAGACACTGATCAAGCCCTTGTCATTAATCTACCAAAGAAGGCTTTTCCCAGTTCTACTAACCGTTGGTAGTTCAAATATCGGATTTACAAAGTTTTTTTAAGCTCCTCATAGCAGACTCGATTCCCCGGTATCCAGACTTCTGCTTAGGCGGCCACTTTCGTAGAGAAAAAAATGAAAGACAGCTTTTTTAGACAGGTATTCAGTCCTCGTATAACTCACTAAAGTCAAGTACCAAATTGCAGAAGAGTGGGCATAACTTAATGCGCTCCACTACTAAGGCGATATGTCTTTTCGTACGTGTGAGTGGATCTGGCCGTACTCAAAGACACACACCGCGTTAACAGTGATGGACCATATACGTAGGAATGACTCCTTAGTAACGTTTCGGCCACCTCAGTGGGCTTTTACTTCCTACGTCACTATGACTGGCAGTGAGAAACCATTACTAACTACGTCCAGAGACGGCGGAAAACATGCCAAAAACAAAAAAATTAAAATCGTGTATTGCAATTTTTTGATGTTAGCATATTTCAACGGGAATTCTATGCACCTATTAGAAAGATTTACTAAGCGTCTCTACCAACACCCACAGTTCAGTAATTCTGGAACTCCACCTTTCTTTGGCGCAAATAAGCTCATAGAACTTCAAGATTTTCTCATAGCGGAACTTTCGCAGTATTTGTTTTTTAATTCATTAATTTTGTATCAATCGTGGTTCTTTAAGGTTCCACGAACTCCCTCTGCAATCTTTAGCAGATCAGTCAGATCCCCCAACTCCTTGTACTTCCAGAAAATCATCACAAAGGCAGCCCATCTCCCCCCCCCAAATATCCTCAAGGGGGCCCAGACATGACGAATTGGCATAAGTGCAGGTTTTGTGAGAGGAAGTTCCAATCATATCTTGGCACAAGAAAGCCCATCCAATCGAGTACGACAAGGAGTTCGGAAGCAGAAGTTTTAATCAGGCCCGCCAATATCGAAACCAATCTGCAGAAGTTCTTCTTACAAGATGGTGGCAGCAACAGGGCTGACCAAACATCAAATCCGTCACCGTAGGGACAAGCCCATCAACAAAGAGCACCATGCTCTATCCAATGAAGAGACTCGCAGCCGACAAGGAGCTGGATTCGTCGCCATAGTGGAAGATAGCAGACTTCAACAAGCTAGTCTTCCAATCAAGAAGTTCAATCCCAAGCGAGCTATTGGCTGTGGGCTTAGGAAGTTTCGTGCAATTTGCCAAGGTTACTGAGGTGGCCGAAACGTCAGACTTCCGCCAGAAAAACATGGAGCTCTGCATTTTTTGTTGAAATTGTATTGTTTTGCGGTTTGGTAATTTGTTAAGTGCTAACAGTTTTGTTCCAACTACATAATTTTTTACCAATCCTTTTTCATGCGATATGCTAAAAACTCAATATAAATACAGTTTATAAGGAAATTAATATTAATTATTCCTCTTACCTTCGTTGAATGATATTTTGTTCTCACTAGCCGTACTGCTGCTTCTAGTGGACTTAGTACCATCATATTGGTATCTTCGACGAGGGGTGGACTGACTGGAGTATGGAAACCTGTTGAGCGAAGTCTGTTGGTACTGTTTGATGGATCTTTGGTTGGTGGTCACAGGGTTTGAGTCTTCACTGTCACTTTGTTCATCTAAAACAAAATTGCTTGGTTTATTTAACGATCGGAACTTTATTGACTAGAGGAAAAATTAAGATGTTTTACACTTTTATACACTTGAGGAAATACGACCGATGACATCATGCGTTGTCCTTATTGAGTCTCATCACAAATTTACAATAAGATGTATGTTGAATAGGTAAAATCTTCTATCACCACTTGTACATTCCATAGATATTTTCTCAACGTCTTCTTTATGCCTTACGCAAAATTATTAGCTTCATAAAAGGTCAATCCTTATCGAAATCAAAGTCTAGGCATGACTGGAATAGTCCCATGTATAAAAAACTATGTAACAGATAGAAATATTGATGACATTCATGACATTTGTATCTGTTCTTATCAGCCGCGCGCCGCGTTCCTTGAACTAGAAAGGCATCAATCTTACATTCTTGCTGGGAAGGTCTTGAACTGTAAAACGCGTCAACCTCTTTTACTAACGTCACTACTTCCTGCTGAATGATAACTATCGTACGATAACCAATATATTTAAACATTAATGTTGGAAAAACAAAAACAAAAAAACAGTTATCTCGCTATTTTTTTAGGCCAAAATGGGGCTGTTTTGATATCCCCTCAACCAAGGCGGGTTTAAGAATCTGATTGACTAGGAGGAGGGCGGTTATCGGGGAATAAAAATTTAAGAGCGGGGGGAGAAGTAATGGCTTCAATAAGTTCTTAAGCACCGCTTCTTGGAGCAAATGCCCTTGTGGTGGTTGAAATGCGAAGGATGGGATACGCCTGGGGGGCAAGGTATCTCTCCAATTAAGTTAATCAATCGGAGCTACTGGAATAATTATAAATAGGTGTGAACTGCAATTGGGCAGTAAATCGCAGTGGAGGAAAACCTAACCTACCTAGGAGGTGTGTCTTGGCCGAGATTGCAGATGTCCAAGAGTTTTTGAAAATACCCATTAACATACTTCATTTGATACTTATTTTAGTACTACCACTCATCTCATTTAATTGCAGTTTGAGGAAAATGTAGTGTCAGCCTCGAATAAAGGGTGCCCGCGTGACGAGATGTCTCAAAACAAAATCTGCAATTATTTTCACGTGAATTTGCCGGTACAATTCAACGTACTAAGCAAAACGCTTATCATTATTTCATGATATTCTGAGGTTATAATATTTAATCCAACTGATCATATGGCCAGAACGGCGTGTCTATCGTTATCAAACTATGAACAGCGGAACAGCATGCTGTGAACGTTTACAGAGGCTCAGAGTGAATAGAAGAGCCAACCCTATACGCTTTAAATTGGGAAAAATTAGTCTTAATATGAACCCAAGCGTCTGACGGTTTTTCGATTTTGGTTTGTGACTTAGACTGTGCAAGCTGTTCTGGCTGGCACAGATGTAACCTAGGAGCTAGACCAATGCTTCCATACTAACGAGCATATTTCCACTTCAGGCCAACAACAGTTCAACCGAAACGGCCTAACACACAATCCCTTAAACGTTACATGAAAGTTGCAAGGCTAATGAATCTATACCAGTTGGGATCTAGGGTACTCACTTAACAAATTTCGTAACTTATCAGCCAGATTTCCCGAGATTGCCATATTTTCGCTAACTTACAGATTAAACTGAAATTCAAAGCACGCGTTGAACCCAACCTTTGTCTATAGGAGCAGCGAGAAGTGATGTGGTTTAAACTAACAGTTTCAATAGCCTCAAAAAGGCTCCTCTCCATCATTGCATCTCAGACTACATTATTGATGTGCAGTGGACACAGGCAGAAATACTACCTTAATTAGTGCCTGCCATATCCTATTGACGACTCTATGTCGTCTAAGGGTCAATTTAGACTTCTAGAGTATAATATCCATGATTCGCATGAATTTTTGTCAGGGGGTCATATTATTGGCGAGAGAACTTTTTGTGAAAGTGTACCTACCCCCAAAAGGTTATGAACAGCTGGGGTTTTCAAATTTTCCAGGGGGAGGGGGCCATTGGGAAGATCCTAAGCATCCTCAAAATTGTACACAAAATGCCAAATATGCAAATTTTTAGGTCCAACTGGATTGCCAGGGGGACCACGGCCCAAACATTCAATTTTTTGGCAATTTACTGTTGTGATGCATTCATTCATTGTCTCATTTTTATCAAGTTTATGACCGTATTAGTATTCGCGACAAGAATGTCCAAGTTGTGAGAATGGATACGTTGCTTCAAAATAGTATTGAGCTTGTCAGATTCAGAATCATCAATTTTTATAAGTATCTTAATTTACCGAAACTTATTATGAGCTATTAAAAACTCTCAGCAAGCGCTCCGACTGGATCAGCTATTAAAGCGCCTTCCTATCTCGAGGTCCAATGTGACTTTTTTCTACTTTGTAATAATCAGAGATATGCCAGTTTTATTTATTTCGTTCAATTTCAGTTCAGCTCCAATGATTCTTGTACGTTACATTGGCCTGAAGATTACCTGGCTCAAAAACCTAGTATACTCCTAAAAACTATAGTAGACATCGCTAGGAACGTATATTGTATAAAAATGATTAATTTTTTGAAATTCAATTTAGGTGTTATTATTGAGTAGGCCACGAGCGCCAGTGGCTACCCCATACAGGTTTACCTTCTATTTTCGTTGCGTTCTATGCTGGTTCTGATAATGTTTCTGTCATCGGTCTTAAGGGAAAACATTCGGGAAAAGCTATATGCGAAGTATGTCTAATGGGTATGAGTATATACCAGGATTAGGAACGCGTAAATATTTTAACGACAATAATAATCAAGTTATAGACCGTCATAAAATTAACGAGCAGACCAACAGACGAGCAGACAGACAGACTGATAAGTGACATGGGGCATTCAAAAAGCATATCTTATTTTTAAATGTTTCCCAATGACAGTACTTCCTTGGCAGTTTAGGTGAGAAGTAAAAAAACTGTGTTAAATCTATTTATCTCTTCAAAAGACTCGAATGGGTTGAAACATAACTGGTTGTTTACTTAGGTAGAGATTATTTTCGAATGAATTTTTGCTCATACCTTCACACAAAAATAAATAATCATATAATAATAAGAATATATGCAACTTTACAAACCCTTACCCATACAATTCGCAACCCAAATTTTTCACTCCTCCATATATGTATATGAGCAGGAGGAAAAAACAGAAACCTACAAAGGTTTTTGGTCCTTAGCATGATAGTAACTTTGTGTCAGAGTTTAGTCAAAATCCGAGCGTTGCTTTATAAGTTCTTAGCTCTACCGTTCATTAAAAACTCAGCCGATCTTTGCAACAGGTGTATCTTTTTGTTATGGTGGGTATTCTTAGTGCTACAAAGGATAAATAAAGTTAAATCTACGTGTGAAATATGTAGATTTATCGGTGTGAAAAGAGTATGAATACACTAACTCCCAAAACAGTCTTTAAGTCAAATAATACCAAAAATTGAGATGAAGTCTTTGAAATAACAAAAAACAAAGTTTGAGCTATTTTTATTCTTTCATATTTTGGCCGAAGCTACGCCGGCGCTGAGTTCAGTTTCAATCACTACAAAACTTTTTCATCCTTGTAGAAATTTCATCAACATCTAATCCAAGTTATTGTTTGAATACAAAGTGTGAGCACACATTAACATGTGTACTAGGCTTAATATGTCATCTGTCATGTCCTCATGTATTTCATATTTATGTACACTCCCTAAATTTTAATAAATGATTTGTATAAATCTAAATGCATCTGGTCCTTTAATAAACAAATCAACTACACAAAACATTGCGCAGTAGTAAAAAAATTGTGCGGCTTCAGTTTAAAAGTGTGAAATCATGATGCTCGGGATGTAAGGTTTGTATCAATAGTTGATAGCATTCCGTACAAGTCTGAAGACCAAAGGATATGGCCGGTATCGGAGGTCCACTAGTACAACTTCCGCCTAATTTCGGCCGGAGACTGAATGAAATTTTGGTTGTCAAACTTCCCCGGCAATGGGGCAGGAACAAGCAGCTATAGTTATGTCCAATTTCACGTTGGCCGAAGATTCAGTCAGATGATCGAAGAGATAGGTAAATATGTGAATCCATAGAAGAACGAATGTTTAGAGAGATACCTATTCTTGAAAGCAACCCAGAAAGAGGAAGAGATATTCAGCTGGTAAAATCCTGCATTCACAGTGTGGTAGTCCGAAACCAGAGCCATGAGGATAAAGCTCTTAGGGATGAACTAGTAATGGACGTCAGAGACCCCACTACTCGAGAGGCACCGTAAAGAATCGATGACTCGAAGGCCATAAATATGAATAGGACTTCACACTTCACAGTTCCAAAGTCAAGATCCAGCAGCATAAGTATATCACAATAGGTGAATTCTTTAATTCACCGGTTGATTCCACCACTGCTGGATGCGGTGCTTATGGTTGACACTGTTGACAGCTTTGTATGGTGACGGCAGCAACCGGTTGAATTAAAAGGACGGATGTCTGGTCCACCGGTGGCACCGGTTGCTCAACCGGTGAATTAAAAAATACACCATATAGTCAGTTGGTACCTCTAGATATAATGATAGTAGTCCCATTGTAACAAGAAATGGTCGTGAAAGTAGACCAACCCCGCGGTTAGATCTTTGAGGAGAAAATGTTTGAACGCACCTTTAACGTGTGTTCTAGATTTAAGCTGTCATCTGTCATGTCATGTAAAGAAGAGTATTATCAAATCCAAGCGAATAACCAAAATTTCTGTGTTATGTACCGCGGTTATAATATGGTTCAAGATGACACACGGGTTGATGACGTCAGTTACACGAATCGCTTGAACGCGTTGGTTTTAACCGCGGTTTTGTTGCAAGTTGTTTATTTTAGAACAGCGCGTATATAATCTCTGATTATTTTTATTATCACTTAATAATCGGTGCTTTTTCGTCTACAACTGTATATGGAAAGTTTAAATAAGAAACCTTTCATAATATTCATGGGAGAAATGTCTTTTTCAGATTTTTTTTTAATGATGGAACCATGGCTTTGTAGCTATGATAACTTTCAATTCTCTAAATTTTTCCGCATGTCAAAGAAAACATTTATTGATTCAGCAGAAATGATGAAAAGAGAAATTAGCAAAACCGTATACAGGTGGATATCAACTAGTGAGTTTATATGGCCATATTTTAATATTCTTGTGGTATATGGCTACACAGGATACTTTGTTAAGCATAGTAACTACATTTAAAGTGTCCCCAACAACCGTAATGAGTATAACTAATAAGGTGCTCCACTTTATGGTAAAACTGAAGTCAGCCTGTAACATTTTTCTCAAAAATGAAGCTGAAGTACAATAACAATATCCAATACCCGGCAAAATTCTAACTTGTCACATTTCAAATAATAACCAGAAATATAAAACTACTCTTGAGTTGGGTAAATACCACAATTTTGCGGTGATAACTATGACATATAACAGCTGATTCGTGACGTCACGGATCTTATAACCAAACTGATAACTACACTCGCTTGAACGGATTGGTAAATACCAACTCAAAATGGTAAATACCATTTCCATTTGGTTATCCGCTTGAATTTGATTTATGTCACTCGATTTTATGTCACGTGTAAATGTACGCTACTTAAATTTTAAGGATTTGCACGATTACAAATTCATCCGGTGTTTCAATAAATAAAGCAACTGCATAAAGCAGTCATAGACGTGTCAAGGGTGAGCGGATATACAGACAGATAGAACGCAAGGCTGATAGACAAACAGGCAAAGGGACAGACATACAAACAAACCGATGTGAGTGTAACATTTAAAAAAGATATCTCAATTTCGCGACAATAATCCTTCCTAGTCAATTGATGTAAGAAGTAAAAGAGACCATCATTTCTGCAATTAAGATATTTCTGAACCCTGGAACGTTGAAGCAATTTTAGTCTGACACTAAATGCATATTTTCATGATAATGGGTCTCCTAGTAATAGTTAACATTCTCTAAGAGCCTACAAATCATTTTAAGTATTGTACCAGCCAGAAACGTAACCGAAATCAAAACTACTCATCAAACTAGTACGGCAGCTATATAAGCAGTGTATGTGATTTTTATGGGCCAATCATTTCACTTAATAGCGTCGTTAAAGCTTGTGGGACACTTTATGTAGTTTACAATATTGTGGCGGCGTAACCGTGGCAATGGAGATCATTATAAAACTGTTATGAAAACTCGGTGGTCCATTTTCGATTTTTTTAGTGCCCTACAAGGGGTACATCGGATTCCAAGTCAACAAGAAATTGTACAAGCGCATGTGAGATGATACTTGCGCAGACTCCAAACTCGTATCGCAAGCAGATGTGAAGCAGGAATTATGGTGTAACTTCTAATAATTGACTATCTGGCTGCTCTCTATGTTAGATTAGACGTTAAAAAAAAACAAATATGTGAAAAATAGCATCAGGCAGATTGACTGTGTAATTCCCACACAATCCTGGACAAATGAAGTTTATATATGCATCATATCTAGTATCTGAGTCAACTTCTGTATGCTTTTTGTTCTGGTATCTTTATCGTTTACCGGTTATGAAAAGCATTGCATCAACAACAACATTGTTCATTTGGCAAGTATTGAAATTATGGAGTTTGAATAGGCATGATGGTATACTATCTAAATCAACTTTCCTACGGTTTGGTAGATATGGAAACCATTACAGCTGGTTATGTAATACAATGAATGTGATTGAAAAATAGGTACTGTGAGTTTTTTTTTAAATAATCGAGGGCAGCTTTCATATGCCCTGGTATTAGACAGAAGAACATTAACGTTTTTGCCTTGTTTAAATGCGAATGTTTATAAGGCGCACAACTAACATCCGATAATATATGATGGTCATTGCATGGAGTGTGGGATTTCTTTGAAAACGGTCACCGAGTTGGTGATGAAACTTGTACCCCGTACCCATTCATCCAATTCGGTTGGTTTGTTTACAAGATTATGGATTTTCAATTTATGTATGCGCCATAGAGGCTAGCATTAATATCATTGATTAGCATATTCCACAATAAGATACACAACTCAATTGAAAACCACATCTGCGTGACACCGGGTATAGATATACGAGGGACGCTAGAAAAATCGATTGAAATTCACAAGCATATGTCAAATAGTGGCATGTTTTCTACATCTACAAATTTGAGGTAATTTTGATAATAAGTTCCCAAGTTATAAAGTGGATTGTGAGAAGAAATTAGTAACTTAAAATTAGAGTATCGCTGTCATAAAATTTTTGATAAAAGATGGCATAAGCCGAAAACAATTCTTGAGAGAATAATTGCCGTCTATAAAGATGATGTACCATCATATTACACAATAAAATTTTCGAGATAGTTTAGATGTGGGCGTGGATCCATAGAAGATCCCAAAAGTGGAAGGTCTCTACCATTAGTATGGCACTGAATATATCAGAACCCAGCGTAAAACCATCTTGAACGACAATTTGAACAACGGCTGTTGACACTTGAACAAAAATTGAGCAGATTGGAAATTTCAGAAAGTCATTTGGAAACTTTGACAATCGAATCTGACTTTTTGGCATACATTATGGCTTGGGTCCGTCACTCTATTTCTTTAGATTACTAAAACAAATCTTCTGGGACGCCGTTTTAACTGAGGAGGAAACATTTTTTCATAACGGTACATATAAGTTTAATGTACGAAAAACGGCGCAAGTAGATTGATGTTATACTTAAGAATAAAATTATAAAAAAAATCGTACGTCTTTTGAAACATGTAGATTTCTTTTCTAGTGCCCCTCGTACTGCAGCGCCACCAATCGCGTATGCATTCAATTATACCATGTGCTTCAAATTCGACTGTCACCAATAGGATCTCGGAAACGGGAAAAATACGAAGTCGTTTAAATGAAAGTACCTAGGGGAAGAGTAGGTAATACGCCCCACTTCTTTTCAAGGGCCTATTGAAAGAAAACATTTGAAGATATCGGCAAGATCTTAATCAGGGGCATAGCTTGGCTCTTTTACAACGTAAAGACAGATGTTACATTGATCTAAATCGTTTAGACAAATATTGATTGCATATTTTCCAGAACCTTGAGTGGGGCGTTTTGTCAACTAGGGTAATACGCCTCGCACGAGTTGCAAAATGCCCCACTACCTTCAATATTATATTAATTTGAAGATATAAGCAATAATTGAAAAAATGAACATTCAAATAACTTTAATGAATATCAGAGTAAGATACAGCACTTCTGATGAAATGATAATTCGACACTATTAGTGTTTGATGAAGTGATAAAATGAATCTTTGAAATATAATACATAGGTATATAATGTTTATACGCATGAATGGAACTCATTTCTGGATAGATGCCCTTTTAGCTTTTCGTCCACAACGATTACACATAGGAGCATACATTGTACAAAATTCATGAAGCCATGCTTAACAAGTGGGACATTGGATCCAATACTCTGTAGATTGTGTTTGGTAATAGTTTTCAGTACATTCGGCACATCTGTTTGGATCCTCATCAGATAGCTCTTCTTCCGACTCCTCAAACGTCTCCATATTTTCATCATTGCTATCTGAAGACGATGAATCCCACGCATTCTTCTTTGGCGTCTTCTTTAACACCTTTTTACCTTTTACTCTACTAAGGTCATCCCTTTTCTTCGTATTAGTCACTTTTGTTTTAGTCTTCTTGAGTTTATTACTCTCAGCTTCAGCTTTAATCTTTCTTTTATTTGCCAGTAATGTTCTTTTCTCAATATTTTCCGGCGAAGTGAGAATGATTGCTGTTTGTTTCCTTTTGGACAGATTTTTTGGTAGTTTGGGCACTGGATGTATTTCACTTAGAACTTTGGAAGGCGTTTCTTTGTCTTTTACATCAGAAGATGGAATGGCTTCTTCAGGCGTTTTATCACAAATGCCTACTTGTTGGGATGCATCATTTTGTGGGTGCTTTTGCGGCGTATTCACAGATTCGTCATCATGTAGGGCGACTGGAGTGCTGTGGAGACCTGACGTTCCTGGCTGTGACAGAATCTCAGTTGCTGGTGCAGTATTTCCTGTAAGACTCTCATCAGTACTTCTTGTACTTTGATTGTTGACTTCGTCAATGTCAACTAAATTTTGCTCTTATAGCGAATCTGATAATGAGAAATGATAGTCTGCAACAGCATGGGGATCAAATGGATAGATACCGCAGCACTTCAACGCTGAAACACCATTGGATACAGTGGCGGCCTTACCCCAAGCCTTGCCAATCAGTTTTGAGACATCATAGCGCGTCAACTTCTTTTCTCTATTTTGTACCATCCAAGATTTAGCTTCTTGTGCAAAAAACATTTTGAGTGGCCTAAAAAAGGCCTTGTCAAGAGGCTGAAGTACATGCGTTGTGTGGCTTGGTAGGCATAACAGTATCACATTATTTTCTTTGGCTACTTCTAGTACCCGAATATTGTTACTATGCGAACTGTGACCATCTAATATTAATAAAGTCGTTCGAGGACCTTTGTGTCGTAAAAATACTTCTTCAAACCACTGCATGAACAAGTCCAAGTTAATATAGGATGATTTTTTATTCATAAGGACCCGTGATCCTGGTGGAAGCCCTTCAGAAAACTGGGGCTTAGTGTAAGTTCCCTTATATATTAATGTAGGAGGCATGAAATTACCTCCAGCATTGCAACATGCTATAACTGTCACATTTTCACCTTTTTCACAACTTGTGAGAGTATATACATCTTTGACCCCTTTTGTTGCCACTACTTTTCCTGGCTTGTTATTAACCTGAATCCCTGTCTCATCCATGTTATATATATCTTCAGGATGAGATGCAAAGTCATTTTCTTCGTAAATTTTGGCCAAAAGGTCATAAAAATATTGAATGTCTTTTCTGTTTACTCCATATGCTCGTGCAAGTGATAAGCCTTCTGATTTTCTTTGAGTTAGTTCTGGATTTCTTTTCATAAATCCAGTAAACCACACCCTACCAGCTGATCCCGACCTTTCAGAAAATGTATGTTTGATGTCAAGTTTTTTTGCTAACTGGAAAGCCATTTCCCTCACATCATTTCTGTCTGGTGCAAAACCAACTTTTTCCAATTTTTGTATATGTGCTACAAGTTTTCTTTCATATTCAACTGAAAATACAGGGTTGCGGCCAAGGGGGACCTTTGATTTTCCCGTTATAAGGTGTCTTCTCAATGTTCTGGATGGTATTCCAAAACGTCTGGAAGCCTCATTAATGCCCATAATTTTTCCCCGGACTTGCTGCATCGCCTCTTCCAAATCTTCAGCTGCCCATGACGCTCGTAGTGACTTCCGTTCATATTTTCGTGACATATTCTGGAAAACATAAGAACCATGAATAATATTTGCGGTTTTAATGGTGGGGCGAATTATAAACCATACAATGGGGCATATTGTAAAATATGGTGTCTAAAACGCCCCACTCTGATGCAAGAAAGGAATTTTAGGTTATGTTGTTTGACACACACAGAGCATGAAGCCAATTTTATATGTTTTAACATGGTGCATATAAGTTTGGAATAAAACAAATAGTATTAACGATATATAAATTTGTTTGGAACTTACCACAAATTGTCCGACCACTGAAAACTATCCTTTGCAATATTTTTTTAACAAGCTACAGCACGCGTGTAGGAACATAAACCATGTTGCCGGCAGACTTTCTTCGATGCGCGGATGCCGCATTGTGCCGAAAGTGTGCTTGTTTCAGTGAAACGTTAGTGGGGCATTTTGTCAACTGGGGCATATTACCTACTTTTCCCCTATAGTTGAGCATTCAGGTAATCAAAAAAGTTTTTGTATTTCCTGAGATAAACGAATGAAACTGAATTTTCCCAAAATCGTTTTTATTTTACCCTGACCATATTTGAGGTGGAATTTCAAAATAAATATCACATCAATACTTTTTTTCCCATAGATAACATAAGTAATTGGAATTTCAATAAGACGTTTCGTCTCACCTATGAACTTTATTTTTTCTTAGGAGCGCAATTTTGGAGTTTTGCACAGATACATGAGTTTTTCAGTCTGATCCCAAGAAGATATATCTAGTTGTAGTCACCGTTCTTGGCGGTTACGTCATCAACGCCAGATGAAATAAGTGAACAAATCGAGTCTCCGTACCATAAATTAATTAAGCAATTTTATATTGAAGATTGATAACAGGACAACTTAAATTGCACGCCGATGTCAAGTAAGTTGTCACTCTGACAAATATGATTGAAGGGCACTCATACGTAACGACAAAGTTTTCGAGACGGAGACTGAAAATCGTATGTCTTTGAGCTTACCGAACAAACGTTCACACACACACACAGGCAGGTTGCATGTTTAATTTATGAGGGAGATGGGGATATACTATATAAAGATATACTGGTACGCGAAGATGGTGACTACAACTATATAACATTTAAAACTCATATTTTCATAGTTAGCCTTAAAAATTACAGCTTTTTCCCATTCTTGTTCGATTACATCAACGATTGAAGATTGCCTCAGTTTCTAAAAAGCTTGTTTAAAGGACTTCCAGATCACTTTCCGACTGATCGAGTGTAACAAAATTCGTCTTAAAACGACGGAGCTTAGGTATGTATGCATCGCTTTAGATATGACCTAATACAACAGTGTGGTTCGATCTCCATGTGAACCATACTCCAAGTAAAAGTACGTCGCAAATATAAGCGCAACCCAAGTAAAAATTAGCACAAATTATTGCATCCCTCTTCCCACAACTTCCCACCATTTCCGGCCAGGCATGTGACAACATTGCGTCTCTAAAAATAAAGAGCATCTTGCCAACTGATCAGCGTGCTCTGTAATAGTGGATCATTGCCGCATGTGTATAGCGCACCTCACGCGGATTTCCAGTCACGTTTTTTAATTTCGACATTGTTGTTGCGTGAGATTTATGACATATAGGTGGGAGTGTTCATTGATATAAATATGAGCGTTGATGTAGGTAGTACGATTCAGGGAATAGATTGGATGGGAGGAGTATTGGAGTGTAAGTAGCTTAGGGATGAAAACATGATCTGTCACTGCCACTTGGTTTGTTAACGTTTTGAGCTACCAATTTTTTTGCAGTTGAGGAAATGAGTTATGTTGCTATAATGGGAGATAAGAGAGGTATCTTTCATATTTTTTTCTTGGACCGTTTTACTGCCAAATAGGCTGGAATATTGACTGACGCCGTATACTAGTACAAAAAAATATCCTAGATAAAATGACACATGTCATCTATGAGAATTTTTACAGCTGTTTCTCTATTTACTATATATACCTTGATATTTACTTCTAGAAAAGATTTAAGTCTAGAGACAGATCTCACGTTAAATGCTTATTTTTTGTTGTATCTTAGATAAAATGAGATACTATAAGGTAATGTCATCTACGAGAATTTGTCACAGCTGATTTTCTTCTCACTATAAGTATTATATACTTTGAAAAAGTTAGTGTTTCATTCAAATCCGGAGATGCTAAACGGTTAGATCGCACGTTAAATGCTTATTTTTATATCTTTATAGTCACATTACATAACGCTTTGCTTCATTAAAATTTTGCTGAAAATTTAAAATTACGCTAACATGTAATTGAATACAGCTGCTAAGGTGGCTGACCATATAAGATAAGTGATTCAAGCAGGAGTCAAGTATCTTGCACGCCTGGAGAACCTGTAAATAGTCCAGGAAGTATCGGACTAAAAACCTTCAAAAAGGATAAAAGTTATATGGAGGATGGAATTCGGGTGTCTCCAAAACTTTGCTTCGAAAAGAAACGTTTTTAACGTGTATCCTCTATGTCTATGGACTACAAATTATAATGCTTTGAAAGAATGTGATTGCTATCTGCTAATTTCCTGGGAAGATATGTACGAGTAATTACTTCATAACCCTAGAATATAAAATTACTGTCTTTCAAAATTATGTGCTGGCAGACTATCAAAGTTGAATGGTTCTGTACATTGAATCGCCTATAACTCGACCACTAATCATCAATCTTCTCCTCTCAAACGGGTATATCTAAAATATGAACCACTCACTTCGAAAAAATTAATTTCTGTCAATTCTTATAAATTAATATCTCATATTTTATTACACGCTACAAAAGGAGAAGATTGATTTTCTTAATACTCTGTGATGTTATGGTGATTAGTTGTTGAGTTATTAGCAAGTCAATGTATAAAAAACTCAACCTTGACAGCCTGCCAGATCGTAATTTTCAAACTTAGTATTTTACATTCTCCGGTCATATATATATATATATAAGAAGTTGAAGATGAGCTGTCACATGACCCCTCGTTTCATTTAAAAAAATGCCCCTAAATGGCCCCCAGCCGCCATCTTGAAAAAAGTCTGGAGTCGAGCAAGCAGCGAATATTCAAGATTGATTCAACCCTTAAAACTTATTTCAAAAAAATCCATTTACTTCGATAACTCATTCTATTAGCAAAGTTATTAATCAGATACGAAAACACATGCCTCAGGTACCATTTGTATACTAAGATTACAAGCTAAAAATGATCTTGGAGGATCCTGTACCCGTATTTCCTGGACTATCATGGATCAATTTCACAAGCCATTAGAGCCGGCATGGCGACAGGCCTCGGCGACGTATGTATCTTCCTTGAAGGGGAATCTCATCCCATATTGATCGCCACTTAACGAAATTGGAGCGTTTATCGCGGCATGCTTTGAGGGAAAAATGCTACATACACACATCTTAAGCACCGCTAGAGTGAGCAAAATGGGGAATAGCTACCGTCCCCTTTAACGGATCATGTTCAACTCATTTTTTCAGTTCTGCCGGATAAGCCGATCGGCCTTCTACATCTCACTCTAACACTGTCAAATACAGTACTGGCTGGTATGACTATTTTCTTGGTCCTAGTATAGTGGAACAATCTGCCTGAAGAGATTTTATCAGTTCTGTTAACATTGCAGTTCAAAAAGTGGATGATCAAGATATGTTCCAACTTCTTACAGTAGAAGCGGTACATCAGTATTTAGATTTTCCCCTGCAATATCGAAATTATTTTGCATGGAGCTTTCATTCGTATTTACCGTATAAGTGTTAATATAAAATGTTTTCAACAAAAATAGTCAGAAGTGGTTTGTGGAATTTTTATTCATATCAGGTATCTCAATGTTTCATTCACATTAAGTAGCAATGGAGGATTTTGATCTGTGCGAATAATATACGTGTTTATTTTTATAAATGCTGAGTAATTCCTCAAGATGTATGAAAGAGGTTAATAACTTGTTTGTCATCAGGAAGCCATTCGGAAGGTTTATTGGATTACTGGAATTTTTTGTTCCAAATTATCTGCCAACTATGATTCGAATGTCACAAAATAACCTGAAAAACTCACGTACGAGTTTTTTCACCTTACAGTCTACGTCATCCGAATAAATTTGCGAGACTAAATTGATGTAGTTGACAGTAACTTGAGAAAGTAAATATTTGATTGTGCCAGCAATATAATATACAAAATATCTAATAACTAAGATACTAAAAATTTGATACAAAGAGAAGTTTAGATACTCCAATTACTGGCTACTCTGAAAAGGTGGGCAATTCGCAAAATGCACCAGTAATTTTTTTGGAGATATTGACATTCTTTATTGCTGAAGCTTACCAACTTGATTTACTAGCACGCGCCGTTTTTATGGATGATTTATATTTTTACGATAGATTTGATAACACATAAATCAAATAAAATTTACTGAGGGTACTGATAACTGCTCTAGTTTTTCGTAATGTATATCAATACTGATACAACAGCCTTGGTGATATTTTTTGGTATCATCTGGAAAAATTTGATGACTTCTTATTGGATAATACATATTTACACATTATTAGAAACAAATCATATGATTTACATATTTATTTCTTCACTCTTTATTAGATTGATAATCTGTTGCAACAATCGCAATTTTACTGAAAAGTATCGTTGGAAGGAGATCTGAGGCAATTTGAAAAGATCCAAGACAATCCAAGGAAATTCGGGGCAATTCAAGGAAGTCTCGAGTAATCAATAGAGGAAATCGATGTACATGTATGTACGTTTCTGTTAACTGTATCTAGGCATTCTGTGGATTTTTCAGTAGATGCGAGGGAATCCAAATAAATCCGAGAAGAACCAATTTTTTCCTAGTAATTTCAAATAAATTTGACAGATGGAGATACTTAGTAATATGTGGTAATACACTAGCAATGTAGCAGACGGTGCCACAAAGTGCCAACTATTACCAGAATCGACCACTACGAAAGTGAAAACAGCAAGCTGACTGCTGGAACTCCATACCAGTTAAACTGCCTGTTCAAAACTATATGGTTTCATATTGCAGCTACATACATCTTACAAAGGGTGGGGCATTCCAAAGCGAATTTAAACAACGTCTTTGATTTCCCAGTCGTAAAATATGCTTGATTTGGTTAAGGCCGAGGGCATACGAATGGAGAAAGCCAACATTCTTAGAAGGGCGAAACCATCAAAAAGCAACCTGACGAGGAGTGAAGGTCTGGCACTACGGAACTTGAATAATGACGAGGATATTATCATACTCCCAGCCGACGAAGGCAATGCAACCGCTCTTCTGAAGACCGAGGACTACAAAAGGAAGATTATTGAACTTCTAGACCCGGAAAGTTACAAACCCCTGAAGAAAGGTCCAACGCAAGCCCGACTACGCCTTACCAACCGGCTCATCAAGCTATCATCACTGCCAGAAGACACCAAGAAGAGCGTTACGAGGACGGAAGCGGTTCCACCAAGGCTCTACGACCTGCCCAAGATACACAAGGCAGATGTTCCGTTGAGACCAATAGTCAGTGCTCCCGGATCACCGACGTACTACTTAGCGAAACACTTGGCATCCCTGCTGCAACCATACGTGGGAACGAGTACCAACTACATCAATGATTCCACGAACTTTGTGCGCAAGATTCAGGACATCGTAGTTGAACCCGACGACATCCTTGTGAGCTTCGATTTCATCTCCCTTTTCACCAAGGTACCGCTGAGGGAATGCCGGGATCTGGTGAGCAGGATCTTCCCTTCTGACATCTGCAAGCTCTTTGAAATCTGTCTCACCGGAAGCTACTTTGTATGGGACGGGGGCTTTTATGAGCAGACAGACGGGGTTGCAATGGGAAGTCCACTTAGCCCAGTCATAGCCAACCTTTTTATGGAACACTTTGAGAAGAAGGCGGTTGAGACATCGGAGAACAAACCAGCAATTTGGTTCCGATACGTGGACTACACCTTCGTGATTTGAAAAAATGGCACGGTCAGGCTAAACGAGTTTCTGCAGCCCGAGCAGTGCCGATCGACATCCCGAAGTCAACCGAAGAGGAACAAGCCACGTCCCCTACCCTCCGGTATAAATACCACCTGCGCAAGAGCCAGTTTTTTTGTATCTCTTGAGATGGAGTCTTGTCGTTTGCCTTCAAAAATTCAATTGTGAAACCGTAATATTACATTTCCCTCTGAAACAGGGTCGATTTTTGGCTATTCAGCTTGGTCTATTATGGGAAAGCTGTGTACTCCGAGTACAAAAATTGATCCGGTAGAATAGAGAATAGGAAGAGCAATATTCATGATCTAGTAACATTTTCATTACCGTCGTTGAGTGCTGCACAATATACATGTTTGGTTTCAAAGCTGAAAGCTAATCCAGATAAAGCGAAATTGAGCAGCTTGAAAGCCTCTTAATAAATTACGGGCGATAATAGGATTAATTGCATATTCATGTCATTATCCGTCCTACCTAGCCCAGTTACATTGCACCCAGAATATACAGGATGTTACCAATTATGACAAAGTCAAAATGGTAAGAAGCCAGTAATTTCATCCTTTTTGCAGGAATTTAGAAGTATACTAATTGTAAGACAATATGGACAAGGTGAGTGAAAATTTTAGCTCTAACTCAAAACCTTTCCAGAATTTTTAGAATATTATAACCGAAAAGTCGATAAATCACTCACATTTCGTAAGTTAAAAAAACGAGCAAATTGAAAATAATAGCCATAACATACTGACTGGAAAATGTTATCAACATTTAACCTTTGTCCATACATGAACAATCAGAAATTTCACAGTATAATGTCCCAGTAAATCCTTCAGCATATTGCTTGTTTTGGACATAACTCTTCTATATATAAGACATAAAACTGTATGTATAACGTTCACACAGGTGTGTTACTGTAATCAAAATATAAACAAGAGAATTAAGATTACTGCTGACGACAAAAAGGTTCTCGTTTGATTTTCTACAAAATTAGACGCTATTTGAAAAATCAGTGTTTCTCTGAAGGCTAGCCCGACTATAATTTTTTATTGAACTTGTAACATTGTAATAATAATAATAAAACGTCTTTATTGGGCGAAATTTAGCATAAGCTATTCTACCACTTATCTGTTTATGTTATAATGATCACTTATTCTGTAACATCCTGTATAATGTTCTATAAAAAATTCTTCTATGTTCCCTCCAGAAATGCGTTAATGAGTAAGTAAAATTCCGTAAAGCAAATGCCTAACGGAAACACATCTGATAGTCATTTATCAAAATATGGCTTGACACATGACCTACGCAGAGAAAATAAGTCTCTGAAGACCCTTTTTCTGCCCCGGCTAATTTTAAAACAAACATCTGTGTATTAAAATATTTAAATGGAGTTAATGCCCTTGTCGAAAGTAGTTGTTCATTGGCTCTAAAGAAATATACGAGAAGACCTACCGTTTATATTTATTTCTACGGGCTCTGCGACTGGACACTATCAGCTAACTGGGCATTAAATTTTCACGTTGTAAAATGTTTGTCAAGTAGGTAGACTTTATGCTTCCCACACGAACGAAGAACCATTGAAAGATCAAATTTGCTCAGAAATGAATGAAGGTTTCAAAACCGTTTTTTTTAAAGAGAACATTTTTTCCAAAAATATTAAATGCAAAACCCATACGGATGCCAATAGTAGAAATAATAAAATTGTATCTGTAAACTGTATCGCAAAAGTTCACCACATATATTCATAAGATTTTTTTAAATAGGTTCAAGAATCATCTCCTAAAATCATAGCATTTCATTAAGGAACACCCTATATATAAATTAACATCACAAAAGTTGATATGTCAATACTAATAATATACAAAAAATTTCAATGAGAAATTCAATTTTAACTAATAAATATTTATGTTTGATGGTTTTTAAAATTCTGTATACAAAGACCTTTGTAATTACACATGTTTGAAATGTTATCGTAATTTTGATTTATACCTAATATAAAGAAATCGGGCATATTGTATTTTAACAGTACATGGCTATTCCGGTAGATAAAAACATACTTCATAGGGATTTGATGTTATAAGCCAATATTTATTCAAACATATGAATGTGGACAGGCTCTTAAGGTTCAATTGGAAAAATACATAGCATGCGTTCATATGAGTAATTATGGGATAGCTTCCATACTTTTGTATTTTGTTCAGATCATGAAACTCCATTAATATCACCCACATTTAGTTAGATTTATCTTCAAAAAGGAGGCTTACTTTTTTAAGGGTAGATTTTCTTCATTAAAGTAGCTTCCAAGCGAGGCATACGAGGGCAGGGGGTCCCAAAACGTGCTGAAGAGCAAAAAGTGCCCCCCACATCGGTAACACAAATATGTATTATACTCTCAAAACCGTTTGAAGAACAGGGAGATGCAACCTTTCCTAGGAAAGGTACAAATCAAGTTTATGAGGCGACCGAAATCTCACAGGTAAAACGGTCCCCCGTTTCCCCCTGAGGGCGCGCATTCTAGTATTGACTTGCAATGATCTGATCTATAGCTATTCTAAGTATGTATTTGTTGCCATTGAGAAATATACACATACTTTTCCGATGTTTTCAAATCTATTTACCGATGGACAGCTATGGACAGCTAAATATCCATCCAAGGACAGCTAAATACACCACCAAGAACAGCTACAGACAGGCACCGGCAGTCATGGACAGCCACGGCCAGTTACGAGATACCCATGGACAGCCAACTGCTTGTACACCGTACACGGACTCAAATCTTGTGACATGTGACATCTGAAGAGGAAGGTGAGACATTCGCCCAATGGGACCTAAATACTATAATCGTGGAGGATTACCTTTCACCCAATACACCATAGGTTCTCAAACATATTTTGTCTAGACCCACCCAATGTATAAGTGTAGGTAGGTAAGTTTCAGTTTTCGTTTTAAGTATTTTTAAGTATTTACCAAGACACAAGCTAGTCATTGTATTGCCCCCAAATCAATTCATCACCCCCCCCCCCCATATCACCTTCCACTAGGCTGCTTACCGCCCACTCTCAGAGAGACTGCAATACAGAATACACATAATATATGGTATTTTATTAAAGTAACTTTGACAAAATACTGCAAAATTTCTTTGTTCGTAGTTTGGTGCCAAAAAAGCGTTCCTAATAATGTATTTTTTTTCATCTTGAACAGTATGAAAAATTATCGAATACGAATCACTCGTACTTTTGCATTGAGTGCTTGAATAACTTTTAGAAAAAAACATCCACCACATGACTTGTCTCAAAAATAGGTCGGAGCATTTGGCAACCGGCTCAAATTATGCAATGTATTGAAAAAATACAGCTGTATTTTTTCAATTTATTTCTTCCTCCAATACGATACCCTATGTCCGTCATATGCTAATTTTTTCATTTCAAGGAAATAGTAACTTGACTGTTCAAACTCAGATTGTTCAAGTTTCTGGATATAAAGTACAGGGTGTTTGTCGATTTCGGCTATAAAGATATACTCGTATAGTCCATGTTATTGAATGATTAATATATAAACTTCAAACTTTGCGGTTAACACATATCCAATTTTAAATTTTTCTATTCTAACATTGAAAATAAAATATGTGTCCGATCTTCTGCTGTAATTTGCTTAAAAATGCAAAAAAAAGTTACTGTATTTGATATACGAGAATTAACTCCTTTCCAGCTTTTCAATGTTTATTCAAATTCCATGTATGTATTTTTGCTAAATGCTATCTTGCGAAGTTGTGAAGAAAACGAGGAAGAAACGAACAATTTTATTCTTTTATCAAATTTTGCTCCATACTTAGGGTTATAATGACTAATATCTAGACCTGTATCGGACAAACAAAATATATGCTGTAAATTGTATAAGGTCCAAGCTCCTAAAACACAGGATGACATATGCCTGAACGACTTATCTCTCTCTAATATTATTAAAATGTTTTTAGTTATTAGTTTTTAATCGCCATAATACGTCTGCGGCGGTTAAATTTAGCGATTTTGGGAGCCACATGTCGTCGCAACGTGTCATCGGAAACCACTAAATGTTCCTTTACGGGCGCGCGTTGCCGATTAATGTTTTATGACCATTTTCAGGGCACTTTATCTCAGGCGATGTCATCTGGCCCGCAAGATCGCCAGACTTAACGACCCTCGTAGGAACAATATTTTGGAGACTATTCAAAATATTTCTCTCGGAGCTCATAAAAAAGATATGGAAAACGTAATCAAGATGTCTCACGGTTGGCGCTGCTTGCAAACACTGGTATATGAATTATTTTTAATACATAACTTTTAACTTTCAATAGGAGATTGAGATAAGCAACTGGATCCATTTCGTTTCATTTTCAGTATATTGGAGAAATAAAATGCCGAGTGTATAACACTGTTAGGAATCATTTGAAGCCAAGAACAAATGCTTGTAAAAAACAGATTCACTGCATAACAGATGAATGCGCCACCAAGCTCACTTAAACTCGCTCTGCTACCCGCTACCAGGAGTCATCCGCTAAGCTCAAGCCAGACACTCAGGCCGTATGATACGCGGAGGTATTGAATCGTCGAGCTTTCCTAGAATAATTATTCGTATCCCATGGATCAATGGTAGAAGATAGTATACTCGTATGTTGACAGTTTAGCAATCACTTGGAAACACTTGTTACCCCACACTTTGTTAAAGTAGGTGTTCATTCAATGAATTGGTGATTATTTAAATATTTCATTGAACAGCCTTAAGGAAATGGATTATCTGATACTTCTTATCATTTTTTATGATTATTGCGCGAAGAGGTGTCATCCGCAGAAGTGATAGAAGGAAGCGCATAGATATTGTTACGCTTGCCGGTGAACCCAGGGAGCAGAAGCAGAGGCGCGCATCGAGACATTTATCTTTCAAGCTATAAAGGCAAATGTACGGGGAAATCAGTGGTATGTGAAGTATGTTCAATATTTCCTATAATTACCCCTACAATATTTTTTGAAAATGGTTAGGAGCTTCTCAGACGTTAAAAAACGAAGTTCTTCTGACATTGTGTGAAAGTTTCATCAAAATCCAAGTTAAAGACGGGCGAAGGATTAGCGAACAGACAGACATACATACCAAGAGACAGACAGGACGAAGGAAATGAGTGATATGGTTTTCGGTGATCTACATGGCATATACATCGCGATTGCAATACTTCCTCGCCAGTAGGCGTGAAAAGTAAAACGCCAAAAGAGGTTCTCCTTAATCGCATCAACCTTAATTAACCTCTTTAAAACAGCAGGATTGCGATACTCTGGTATCTAGGCTCCGAACCTGGCGGTATTTAGCGCTTGTATTCCATGCCTTTTTCAGTATAAAAAATTGTATAGCACAATTATATATTTTACCTATTTAATTTGAATCTTATATCCCAAAGATTCAAATTTGATTCAAGTGACCCCAATGTTTGGCGGCCGATGTAAATCTCTCGTTCTAGCAGGACTTTCGCATAAAATTAATGAAAAGATCGTCATTTGCCAAGTTCACTGAATTATTCAATTGCCTTGGAGTGATTAGTTTTAGGCTCCATTAAACATTCCGAACACACGTTATCTCACATTTTGTAGACATTTGTATTTCAACTATCCGCTTTTATTGCGTTTATTTGTTAGTATTCGAATGATAGACAATGCTTGATTCGCATACGGACGTTCTACAAGGCGACATAACAAGGTATCATGTTTCTTATTAAATCGATCTATAATTTTTTCTATTGGCTATACCTACTATTGATTAACGTATTCTACCTGAGCATAGGCAACGTAAATCCCGTATGTCACGATCAAGTTTTTCATCAAATTTATTGTACCAGAAATTGAATGAATGCGCTGTATCATTACTACGCACTTATACATCCAGTTTCTCTCAGCATTCACGAGGTGATATAATTTTTGCAAGAAATACGATGTAAAAGTGCGCAAAGGGTAACTGAGTTTGTTCTGTCAACGAAAAACATAACCATCATGGATATTTTTCTTGCAACATTTTTGCTGAAAAAACTTCCAAAAGATAGTTAGATTACACGCGGCTAATAGTTCGACGAGAAGGATTAAGGTTTAAGAACTTGATTAATAAATCAAACCTAATACAAAATCCGCCATAGAACGCTGTTATGCATGGAACGATATAACACTGCATAGAACAATGATTTCTAGACGGCATGACAACAGACTCATTACAGTCTTTAATTTATGATTGGTGGACATTTTCTGCCAACATTTGTAGTAAAATATTTCGCTATAAACAGAGAAAACAGCGAAATCCTTCCAATATTGTCTTGTCCAATTTATTGTCAATGGAGTAGAATTGTTGAATAAAAATAAAATAAAATGTTTAGCATATACCTAGATGGCTATAGCGTTATCTCTGGGAGCTTTTCAGAGTACCTATATAATATGTCACCGGTAATCTGTACAATTCAGGTATTCTATACAAAACCTAGGCAATGTATAGAATACCTAGCTTGCCCAGGTGATGTATGGAATATTATGAATATTATTATCCATTACATACTTTACCTAGGCAATGAATACAATTCCTAGGGATTGTATAGAGTACCTGCTGTTCCATCGGCAATGTGTAAAATAAATAGATCTTGGTCTAAATTTATCAATGTTAACAGGTACACCTATAAAATCCCGGGCAAAACAAGTTATATTATTTAAGATCAACTTAATTAAAATTAACAATTAGAGTGCTCCTTAAAAATAAGGTTTATGAAAAGGGAACAAAAATGCACCTTTCTATTACTACATTAAAATTAACCACAAATTATTCTGTCTATAATTAACATAATGTAATTTTCCTTGCTTACAAGTACGCAACTCGTTTATTGCCTGTCTGCCAGTTCGTACAACCTGTTCCTTGCTCTCGTCTTTTACATACATTACCGGCTGCGCATTCGGTATTGTATAGAATACCTAGGCAAAGTATAAAACAAATAATATTTCATACATTACCTACTCGTGTTAGGTATTCTACACATTACCTAGGTATTGTACAGAATACCGGATTATACAGATTGCCGGTAACATATATAGTAAATAGAGAAACAGCTATGACAAATTCTGATAGATGATATGATGATAGATGATATTTCAAATATGCATAGTTCTGAGTTATCTAAAATTTAATAGAAATGCTTTTTGAAAAATAATATTTGTAAACCTTCAAAGCGTTCTGTTCTGTGCTTTTCTCACACCTTTGAGCCTCATGCATCCAACTGAGCTGCTGGAAGCTAACTATAGCCTCTTTTCTGTTTGAGCACATGAGGGGTGATACATTCAAGATGCACCACCTTTTTTGGGCAAGCACGGTTATAGCAGCCACCGCTGGAAATCTATTAACATAGATTGTAAACATGTGTGAATGCTGCTGCAATTTGAAATTAAACTGTGTGACAAGAACAAAAAATATCTAGTTTCAGACAACGTTCCAAAGTCGCTTTGATATTAATGTGAACGGGTTGAAGAAGTAGGTAACCTTTGGACGTCTGTCCTCTTCCTTGATATCTTCAAGAATATACATCAATGTTCTGGAATTGTAAACATTATTAAATTTATTTCAATTTACATATTCCGCTTGAGCAATGCATAAACATGGCGCGAGATAACGTATTTTGAAGATCGTTGCCTATTTAGTCAGAGATCTTATACACTACCACAGGCGCTTATTATTTATCATTGTGTGTAAATCTCAAGCATCTTCGAGATCAACGGATGGTGGATAGACTTTCTCTTTTCTACCGATATGCTAACGGAATTTCTCACTCCAAGATCTTTTACTGTTTAGTCCAAGATCTCATGCACTACCGCAGACGCCTGTCATAGGATAAGACCAAAAACCGAGATCCAGGTAATACCTAGCAAGGTTAAGGTTTCAGGTATTATCACATATAAGGGACTGTTTAAAAAATCAAGGCTGGATACAGTGCGTATTGGTCGCAGTGGCGGTTACGGCTTGCAAGCTAACCCCTTTTCTATAACATGTAATCTGCAATCTCCTTTTCATGAGACAGCTGCGTTTTTCGTTTGTTAGACAAACTTTGCTTCCCATTCTGCCGCAGTTGAGCTGTGTGATTTCGGAACATTGTATATAATACCACTGTGTATGTTTTTATTGAGAAACATGGACTAACAGTTTTGTGCATATACTTGTATTTTTTATGGTATCCAGATATTTTGAAAATGTTTCAAATTAAACTGTGAATTATGGAGTGTGACTTAAATGTTTGGTTGGCGTCAAACTGAATTACTGTCTAACTGTACGCATTAAAGCGCGCAGCTGTGTTTAAGAGCAAGGAGGTAGTGACCATTTCCTGAGTATTGTCATAAAAAGACAGTAATAAATAAATAATAACAAAAATACCGACTTGTGTTTTCATTCAATAATTATGAGTCGACAACAAGCGTTTCGAATCTATTTTACTGTAGCTTGTAAACATGCGTAAGTAGCTACAAACAGTAAGTAGATCGATTATTCGCTATACTAATCTACATCTGAACCTCGATGGTTGTGTTCACTACCAGTGAATATCTAGAGTATCCTTCAGAATGGCATTTCAATAAACTGATCACAAAGGACATAACCTATCAATAATCTGTGCAACTTAGATATCTATCTTAAACATCCATTCTTGAATATAGACGACCCCTACTAATTTTCATTGGTCTCTATCTTGAGCCACTTGTATACATCTTTCCTCTGACATTCTCTTTACGTCGGCCATCCATCTCATCTATATTTTTCCATTTTTTTCTGATCACAGTGCAAAATCCCTTGGATCCGTCTTTCATCCGTCCGCACTGAAGTATCACCGGCGAAGCTCCATTTGAGTTTCGCCTTCACAGCGTTCACTTTTGTTTTCTTCCTCATTTATATTTATGCCCGCTACCTACCTAGCATTTCCATTGCTCCTTGTGTTTTAGATATCCTCCTAATATTTTCCATTGAGAATTTGCAAATTTGCGAGCCAAATGCAAGAACTGGTAATATGACAATCTACCAAAGGATAATCCAGACAGCAAAGGTTCGGCTGCTGATTGATACGAGTAGCAAATGCAGTAATTCACTGTTACGTTTTCCTATCATCCTTATGTCTCATATGGATATTTATAATTTAGCAAATTTTTCTGAGTGTCTCTTATACTAACGCTAGCTTTTCCATCAAAATGTCAAATGTGCAATCTATTTCCCACGTCTGGCCGTCCTGCCAAATAGTTATCCAGGGTCTGAATGTTGTATACTTTATAGTAATGTTCATATTATTCTTCACTCAGCAAGCAGCAAAACTGATATTACATATATGTTATCACATGCATTCTTATAAGCAGAGCTGTGCTTAACAGATGCGAGACCTTTTTTTAAAGAAGTGGTCCACTCGTCCATTCTCGTGTAAAAAAGTGTTTTTAGCATTTTTGAAAGCATTTCTTCTCATTATTTACGTAATCTTTTTCATTTGCTAGCGTTGAGTCTATTTTTATTTTTGATGTAAGTATTTCAATGGGTAAAAGATTGAGATAAGAAGAAATATGATTTATGACTATGGTCTAAACTCTTCCACTTTACTTTTTTAAGCAACGAACCATTAGGAAAATTATAATAAAATTAGGTCTGCCAGGAAATAAATAATATCGTATAAGAAATCTTTTTTTTAGTGAATAATCAATCACAAATAAGCTCATTTATTATTACAAAATATTCATATTATTTGCACATACTATTATTATTTGTTTGGTATTCTTAAGTGGAAATCTTAAATATTGTTTAAACTTTTGCTCGGTAGATTCTGACATAGGCTCATCTTCTCTCTCGAACTCAAACATTCTTCTTTTCTTGATCTGTCTGATTTCTTTGAACTTTGGCTCTACACCCAAGTTCTGTTGCTACCAATGTGGCCACCACAAAACCTTCAACTCTAAATTTCACGAAAAAAAAACTGAAAAACTAGTAGTAACTGCGACGCAACTCCAAGGCAGCGCGCCGGCAAGCATGAGTCACCCGCCGGCATGCGCGGGGTTCGGGGAGCTGTCAGCCCGTTTTGCATTCTTTTGGTCATGATTATCTCGTTCGTAGGTTTTGTAGTTAGTCAATAATTTAACGTATTGCAAGGTGTAATTAGACATATTTTAGGCACGTATTCTTGTACATTATTATATTATTTTCATTCAACCAAAACTTTTTACTTATTTGTTACAGCGAGTCCTGGAGCGGCCGCTCCACTTGCTCCACCCTGCTTATAAAAAACTTTTACAAAGAATTGGAAATATAGTATTTTACATATAAAACTTTTCGTCTACAAAATCTGTTTTTTTTTGGGCAAAGTCGGGTGCGTAGATCACTAATTTGATAGGATTCCACGATTCTTTTATTTCTTGGTGGCCTTATTCGAAATTAGCATTGCACTCACCCCAGAACAGCGTACCAAATTTCGTTCACTTGTTGAAACGAAAAACAAAATGAAAACTTTGTACTGTGAAACTTAAAGGCAAAATTTTCAAAAGCTGTTGCGATATTGACAAAAGTTTATTTTTTTAATAAATCGTTAGATTAGATCATGAATTTTCAGATTTCGCTACATTGTAAGATTTTTCGATAAATGTATTCGCCAAGTAGAAAATGTGAATAGCTCTATCAGTACACTGAGGTTTAACAAGCCTCTCTCAAAGCGACTGGCTTCCAACACCATTTCGTTTCTCTCCAGACACAAAATTTACGACTTTTCCGAAAAATTGTGAAACGCATTGCAACCAATATACGTTTTCTATTTTTCCGGTCTGTATGCAAAATATGACAGTTTCGGTGTTTATTTTTAGTAAACACAATAAAGCAATATTATTACCCAATGCTTGGCTCTGAAAATTAGTTCGAATGTTAACTGATATGCTGAAATAGTCCGCCAGCATCCCGAGTCACGAGTTCGTAATTTGTTACGTTCAAGTGACGTTGACTCGAACGTAGAGTCAGCCTCCTAAGGATCACAGTCCAGAGTTATTTTTATGAAATCAAAAGGTTAGTCACGTTTTCTATTTATTTTAATACAATTTTCGTATATATATATTGAATCAACACGTGATAGAAATGATTCTTTTACTTATCTTATCCGAGAGTATTTTTTTCTTAGCTGTGGATGTTGTGTTTATCCATATAGGTGGCAGACGATCTCAGAATGTCTAAGGTGGATGTACCTTGTCCCCCTTTTGCAAGGTTCCCCCTATAGCCCCACGGTATAGGCCTTCGTGGTAGTTCAAGTATAAAAAAAATCAGAATTCCGCAACCAGTAAGCAGTATTTTAGTTCCATTTTTACTGAACATGCATACAGGATGGCAGGCTATTAAGAACTATTTTTAGCTATAATGAAGTTCCTATATCCGGTAAGGTTTCTTTGATGCAGCGATGAAGGAACATAGAAAGCAGACTTTAACTGTTCAGCTATCCCATTGTTTGCAGATGAGGTCAAAGCTTAGGTGATCTCTCATTTTCTCCTGGTAGATGTTTATTTACTATATGAAACTGAATCCCGTTTTTTAGGCGCTCTTAGGTAAGATCACAAGATACATCTAGCTCACAGTGCCAGGATCTTTGATTATTTTTTTTTCATATGTATGTTATTGAAGGCGGTGTAACGAATAAGTCCATGTATTTTTTCACGACAGCCAATTCAAGGCTTAGATGTGAGAAAAAACTCCAAGGCGTTCGCCTAGCTTTCCCCTATGTACCTCAAAGCTATTAAAACATGTGACATGCTAGTAAGTGAATATTTAAATGTAATTTTTAATAATAAGCATTAAAAGTAATTGAATCATACGATTATTTTGCCAATAACTCTGTCTTGCTAAAACAAGATAGGTCCGGAACAGTTTTCCGAGCTTCTTCCATTATTATTAATAATGCAGTTGCAAAATGCAATGCAGCAATTCAATGACTTAAAACTCATAATATATTGAACCCAAAAAGTTCTTTAAAATTGGTTTATTTGTTAAAGGCAGTTTTTATTGCCACCTGAAGGGTTCAAATAATGTGAGTTATGATGTTTTCGAAATGGTCGATTTATTCTTTCTCTAAATTCCAATATTTGTTCTGCTGTTTTCTTTAATGTGGTCTCCAATTTCGATCTACTACCGGTGCTTGGACGGAAGCCTTTATAGGTATAGCCCATACGACTTGTGTGAGCCCTGTGGTGCATGAAGTGCCCTACTTGGTCATTGAGATCCAACACATCATAATAATATGGCTTCGCTCTTCCATTTTAGATCACGTGGTCCTTATTGTACTTTTGGATACCTCCAGGTAAGGTTCTAACAAAGTAATCCCTTCACCTATAATAGCTCTTGACTTCTGGAGAATCTGGTAATCCCTAAAGGCTACATTTTTATATTCCACCAGTCTGGTTAGTTCTGGTTAGCGTTTTTGAAGAGGTGGTAACGTAACTCTAGGACTTCCTTGAGGTACGTTTCCAATGGAACAAGTTGCAAGCATAGGTACCAGGCGCATGTTGCAACACACCTGGATGGACACATTTACCGAAACAAATTGTAGAGTACCAAAGCGCATCATGTTTACTTCGATATCCGCAACATTTTGTTAGTACACAATTGACGGGTACATATTGCAAACTGAAGTATCCTCCTAGCAAGTTGCGGCACATGAGCCAGCAATTTCTTATAATGGAATGTCACTTTTATAACTCCCGCTGTCTGAGTATGGAGGACCTACTACTTCTGTGCGGGTTCTCTGTCCGTTCTTGCGCATTTCTGCTTGAAATACAGTCCTTTGCTAACTAAGCAGAATACTATAGCCAGATTTTTTTCTGATTTTGACGATGTAGGCTTGCGGGGAATAATATTTCCATGCGAAATTGTGCACGAGGGTTGAAAACTGCAGGTCATCCAAGTGATGGATCATATTTCACTCTTCAAGATCGATAATGCTATAGAAGCTAGTTTGAAAAATACAAGATTTCTCGTCATTTTAGTGAGTTTCATTGAAAATCAGGCTTTTATTCTCACACAGATTATAATTAGGATTTTTACGTTCACTATAAGTTTTACAGTGAATTCTCAACCATCATAATGTACCGCCCTACCCAATCTTATCAATGGTGATATCAGAATATTTTGTGATTTACCCCAGAGTTGACGTTAACAAACGGTTCTTACTTGACGATTTTGAGCCTATTATTAACCCGACAGTGGTCGCTATGTGAGATTTTCTCTCACATTTTTATAGATATATAGATAAATTCACCCCAGAAAATTCCACGACGCTGTCGCTTCATCATATCCAAAACGTGACCTTGGGTGATCATCTAGCGGGAATATATATATATATTAATAGACCTACACCAGTCTGTTGACAACGCCCTTTGAATGAGTACGTGAACGCTACGTGAGACTTTCTCTCATCACCCGACCAATTGGCTTTGACATCAGCTGCGGTAAAAAAAATGTTAATTTGGCCCTTTTGCAGTTAGAACAAGAGCAAAATAAAGGTGACACTCTTTGGATGTCCTCTAAATATGAATGAAAACCTTTAGATTATCTTTTTCATAGATCTGCAAGATCCTGCGCCTCCATTTATCACTACGTACGACAATAATTGTTGTGTCATAATTATTATGAAAATAGCAGGGATTAGAGCAGGAAAAAATGCTCCGCAACTAGAAGAAGACACAGCTCGATTTTGTTACTTTTGTCCTCGTAGAAAAAATAGAAAAGTGAAAAAAGGGGCAATACATGCCAGCTGCCGATTTGCCCCGCACACACAAGTAAATATATTTTTTCTAGCTGCCCAAATGAGCCTAGTGATTCGGACTGATTTTATTTAAACAAAACATAATTTAGCTTATTTCTTTGTTTATGAGAACTTTTGTTAATCATCTTTTCAATTATTAGCGTTTTTGTGTTTTATGTTAGTAGTTAATGAATAAAATACTTATTAGGTATACTCATACTCATCTGTAATAAATCATATCAAGTCAAATATTGCCGCCTAAGACTTCTTAAACAGACTCAATTTTGTGCACAACCAAAGGTGAGAGAAAATTTCACGCGCGACCGATGGCAAAAAAAGCGTCTAGCGACCCATCCCGGGTTAAGGAGAAATCAGTATAAGTGTTTTCAAATGGTTTATTGTTTTACACAAAAATTATTATCTTATATTACTGGGGTACTATTTTTATACCACTTTTCGTCAAATAATCTGTTTTAAAAAACTTTAAAACAAAGATACATATATTCATCTAAAGAAATAACTTTTGTTAATAGAACTCAATTTTTATGCAATAAACTCATCCTGCAACCGTTGTGTATAAGATATTTTATAAAGGAAAAATAGCAGATGATATCACAGCTTTTTCGTATTTACATTCCGCGTACTCTAATCTAAAGGTCCTTGCCCACGAGGGCAATAGTGATTATAACTTATGCTACACATCGATAACAGTCAGTAATTATGCTTATTACTACCAATTGAAACAGCAAAAACACGGAGCTGCCTAAAAAGTGTGAAGTCCTATATTTATAGATAATTAGTACAGTAAAGCATAAAAACACCATTGGATCGACTGTAAGGCGACGATCACGGTAGTACTGACGTGAAACAATGAAAACGCATGTTTCAATGGCTCACTCAGATATGGACACACCCTGCTACGGTACCATTTATCTATGTTGTTGGCAATGAGATATTAGTAGTAACGGAGCAAAAAACTTGTAAGGAACAACCATGACGTTAAGTTCTTTACTTGCCTAATCTCAGCAATACAGTTGTTTACAAGGTTGATACAGGTTTGAATACTAAAATTGACTTAACTATTGGTGCATCTGTGAGTAATACAAAAAGTATAACCACAAATTGTGTATAACACAACTTCACATTCCACTATACGATTATTCTCCATTGCTTGACGGGCATTAACATTTTCCTGACAATGTTGTGTTAGTCAACAACATTGTCCCACTTGGTTGAACATTCGTGTAGTTGTCCGGCCATCAACGTTATTGTCCGTAACGACTCTTTAGAATTTCTCACTTTTTTTGCGGCTCCGAGTTTCTACGCTGTTTCAATTAGTATTAGATCAACAATACAAAGTAGCTACTCGATATTTAACGGTAGGTTTGGAGATGTACAAACAAAGACAAAAGAGGTAGACCAGAACTGTTAGCGGCCAGTACACCTTATTGTCACTATTGTCCCAGTGTGTAATGACCCTAAGACGTATGATTGATCTTGTTAAAAATACCTCGAGAACAGAACAGAAGCAAAACGGCAATCAAATATTGACTGTCCCGGATATTGCATGTGAGAAGATGGTGTCTCGTACTCACGCTCAAATAGAGAAAGGTTAAAGCAAAGATCGATACTTCCTATATTCATGTTCTACCCTTGCAATCAAATTATTATTGTTAGGTTGAAGCAGTGGTAGACAAGCAGGAGTATCCACAAACTTGAGATTCTAGGTATTGAATACAATAAAAAAAATAGTATGGAGCTGGCGAAAACGATGGTACTGAAAAGGTAGAAATATACAGGGTGGCGCATCGAAAACTAGACAGACGCATTTACTTTCAGCTCAGTTTTTTTTTTGAAAAACGCTCAGACCCATCGATTTTGTTTTCGAGGGGGACACAAGTTTGGCAAAAAATCACGTTAACACGTGCAGCCCCCTGGGCGGGGGTGACACCGACCCTAAAATCTTAAATGGAAAGGGGGGTCGAGTGATACCTTTTCAATTCCATTTATAATGATATAAAATTAATGTACTTCAGTTCAGCAGTTTTGAAGATTTATTGATTTAAAGCTTAAAGTAGACTTTAATAGATACATCAGATTAGTTTGTACTACTTTCAGAAGAAATTTAACTAAAAGAATTTACTTAATAAGTAAATGCTTTTCTTCACTACGCCCATGGTTTGTTTATCATTTTGTTGTTGAAAATAGCTATTGGAGCGTTTTTTTGTGGCAAAACAGTTGTTTCTTGAAGAAAGATAAGGAAATATCGCGTACTTATTTTAAATAGGAATTTAGTACATAGTTTGCGATTGATTTGACATAACTTTGTTGCTAAAATAACTTGTAACGCTTTATTAAGTACATAAATTAACCATGGTATATTCCACAGCAGAATGAGTTGAAATTATCGAAATATTTTTCGGAAATATTCAGTGCGCTAATAGAACAGCAGAAATATTACAAGAACTTAATGAAGACGATTTTGAACGGCGATTACAATTTTTTGGAGATATGAGTGAACGAATTATAAACGATGAACATTTTCTATTCAACACTTGCTTTTCCGACGAATGTTCCTTTTTCTTAAATGGCATAGTAAATCGTCATAACTGCCGATATTGGTCTGATTCTATTCCCGGAATTTATCATGAGGTTCATGCACAGCAGCCACAAAAATTAAATGTTTGGGCTGGTATTTTTGGCGATCATTTAGTTGGTCCTTTTTTCTTACCTGGAAATTTGACCGGTGAAATGTATTTGGAATTACTGGAAGACGCCATAGATCCTGCAGCCATAATTGAAAATCAGAATGATCGGCGGTACATTGCGAATAGGTTGATGTTCCAACAGGATGGTACCCCACCACATTACGCATTACGTGTTCGACAATATTTAGATCAGACGTTTCCAGATCGATCTATTGGTAGAAGAGGTGCCATTGAATGGCCCCCAAGATCGCCAAATTTATCACCTTTGGATTTCTTTATGTGGGGTCATTTAAAAATCATAATCTATGCTACTCAGCCAACATTATTAGAAGACCTGCGATAAAGAATTGTGAATGAGTGCCTTCAAATTACTCCTCAAATATTGCAAAATGTGCGGCAACGTTTTGAGCAAAATCTTTATTATTGCATGGAGAGTAATGGTGGCCATTTTCAACATTTACTTGCCTAACGGGTCAGTTCATTCTTCATTTTTAAATTACTTTGCTGCCAAATGTATTGATCTCCACTAATGATGATGAATTAGTTTTATTTAAGCTTTAAATCAATAAATCTTCAAAACTACTGAACTGAAGTACATTAATTTAATATCATTATAAAGGGAATTGAAAGACCTTTAAAATAAGGTATCACTGGACCCCCCTTTCCATTTAAGATTTTGGGGGTGGTGTCATCCCCGCTTAGGGGGCTGCACGTGCTAACGTGATTTTTTGCCAAACTTGTGTCCCCATCGAAAACAAAATCGACGGGTCTGAGCGTTTTTCCAAAAAAAAACTGAGCTGCCAGTAAATGCGTCTGTTTCGTTTTCGATGCGCCACCCTGTATAAAGATACAGTGCTCTTCAAAAAGGACCCTTACACCTACTTATTTTTTGAACGAGTCAAGTTATCAAGCTGAAATTTGCGAAATTGATGCATGAGTTCTATATTCTAGCATAAAAGTAGATCCCAGTCATTAATAAGATCAAGGCTTGCTGGAAAAAGAGCAAGGCACATCGGAGATTAAGGCAGTCATTGCTTCAACCTTAGATAACGTACAAGAGAAACAGAGACTATTTTTATGTCATGTTAGTACTGGATCACAAAAGACCTCATGAGAGGCCCAGATTAGAACCTGTAAAGCCTTACTGTACTATGTTTAGGACATGTTTGCGTGCCAACGGAAACTTGCGCTCTTCTGAAAACAATATACCTTACACTACGATTATCATTTTTAAAGTAAGAACCAACTGAGGTTTGTACCCGCGCATCCTGTCCGCATCCGTTCAACCTCAGACACTCTTGGCCATTCTTTCACTACGCCGCCATTAGTTTCACGTAAGTATCGGTATTGGTTGCATAGTTATACTGCTTTCTTTGTCGAAATGTCACTGAGTTCTTAGAGTTATCTTTTATATGCACAATGGTTTTGTTAATTTAGAATCAATCTTTCTGATCTTTCTGAGCCAGCCAGCGGAAAGTAAAATAATTATCTCATTCCATCCCTGATCGACGTTCAGTGAAAGCAACTCAAAGTTATCTGAAATGACAAATTACGTCCAGCAAGTTACGATTTATTGACGTCTGCTTTATGACGTCATCGGTATGTGACATTAGGAGCTCATTTTCACTTTACTTTTACGTCATTCAACTCGTGATTTCTCTTCATTTCATGACGAGTTTGAAGCGTCATTTTCACGTGCTCGTGCTACCTGGGTCATTGGGAAATACTGAATCGCTGAGTTTGCACCAATTAGACTTTTCATCTTTTTCCATTTTTCCAACCCTCAAGGAATTTTTAGGTGGAAAGCACTTGAAAAATGATGACATGTTGAAAGAAATAGTAAGTAACTGGTTTAACGGTCAGATGGCAGCGTTCTTTGACAACGGGATCCTAAAGCTGGTGTCATGACTTAACAAATGTTTAAATGCTTATGATGCTACTTAAAAATAAAAAAAAATTACCATATTTTAGTTTGTGATACAATTTACGTTCATAAATGTTCCTCCATCTCCAATACAAAACGACTCTTACTAAAACAAACCCTTGTATAACCTTCAATAAATTTAATAATGTTAATTCATAGTACAATGAATTTTTCATATTCTGTAAAACCTAAAACGATAACAGCATTAGAATTGCACGTCTGTGATACTAAAGCATTCGGTTATGTGGAAATTGCACTCACACAAATCTATGTACGTAACATTGTGCAATAGTGTCTGTAAGCTATTAAGTATATCCTCCGTGTTAAACCTTTGAACTTGCCTGTTTCAATATCAGCTGTATAATGGAAGTATTCAATGTTAATTCATTAACTAGACACTTACTGCTTGAGTTTACACCGAAAACACTTCGTTATTAAAAAATGATTCAAATCAGTAGATTGCATCTTAGGTTAATTTGTTATTGTTTGAGGTCGAAGCAATTACCATTTACTAGATGATACTACTAGTATCTCTATTTTCATCTCAGAAATTTATTCGCTTTCTGGAAAGTGAGCTTATGGTATCATATACCATTGTACTTACTGGGAGAACAATTCAGTGCATCTGATATAGCGTTCTTGACTAGTGGATTTCAGCACTCAAAACATTTTCAATAGTATGGGTGTAGGACATCAAGAAGTCCTAAGCAATCGTGTAGGGCTGATTGTTTGTCAATTTCTTCCACTACTGGCTCCTAGTGACTAATATCCACGGCTATTTTCAACTGTCAGGCCGACGATGTTTACTTTTTTGTCCACCGAATGCGCGGCCATCGATTCTGTTTACCCTAATATGTGTAGGTCCCTATTTTCCATCAAAGAGTTTTATGTAATAAGAAAGCTTTGAGGTCGATGTACTGTAAGGCAGGACGGAACCCTTAGGTCGAATAAGGCCGCTTTCTTAGATAATTGCCATACCACAGTAAAAAAGGAGCTTACCGTTTCCAAGAAATATCGGAAATGAGCGCGAACAAAGTTTTAATCTGGAGTCTCCGATAGATTAATATATATGTGAATGGGCGCTGTAACAATAGACATAAGTGTTGGGAGAATTGCCAGAAATATTTTTATTTGTGTCTCTAACCTATTATCCGCCTAGACAAAGTCATAATTTAATCGCTGAACAATTACATTTTGTAACTCCAGAAAACAGACTGCGTGTTGAATGTAAATTAATCGATACTGAGAACTCAATGATAAATATCATGTTTTGGTTTTTGTGTAAAACCCAGAGAAAGTTTTATAAAACTGATACGTATTGTGAACGTTTCACAAATGAAATACGTTTCTGCAATAACTAGACATATACCGCACTGATGTGTGCTAAAAAGCATGAAACAACGTATACGATTGATTATGGTCAGCCTCCCAATATACTTACTAAGGTATAAGCTACATGATACTATTTAGTTTATACTTCAGCCTTCTATTGTGATATTTCTGAATGAAAATCCAAATATGTATGTCCTAAGATCCTCAAACAGAGCTTTTATATCTCCAAACAAAATTTATGTTTTAAAATAACTTATATGTTTAGATTTCTGTGTATTGTATGACGTTTCGACTACCACTGTGGTCTTTTTCAAGTACAATTGTAGTATGTATAGATAATCAATGTAGTACCTTATTGTTACGCCTCTCACCACGTGTATGAGAAAAGCATTGTGGTCGCATTTTAGATTTTGAGAGCTGAGAAATCTTTGTGATTTATACATATATTAGATCATGAGAATTCATAGTCAATTTCGTCTGCCGTCTGACTATCGACGTATTCAGGACAATTTGGCTAGTAATATGGTGAAACGTCATATTTAAAAATGGCGAATTAACGGGTTGATTAGCAGGAATACAAAATTGTTGTAACCAACCCCAACTTTGGTTTTGCACATAGTGAGATGTTTTTGAAATTATTGAATTTCTTAAATTACGAACCTTAACAATACTCATTTTTTTATTGTATTTTGTTTTCCAAATGTAAGGCTCAAGTGGTTCTCAAGCATCATTGAATAAGATGTTTTTATTAAGCCATTAAGTCATCTAAGGAAAGTAACATACAGTTATAGTTATACCGGATATAATAACATGAGTCACGATCAAGGAAAGTATAAAATGTCTTCATAAGAGGGTTACTATCCTGTAGCACCCCTTTTTATCTATGCTATAAAATAACGTTGGGGTCATTTATTTTAATATTCCTATAAAGAAGTTGAGAATAAAATAAACTATTTATATACTTCTAACTCGTAAAGCTGCGATCGTACTAGGACAATATGGTTTTACTTACATACGATTAGAAAGTATGATATTACGTTTGTTTAATGTAGAATATCTTCATTGTAATTTAAACAAATTTTTAAGCTCTTCAAGGCGAAAATTATCTTTTCTTAATCCTAGACTCTGATATTTATTAAATGGGAGCAGTGTATATAGACAAACGTTTAGAAAATGCCTTCGTTCAAGAAATATTCGACACATCTAATTCTCAACATTCTTTCTCAAATAAGTTTAATTATATTAATCTACTTATCGTCTGATACGTAAGTGTAGATCGTATGTTTTCTTAAGATTTTACAATAAGTCTCTCCCTAAAGACTCGTCCGAAAACGCCCAGCTACTTTTTTTCGGAAAATCTCCAAGAAAGTTTTCAGATTGCCCTCGATAATTCATTTCAGGAATTGCTACCTTTCTAATGGATCCCCAACCGCTAAATCTGTTGAAGGTATAAACGAAATTGGTGATTTGTGGGACATTTGTAAAGAACCAATGAAGGACGTTTCTACCAATTTCTTGTCACGTTGAGTAAAGAGTGAGTTATCCGGCCAACACAGATTTAGGTACCACCGACATTTAAAGTGAGCATCGAAGAGTCCCACGCATACAAGCTACGGGGATGAAGGGTTGTCTCTTAAGGTCCAGTATTTTTATTTCTCAAGGCGTTGCATTGCTTGAATCCAAAACCATATTTGCAATTGGCTGACTACTATCGATAGAGACGGTCAATGACCTTATATGCATCGGCACCTCTAGGTTTTACCTCACGAGGTAATCTTCAAACATGGTGGAGGAAACTTATTTTCGGTTGTAATTCCAATACCCTAAAAAAGTGAAAGCGTCAACGTAAATGAAGATTTTACGACTTCGAAGCTGCCTCTAGAAATATAGCCGCAACATGAAACATACCACACGTGACTGTTAGTTGCATCACGTCTGCCATCTAGACATCTGTCTAGACTTCCGTACCTTCCCAAGAGCTTTTTCCCAAAGGAAAAGAAAAAGTATCTGTTTCATTTTACTTGAAACTCAAAATCGATACCGAGACTATTTGGGTTATTAGAAAGAGGTCAATCATGCGGGTACGAATGTTTTTAATCTGCACTTAGATTCACACAATCTAAAGTTTTTCGGAAGCTGTGTGAATATTTATTTGATGCTGTCCTTGACACGCCCTTTAAGGACGCCGGAAATGCGCGTATGAAAAAAAGTGACTATACACAAAATTTCATATTTGTACTAGTTTATTAGAAATATGATGTGTCCATGTAATGAGTTTCATCGTAGTTATTGTTAATAAGCTTAGGTATGTATTAAATTATAGAAAAAGGTGTCATTCAAAACGATGAAATACCTATATACAAATTAAAATCAGTTTCGTTAATGCATCTATGAAAAATAAGCACTTTCAAAATCTTTCATATTATACAGACTTACCAGCAATAGACAAGGTCCTCCATCTGGTCTTCCTTGTCTTCTTTCCCATTTTTCTTTCCCGACCTCTTTATAAAGCCTTCTACCTTCCCGCCCGGAATTTTATCATGCACCGTCAAAGCTTTAGTCTTTCCAAGCAACCGTGAATGAAACTTATAACGTTCAATAAAAAGCTCTAAAACGGCGAAATATCAAAATTAGTTTTTAAGGGTTGACCTAATCTACCACCGACCGCACGTTTTGATACTCTCCAGTGTCCAACCCAGAACCGACCTCAAGCTTGGCCACACAACAGATCACACGTCAAGCATGCCGACTAGCGATAGAGATGGTATCGAAAAGCACATGATGTCGGGTGCGCTCAGTCTGTGTTACATAACCGGCATATCTCGTGAGTGGGGCATTATCGACTAAACTGAAAGCGATTTCCTAGTGTCAGTGCGGCGCGCAACTGCCGGCAGCGGCAACTCGGCAACAGTGGGAGATCTCCCATGGACGGCTGGGAGGAAGTTTTCCAGCGAATCCCTGCACTAGGTTGCCAGATCTTGGGAAATTTCTTAGACGTAAAGCTGCTGTAGCTTACTGACGCGACGCAAGAACATGCTTTCTGGCTACACTGCCGCTAGCTGCGAGGTGTTGACGTCATTCTGGTAGGGCGGTTGCTATGGGCACGTTTAGATAATGAACACAATGATGCTGTACCTCGATATCACGGCCGCCGGACAAACCAGTCTTTTCTTAGGTGCTTTCTTCGAGCGCCTGTATCGGCAACCCGGTCACCGTGGGAGATCTCCTACGAACGGCCGGCAGAAGGTTTTCCAGCGGAGTTGCCAAATTCAGAGAAATTTCCCTAGCTTAGACAATACCTACCTGAAGGGTTTCCTCCTCCACGGTTGGAGATCTTCCATGGACGACTAAGATGAAGCTATCCAATGAACTCCTGGGTGGGAGGTCTTTCGTAGATGGCTGGGAGGGAATTTTCAGTGAACTGCTGCTCGAAGTTGCCATGCTTAGAGAAATTTCGTTAGTTTAGGCAATAAACCTCACCGAAAGGATACCTTCCAGGTCCTTGTCTCGAGTGACAGTAGCAGTAACTCGACAACGGTGGAAGCTGTCCTATGGATGGCTGAGAAAAAGTCTTCCAACGAATTCCTGCTCTGGGTTGACAGGTCCTGGGAAATTTCTCCAGCTTAGTCGCAAAGTCGTATGTTAGCTTAGTGACGCGACGCTAGAATTGCGAACATGCTAATTGCGTATTGTTGGCGTCATGCTGGTAGGGCGGTTGCTATGAACACGATGTTTAGATAACGAATACGACACTGCTGAAGCTCGACACAACGGTCGCTAGTCAAAGAAGGTGCTTTCTTCGAGCGCCTGTAGCGGCAACCTGGCCACAGTGGGAAATCTTCCATGAGCGGTTGGCAGAAGGTTTTCCAGCGGCGTTGCCAAGCTCAGATAAATTTCACTAGCCTAGGCAAAAAATGCCTAAAGGGTTTCCTTCTAGGTCCTTTCCCTCTAGTGCCTGTAGCAGAAGCGGTTCGAGATAATCTATAGACGGCTAAGAGAAAACTTTCCAGTAAGCCCCTAGGTGGGAGGTCTCCCCCGTGGACAGCTGGGAGGGAATTTTCAGTGAACTCCTGACGAAGATGCCACGCTTAGAGAAATTTCCCTAGCTTAGGTAATAAACTTCTCCGAAAGGTTTTCTTCTAGGCATTTCCCTCAAGTATCAGTAGCGCTAACTTAACAACGGTAGACGGTCTCACATGGATGGCTCAGATGAAGTTTTCCAGAAAATTCTTGCAGTAAATTGCCAGATGCTGGGAAATTTATCCAGCTTTGACGCCAAGCTGATGTAGTTTAGTGACGTGACGCTAGAGTCGCAAACAGGTCATCGTGGTTATATAGACGCTAATTGCGTGGCGTTGACCTCATGCTATTAGGGTTGTTGCTGTGGACATGATGTTTACATAACGAATACTAATGACGATGTAGCTCGATCTCACGGCGGCCTCTCAAGCCAGTTTTCTCTTAGATGATCTGTTCGAGCGCCTGTAGCGGCAACCTAGTCGCAATGGGAGATCTCCCATAAACCTATTGTAGAAAGTTTTCCAGCGAACTTCTGTGCGGAGCTACCAAATTCAGAAAAATTCCCCTAGCTTAGGAAAAAATACCTGAAGAGTTCTAGGTCATTTTCTGCGAGTGTCCGTAGCAGCAGCGGTTGGATATCTTCCATGGACGGCTATATGAGGCAACTTTCCAGTGGTTTTCGGTGAAAAGCTGGAAGGGCCATTTTCAGAGTGAACTCATGTCCGAAGTTACTTGCCACATATAGAGAAATTTTGGTTGTTCAGGCAATAAACCTTCTCTCGAGAGTTAGTAGTGGTAACTCGACAACGACAGGGGATCTCCGTGGACGATTGAGAGGAAATTCCCAGTGATCTTCTGCTCGTAGTAGCAATTTATGAAAACTTCCCGACTTTGGCAAAAAAGTTATTCATCAGGTACCCTCCTAGGTCCTTCCCCCTAGTGCCCGTAGCGGCGACAGTGGAAAATCTCCCGTGGATGGCTGCGAGAAAATTTCTTAACGAGCTTCTGTGCCAGGTTGTCATGCTTAGGAAAAGTTCTCTACTTCTACAACCTATTATACAATAGCTAAAAGTGCAATGCTAGAATCACGGGAGATATGGAATATTTTTAAGTTATACAAACGCAAGATTGGAGACACGCTGATGGAGCGGTTGCGCAATGTTCACGACGCTCGGATGACAAATACGATATGGCGTTGTGCAGAGATAAACCCTTCTAGGCGTTGTGGCTCGGCAACTCGGCATCATGGTCAGCGTTTTAAGATTCCAGCTGTGCTAGGTTGTCAGATCTTGGGAAATTTCTCCAACTTAGTGGCAAAGTTTACCTATCGGAAAAGCTCCGCTGAAATCAATTTTCTCCAATAGGTATTTTCCTCGTGGATAGGAGCAGAAAATGTTCTTCTATGGAGTTCATTGTTTTCCAGTGAAGTCCTGCCTGAAGTTGCCAAACTTACGGAAATTTCCCTAGCTCCTGGCTGCTTCTCCAAGTGACAGCGTCTATTTGGTAAGAACTGGTAAGAACTTTTGCAGCCAACTCCTGTGGAGTCCTGCGACAGGTTGCCAAATCGAGGAAAATGTATCTAGCCTAGACGTCAGGATCACACCGAATATTCGATAAATACCTAGATTTTCTTACACAACATGGGTTGTAAAAGCGGCTCATATTTTATAGCTAGATAGTAGAGTATATTAAAGAAGAAATATAGGGTGACGACAAACGGTATGACCTAGATAATTTTTTTGAAAAATTTAATTAAAAAAATTGCGACACTGTATAAGGAGGAAAGTAAGAGATTCAATAAAAAAGATTCGAACTGTACATCTCTATCAAAAAATATAGTAGGCGAATGAGACGGTTCAGCTACTTATCAATAGATGGCTCAACATATCGATCTTAACCTTTGACATTTAAATTGTAGTTGAAGAAAATAATCAAAATCAGCTGATTTTAAAAAAAATTGATTCCAGAATTAATTCATTATTCTACTACTATTTACTTATTTTTTATTTATAGTCAATCGGTGGCTTTATGTGATTTTTAGTACGTGAATCAGTATGTGAAGAGAAGAGGGAGTAAAATACTTGCATTCTACAACGAATTTTTGGAAAGAGGAAAAACAAAATGAACCTCCCAGAATCTGATAGTGAAGACGAGTTACCCCCAGGCTGGGAGGAAAGGGTAACAGTAGATGGTAGTGTTTTTTACGCAAACCATCTGACAAAGAATACTCAGTGGACACACCCCAGGACTGGGAAAAAGAAGAGGGTAAGTTCAAATTAATTCACTGAATGTGAAAAATAATACCCAGCAACATATCGATTAATGAACTAAACGTGTCTTGCCAGATATTTTCTCATAGTTTTTATAATAACAATAATGATTTACAAATAGCAAATACATTGTAGGTTTCTGGAGAATTACCATTTGGCTGGGAACGTTGCATAGACAAAAATACAGGCAAGGTGATTTATGTTGATCATGAAAACCGTAGAACAACATATACTGATCCTAGGTTAGCATTTGCAGTGGAAGAAAAAGAACATGTTAATGATTATAGACAGAGATTTGATGCTTCAAGCACGGCACTTCAGGTAAAAGACTGTTGATAAGACTGGTATACTAAAAGTAGATGATCATCAAATGCCTAAAAAAATCAAGAACATTTTTGTTATTTATTGTGTTACATTGTATGTTATATCTTTGTGTGAGATAGGTATAGTCAAGCATATTTACAGCATAAAATGTTTTAGGTTCTACATGGTAGAGATCTAAGTGGCAAAGTTGCCATTGTAACAGGGGCTAATGGTGGTATTGGGTATGAGATAACAAGGTCTCTAGCAAGACATGGTTGCACCGTAGTCTTGGCATGTAGGAATTTGGCTTCTGCTGAAGAAGCTATTAGCCAGATTAGAGAAGATAAACCTGCTGCTGGAGATAACTGTATTGCAATCTACTTGGACCTAACATCTTTGTCTTCAGTTGTAAGTCTTTGGCAGCTATTTAAAATATAAAGGACAGCCAGCTTAAGTCTAGCACATATCAGTGGGTGGTAAGGGAGATCATTGACAAGGATACTGTACAGTGGAGAAAAAGAGAGATATCATGTCCTCTGCCAACCAGCCACCACTTCTGTAGCTATAGGCATGTTTAAAAGCACATAGGGGCATGATGGTGAATGCCAATAACTGTAGCCTGAATTAAATGTATCACTTCAAATTTTTTTCATCATTGGGTGCTGGCAAAGGGTAAAATCCTCATTGATGCTCTCCCTTGCTTCTTCAGCATGCTGCTACCATATTTGTTGTAGAAAACATTAGAAATTCTTCGTTGACTTCTCCTATCAACTTTTTAGGTGCAATTTGCTAACACAGTAAAAAGTAAATATGACAGGATTGACATGTTGATACTTAATGCTGGCGTTTTTGGGCTTCCATTTAGTAAAACCTTGGATGGCTTTGAGACTACTTTTCAAGTGAACCATTTATCCCATTTTTACTTAACCATTTTGCTCCGTCCTTTACTGTTCAGCGGATCTAGAATGGTTGTGGTCTCTTCAGAATCACACAGGTATTTAAGTACATTTTTCAGCCAGAGTTGGTTAAAACACTTCTGAAAAATGCTTCATCATCAATGACAAATGAAGTACCTTTGAGCTGATTTAATACACTTCAAATACACTGAAAACCAAATTTTTGTGATGACTTGAGTTCAATGTGTACAAGGGAGAGGTGTTTATAGACACATATGTTGGAAAGAGAGTGAAGCTGCCTGGATAGAGAAGCTCACCGCCGCGCTACTGAGCAACGCTGACGCGGCAATCTGCGGTGATGCCAATATGTTACACCAGCTCCTTGAATTCAGATGCGTATTGAAAATATGCGTCAGTTTATTCTTTAGGATTGATTCCCAATCGGTCCTAATGGTGCTCCATTTTGGGTCGAAATGAAAGGTCAGGATTGTCACAAATTCTGCAACATTGCATCATTTGATAACACCACATCTTGTACATTCCAAAGCAAGATTTCCACCTCCATGATCATAGTTGAGCGATTTTTGTCAGTCCATTCTAGCGCTGGAAGGGGAGTACCGTCCTGCTTTGAAATGGTTTTTTGTTGCATTTTCCGACAGCAGCGCTGTCGCAAAATGTAACAGTAACTCAGGATATGTTGATTTTGTCACCATCGGTGGGCATCAAAGATGAATCAAAAGAAAAAATTGAAATAACTAATTCTAATGAAAATGAAAACAAAATTTAAAATTAAGTGTTCGAACAGACCTCCTTCTTAGGTTTGACAGTAACCTAACCTATTGTAGTAAGCCTATGCGAACATTTTCTGGTGTAACATATTGGCTACGCGCCATATTGCACGACCTCTGCGTCACCGTCGCTAGGCATTGTGGTGATGACCTTTGCTCTTCAGCCGGTTTCATCTCTTTCTAACAATGTGTTGATACACACTTCACGCGCTTCTCTTTCGTACATATTGAAGTCAAGCTCAGTCAAATTTGGTATTCCCTGTTTGTGGTACCATCCCAAATTTTTTTTTGGCTAAAAGATGTCATTCAAGCAAATTCGTTAGATATTATTGATCATGATCACATTATTTGTGAAGTTTTCTGTAGCATATGTTGAAATCTAGTCGCATTTTGTTGTAGATTTGCCAACTTGACGCTTGAAAATCTAACACCACTCACTCTTTCTCCTGATGCGCCATCAAAGTATTGGGACATGATGGCATACAACAATTCAAAGTTGTGTAATGTATTATTCGCACGAAAATTTTCGAAAAACCTACAAACTAGTGGCATATCAGTGTTTAGTTGTCATCCAGGGAATATGGTTTCCAGCAAACTGGCACGAAACTGGTGGCTGTACAGGTAGGGGCATGATGTTATTGGATTCAGATCTACACCATCTATGTAAGACAGTAGCAGAACCAATTATTCTAGCTTTTCTCATAGTAGATTATTTCTAAATTCATTTTTGTGTCCTGCAGCTGTCTCATAGATGGTGCTAGGATCCTTTAGAGATCTTCTTGGGTACCGGAGTACAATATATCTACCTCTAGATAGGATATAAAAATGGTACATAAGATTTCATTTTTCGTTTTTTTTTTTCAAAGGTTGCTGTTTGCATTGGTGAGGCCATTCACAAAGTCTTTACAGCAGGCTGCAAGCACACCTGTATACTGTGCAACTGCATTGGAGTTGACAGGTGTGACTGGTAAGTCATTCCTAATGGTTAAGAAATAATGAACCACATTTAAAATGAAATAATAACCATTGACAATATATTTACCATCATATTATACTACTGTTTGTAAGTAATTGTCAGACTAATTTTCACGATAGTTAGATGTGAAGCATATAGGTTTACTTTTAAGAGCCATAATCTGCTAACACTACCGGCAGTCTACATCTTTAACACCCCATTTGCATTACGCAACAAGAGTAGGATCGTTAATAATAACCATATATATATATATATATATATATATATATATATATATAACACTTCAGCTTTGTTGGAAATTCGCCATATTTTAAACAGTAATTTATCAAAATTAATATTCTTGCTCCAATGATATAAAAACATTCAATAAGCACACTTTTAGACAAAATCTCACTCTTATTTTGATTTAATTTTTGATATAATCCTCTTGAGACGATTAGTGTTTATTGTTCTAAACTCACTGAAGGATGCATTATAATCTAATCTAATGAGACATTGGTTGGGATCCCCGTCAATAATTAATCTTACAATGTCGATGACACTTTCTGTGAAATAGGTATTCAGTCGATCTGCTATTATTTCTTCATTTGTCATTATCCCATCGTCGAAATTCATTGTAGATAATGTATTTCTTCTAATAAGAACAATGTTTTTAAACGTTTTCCACATCTGTTTGCTACTATTTTTACTCTCATTCAATCTGCTTTGCAATTAGACCTACCTTACAGGTTATTGGTATTCTTTGCAGGGGTGTACTTCAACAACTGTTATCAGTGTCAAGAAAGTCCAGCGGCCCGTGATGATAACCTGGCTAATGCTTTGTGGGAAATGAGCATAGACATGATCAAAACTGTGCTAGGCAACAACGCGCCTGGTCTGGAACATGACAATAAAAGGATGTTGGAAGAATGAGGTAGGCAATGAAGTAACATTTTGTCGAAAATGCTATTTATTCTTACTTTTTTGGTGCAAGTAGACAGTGAAATATTGTGGAGTTGAATTTTCGTGCCAACAAACCTTATCAAACTATTTCTGAACCGATGCTGAACTGGTTATACCCTTTATTATCTCAAATATTAACCTTATTGTGCCGTTTGTTACACATTTCTTAATCATTTGAATCTTATGTTTAGTGGCAATTTGTTGAAAAATTTAATTGCCCAGCACCTTCTCAGTCAACAGTATATAGGGAGCAAATTTATCTTATTTCTGGTATTATATAAATGAACGTCTTTGAAGCTTGGGTATAGATCTCCTTTTGTCTCGGAAAACATCAAGCACTCATACACATACAGACATGGCACAGTCAACAGCTACCATTCAATAAACACATCGTTGTAGCCATTTCTGTGTCCAATAATTGCATATACTATAACTGGAATAGTGCGAAGTAACAAATGGCGACACTTCTCGCAATAAGTTGAGGAGGACATGAATATTTTGAGAAAGTTCTTTAGATAGAGCATCAATGTGGCTTTTTAATTGGAGCTTAGGGTTAACTGTCACATCTAAAAATTTAACTTGATTTTCATCTTGGATGTTTATTTTCTCGTACACAACTTGCTTAGTCTTTTCACCATTTAGCAACAACTTGTTGGAATAAAACTAGATTCTGACTTTTTCCAATCCAGCGTCTGTTTGCTATTGCGTCTCCATCAGAGAGTTAGCTGCAAGAGATATTGATGTGGCATCTGCAAAGAGGGTAACTTCTATACCATTGTTTGGGAGATCATTAACATAGATTTGCAGACGTTACCACCACTAATCATGTTATAAGTAATAACAATCTCATATATTCCTTTCATTTTAAGTCATCAGAACATTTGATTTCTTCCAGCTCTAAAAAAGACAAAGCTTCGTATAATTTCTTAAGAAATATTTCAGCAAGCTATTCATCTCTTGTTAAATCTGCCATCTTGTTTCCTGAATTTTTAATGACCTTTACTATACGTCAAAAAACAATAAATCATCTCAAAATCTACATCTAGTATGCGGATACAGGATAATTTTAAATGTTACTTCAATAAAAGATCATGCTTACGTCATAAAGCCTTGTAATCTACATTATATCCATTGAATACGAGAGGCAATGTAAGGGATCTCAAGCTCCACATTTGAAGTAAGATCGTGATGACGGCAAGGTTGGTATCAAAGTAATACTCAGCTATATTGTGCATTTTATATTACTGTACATTTACAAAATTATTTGTTGATAAATAATACAAACGAAAGGTTGAAATGCATTTGTCGGAAATTTTGTATATTAAATCCTGTATCAAAGGCAATGTATTTTACCATCTCCTAAATAAAAAAATAATAAAACTCGCTAGCTCTGCATACTATTAAATAAAAAATAAATACAAATTATATACAACACTGGCAGTAATAGCTCCAATAAATAACATTTAAACACCTTGTTCAAAATTTGCCGAGACTCATTTTTCTAATGTGCGTTGAATAACATTTCTACTACACATTTCAGATTTTTTTCAACTAATATTCGAGTTTTAACCATGCAAATGCTTAATAAATTGTTTTGTCATATCAGGATATCATTTTTTACCGAATATAGCAAAAGCTCCGTTAAAATAAGGCCATTTAAAATCTTGAAGAGGGTATTAAATATAAAAATCTGAGCAGAAATGTCGAAACACATTATCCGTCCGACATCTTTCGTGGATCAGTGGCAGTAAACAACTGTCTTTTAAAGCTATAAAGCATTCCTTTTTTACAATATACACATAAATACACGTAGCTTATGGCAAAGAGAATCATAAAAGATTATAAAAGTCACGCCTCAATGTGAGGCAAAGGCTTGTATTAAAATAGGTTCATCAAGTTTCTTTTATTAGAATTAACTTCATATCAGTCGTTGGTTCTTGCAAATTTCAACGCCTGATTTGTGTTAATTCCAAACCTATAAGTGCCAATTTTGTTACAATTTTCTTGGTTGTCATGTTGACAAACTTACACTGACACATGTTTGAAATTACATTTCACTCTTCTTAATGAGTCTCCTACTCTGAATTATAAACATGTATCGGGATACCTTGAGGAACCTAATTTTTATAGAGTATTCGTCAAAATTTGTTATAGAAAAATTTGATATGGCAGTGTTAATATAAAAATTTTAGCAGCTGTTGTTGTTAAGTTAGGACTGTACACCGACTTTCTTGTATACGGGTTGTTCCTAAAGTTTGGCCTTTCTTTCACACGGCTATAGTTCTTGCAGAAATAGTAAATTTTCCTGGTAATGCAAATACTAAAATTCCAATATTGAACCCGTTGTGTAGGTAAACTGTTTATAAATCGCATTTGAAAAAGCTGAAAATGACACGCCACTATAGGAATAATGGGTTTGTCGATATCATGTTAGGTTACAGTGTCTTCAAGATTTGTTGAGGTTGAATTCAGATCATTTCCATGCACGTGTCTTAAACAAGTAAAAGGTGAGCACTGTCTTCAATATTTTCTGTTAAGTTTTTAACTGTTTCATCGCATATTTGCTTGATTACTTCAAGCGTAGGCAGAGCCGCTGGGCACATTACAAGCTTGGGGCCTGCAGCTGAAGGGGCCTCAGTATAGAGCGTAATACGTCAGTCATTTTTTAAGTTTCGTTTGATTTTTGAGCATTTGAGGTCCTAAGAACGGACCCGGTGTGCCGATACGGTCAAGATGAAGTAGGGCCTAGTAATTTCTATAACTCTGTCGTCGAACCAGTTTGGCGAAATCTTACCTACACTTTAGAATGTGATAAAACAACGGAAGACACAGACTAGAGAAGTTACCAGATTTTTGGAAAACGTGCAATAGTTTACCTGCCATCATTTTTAAAAATGTACAGCTCTCAATGAGTGATCCATGACAACAGTACTCTGCCGCAATTTTTACCATTTACACACACGCTAGAAAATTAATACTAAAATACTGGGCAGTTATTCCTTAAAAAATAAACGCGAAAAGAGAGAAAATCTGTAAGAAGATCCGACATCTGATTCTTGTTACGTAAAGCGACATAGACGTATTCTGTTCGCACGCCTCCATGCGTGGTCCTATTGAAGCTGCGCCTGCAGCTGATTTGGTCTCTTTCTTCCTCGGAACATGTGCCCGTGTTCCCAAGTTCGAAATCGATTTAGGTTATCTCCACCGCTAGGCCTATGTTGGCATCGGGCAGACAGTTACCACAGTAACCGCCACATTTCGCACTGACCTTGGTTGCCTGTGAACAAAAAATGGCGTCAAGTAGATTGACTATAGCACTTCTCATGCAACGCTGTCACTAGTTTATAGATGATTATTTTCGTTCGAAGTAAGCCCCTTTTAGAAAAGATTAACTACTGACATGTATAACAGAAGCATTAAATATATCAAGTCAGTCAAATACGCACACTTTAATTTACATTTTTATTATAGTTTTGAGTACCACATTTAAGATTTGCAAGGTTTGCCTCCCGCTTGATACATATCATAATATATAAAAAGTTCCCCCTTCCTGATAACTAACCGCCCCAGCTAAAAAAAAATCCGTCACCCGTATCTGATGTCGGGATATTCAAATCCGCGAGCTTTAGAGCTAATGCGTTAACACACCGAGCTACCCAGGTCCAACCGCTCTCGCAACACCATCATCTTCTCTTTTAGTTGCACTAGACGCGGGTCGGAAGGTGATCTTGGTCTTACGTTTCATCTAATACATGAAGAAACAAATTTTAGAAACTTACCGTCCTCCTGCTGAAGTCCATGGATGGATTATGCCCGATCTTCTGCCACCGAACATTCTTCCCCAGCTTGAATGATGTCCGTGAAAGATCCACACTGAACTTGCCTTGCGCGCACCCTTCGATGGCGCTGTAGCAGTCTCCGGCCGTTCCGTAGGGCACTGCTGTGCCCTTCAGCTGTTGCGAGAATGTGTAGTCATCGCCTACAATGCGCATGGTCGTGATGTTCAGCCGCACCTTCCAGAAACGCGTCATTCCAGAGCGATCGGGACCGACCTTGTCGCATGCGCAGTCGTCCTTACGGGTTCCACCGTACGGGCAGGAATGGATATTTAGCAATCTGGAATTATTAGGAATTGAGATAAAACGCAGTTTGATGGAAGCATTAAGGCTACCCAGTGCCCAGCGGAGCGCGACCTTGAGAATAGGCTGTTGGACACATTTTATTAAATAGTTAATATTTGTTCTATTAGACCAAAAAAATACCATATTTTTTCGGACCTAAAAGACCTAAAAACTTTATTTTAAAAATATACTTTTCTTAGACATGTATGGTCTGACGTCATACCATTTGTAAACAGCAGCTGACAGCAGCATAACCTAACAAACTTTTATACATGTAAACGTGACTTCTCGTTTACTTTTTTTTTATTTTATCGCCCGAGAATATATAAACAAATCTATAAAGTCCCCAGGGAAGCTTTGGATTAGAGTGCACAGAGAAATAAACAAACGCAACATTGTGTATTGCTTGGAGCATAGACTATGTTAAGAAATATGGTATTAGATAAAATTATTCTGAGGTTACAAGGCATGAGCTTAGTTCCGAATGACTTCCAGAGAGGAAGATTATGTGTACATACTTATTTTTGAATCCAACGTCCATGATTGTTTTTTTTTTTCAATAAAACGAGAAAGCCATAACTTTTTACGTTGATTAAGAGTTTCTTAGAAATATATAAAGAAGACAACGTTAGTCCACGAGTGACATACGGATGACGTTTATTTGTTTACAATTTGTACGACGTCACATCATGGCCGATAGAGTTTTCACCGTTTCACGCAGTTATTAAGTTAGCCTACAATGTTGTATCAGACACTGCATTAGCATAAGATAACAACTTCTCGCTAATCAGTTGTTTACTTAGTATCTCTATTTATCGATAGTCTATTGTTTGTCCATTGTTTACTGTTATTGTCTATTTTCTGATGATGGTTAGTCAGAATTTCAAATTGTATAAATAGTCTCCCTGGAATTTGAAGTGTATTCAATACCTGGCGCGACACCGTAATGTATGCTAAGTCGTAGGTTCAGTACCCGGCGCGACACCGTAATGTACCCTAGGTGGAGGAGGAATAGGCTACACAGCCGATATCAATTTGAGTGTTTCGTTAGAAGAAGACATAACATGATTTTTGCTTTTACGAGATTTTCAGGTTATCTTTTAAGATACAGCAGTGAGATAAACAGCAGATTCTAGAAACTGGTTACACTAGAGCAGGGTTTCCCAAAGTGTGGGTCGCGACCCCCTGAGGGATCGCAATGATGCACTATAGAGCCGCCAGGAATTCCAGAATAAGACAAAAACAGCACTTAGTTAAAGCGTGTATTTTTATTTTAATAGGGCCTTGAATAAAAATTAGCTAATGAAACACAGATCTAAATATTAATAAGTCTAGTGAGACAGATCACAACTGTTAAAACAATTGTTGAAATTGTATGTATTTAGTTTAAACTTAATAAGTAAAGTATTATTTGTAAAACCATCGGCTACTCGTAAATTAGGCGCGTTATTTTTGTTACTATTTTTGCTTGGATGATGAGTAGGGGGGAAATAGGGGGTCGTGAACAATGTTTTTTTAAAAACGTTAGACAAGTTTGTGAAACACTGCTCTAGATAATGTTTTTTTCCTGTTAGCGATCATGCTTGGTTCTTTAACTAACGCAGTGACAATAAAATATTTTATGATTGATATTAGATATATAACATATGTGTACTGGGGAGACTTAAAGTAGACGGAAAAACTTTTTTTTTTGGTCGCCATTCTTTTAGATGCCACTAGCTTTGTATGCGCGTTACACTAGGCGTGTTTGATTATTTTTCATACCTTTTATCATAGATTTCAGCGAAGTTCTGTGCATCCTGATGTAAACTGATATATTCTTGAGGTTCCGTGGTATCCATCCTATAACAATGTATTTGTACTGGTCTCCCCTTGAGGGATATGATATAGTCTTTGTTCTCGTTGGTCCTCATGTATTGCTTCATTTCTTTGCAACTTCTAGGGAGACCTGTAATCACAAATTATTCGTGCTTATTCCAATGTTTGATTATTTTTTTTTTGCTGATATTGCTCCATTAGCTTCACTATGAATCCGGGTAAGTTAGGAGATTTATTTATTCTGGTTTAACTATAACTACATGTCTCTGACACTATTGCTTAAAGCATCAGATATTAACCTATCGAAGAAAACCGTGGAAAATCCGCCTGTAAAAAATGTTTGCATACAAAATCAAGTAAAAACTGTAAAATGTGACACTCTTGGCAGCTGACAAGGCTACTCCTTCCAGTCGAGGTATATTTTTGGACTGAGTACAAAACTATTACAAAATAAGTAAGAACATGAATATATACACTGGTTCTGTCAAAAGAACATAAAATATGCAGTAGTACAAAACTAATTTTATGGAAATAAAATGTTATGACGTTGTTGGTTTGACATGTAATGTATTCTACTAAAATTTATCCGGTGGGAAATCCAGAAGAGTTAAATGAGTGTTCCTTTAATTTAGAAACTACGAATACATTTATTTCCAATATCACAACAAAAAAAAACGAAAGTGAATTATATCGTCTTAAAAAATAATGTAAATAATGCATTAAAACCTATTTTATTAAAAATGCGATTTTTTGTGCCTAATTACCATGTACTCACATCTAAACTGATTGCATTTCCGTTTCCTTGGTGGTTTCAGGTTCCTTCTGCAAAATCTCCTTTGTACCTTTTGCTTCGTCCTTACGTCTACGCAGTGTACCCTTCTAGTTTGCCTGCCCCTCTTTCCGCATTTGTGAGAACACTACGAAATAAGTAACAATCAATAAAATTTCTCATGATGTTACCAAAAATGGAGGTTTTAATAAGAAATTCGAATTTGAGTGATAAAAAAGCAGGTGAATAAAGTTGCATTATGTTAAATTGCTAATCCAGGAAGTACGAGGGTTGTTTCAAAAATAAGGTTCCCACATTTTTTTCGGGTACAAGGAACTTTTTATTTGAAAAATGAATTCACCATTCGAAACGTCGATCCTCAAGTTATTTTTCTCTATAGTCGCATTATTTTAGACGTGAAATCCACTTTTGCACTTCCGTTTGCAGCCCGTTTAGAAACTTGGTAACTGCTCCTTGCGACTCCTCGTCCGTCTCGAACCGTTGACCGCCTAGGTGCTCCGTCAATTTGGGAGACGCTATGCCAGTGCTGTAAGAGTAAGGGGCAACGACTTCCCAACCAAATCGCTCGATTAAGTCCTTGGTTTCTTGTACGACATGAGGATGCGTATTGTTCCAGTACAGTCTTACGCTTTGGTGAGTTTTAATTTTGCTCAATCTTCGCCACAACTTCCTCGGAAATCGACGTTCTCCTGCTTCGTTGTTCATGATAGTCCGTGTGGCCGTCAGAGCACTCATTTCACCGTTTGAGAACATGTTGAATGTTTATACACATTTCCCCATATTCTCCACTCAAGTGGCGATGAATTTCTATGGATGGTAACGTTTTTGCCTGCCAAAATCGGATGACCGCACGAGCATTGCAAATAGGCGCTTCTTGTTGGGATCGGTGGAGTGGGAGCCGACCAACACGACGGTGTTGCCAGATTTCGCCTACCATCACGCGCCGAAAAGATGCTCATTTTTGAGATCACCCTCGTATCTTCGTATCCGTTCTGAAAAGTATTCTGATTCGTTTTTTTTTTGCATATCTTAATTTGATATTTGAAAAAGTGCGAAATATGTCATTTTCGACCCCGAAAAACAACAAAGTAAAACGGAAATTTTAACGTTGTCAAGTTTACCAGATATTCTTCAAAAGTGTATAAACACAATCCTAAAGCATTTTACTATACAGGGAAAACCAATATTGTCTGACGGCTTCAGTTCAATGTGTACGAGAGAGAAGCGCGAGAAGTGTGTATCAACACATGTTAAAAAGAGATAGAAGCCGGCTGAAGAGCAAAGCTGATCACCACATTGCCGAGTAGCGGTGACGCAGAAGGTCGTGCAATCGGCCGCGTTGCAAATATGTTACACCAGAAAATGTTTGCTTCTACAGTAGGTTAGGTTACTCTTAAACCCAAGAAGGAAGTCTGTTACATGAACATTTAATTTAATATTTAGTTTTCATTTTGATTAGAATTATTAATTTCAGTTTCAGCGATCGGTCGGGAAATGTAACAAATTTCATTAAGCTATACAACTAAATCACTGTCTGCGTGTACGCAGGTGAAAACCAGATGGATACTCACCAAAATCGCTCACATCTACGATCATGGAGGTGTAAACCTTGCATTGGAATGTACGAGATGCGGTGTTGCAAAGCGGACCAACGATGCAATGTTGCAGAATTTGAGGCGAACCTGACCTTTTATTCCGACCAAAAATGGAACGCCGTCAGGACCGATCCAGAATCGATCGTAAACAGATTGAACATATTTCACCATTAAAAAATGTGTACGCTCAAAATAAAACCATTATTTGGTCGAAGAGAATAAACTAACGCATTTTTTTGACTTGCATCTTAAATCAAGGAACTGGTGTAACATATTGGCAACGCGGCGGATTGCCTCATCAGCGTTGCTAGGTAACGCGGTGATGAGCATGTTTATCCAGCCGGATGCTATCTCTTTCTAACATATGTGTCTATACCACTTCTCTCTCGTACACATTGAACTTAAGCCGTCAGACAAATTTGGTTCTCAGTGTATATTGAACACGCGCTTGATTAACAATTAAAAATCAAAGGTTGATGTTTAAACAATATTTAGAAACCATTTTTCATATTGTTTTCGAAGTCGAAAATAGCATATTCTGCACTTTTTCAAGAATTTAATCGCTTGTATCTAGAAAACTTTAGAGAGAACTTCATCCTTGTTCAGAATGACCCAAAAAAACCTGAAAAATTTTGTTCGGAGCAAAAAAGCATTGGATTCCATCAAGATTTGTTTATACATTTTTTGAAGCAGTTTTGGACCAGTCAATATGCAGATTCTCTGAATGGTGTACTTTTTAAATAGGATTCTGCAAAAAAACGAATCGGATGTTTCCCTTTAACCGACTACGTAGCCGTTTCATAATTATTGGCAATCGTCAGCTCGGTCCAGATGGAACAACATACGAAAACTGAGCAAAGTAACCCTTGCCTGTCTGTAAAGTTTTAATATATGCTTTGTGGGTTTATTGTGCTAAAAGACATTTGCGAATCTTTTCATTGACTTCGTAACTGTGTGATTGTTGGAAACTTTGAATATACCTACCTCTCTCCAAGGTTCCGGTTGCCATATGAATTCATCTCCGCATTTGCTGAGAATACATTTTGCCGTAGTGGGAGGCTTGTCCCGGAAGGAGCAGTAATTGTTTTCCGAAATTACGTTTTGGTAAACTTCCGGTAGCGAGACAGGATCTATAAAACCGCCATGTTGGACTTTGTGACAAGTGACGTTGCGAGTCTTGGTACCCATTCCACATGTAGCGGAACACTAAAAATTAGACTTTCTTATTAGGAATAATGTTTTTATGCAAAAATTGGACTAGATTTTCAAATATAAATAAGAATTGATCTTGATAGGTTTCCATTTTTTGTTTGTGGTTGAACTTATAAGAGCAAACGTTCGATTTCTTGTAATTTTGAAGTATAGGTAACGTAACAATGGTATTTTTATTTTAGTTTTGATACGCTATATTTTAATCTTTCATTACAAAATATATAATAATATATTCAAAAGCTATAAATTAAAAATATTGATGTGCATGCGTAATGGAATAGGGAGACTAGAAGTCAAATGCCTACAAACTACTTATAAGGGTTGTTAGTAAAGCTTATAACGTTACAGTTTGACGAGAATCGCTAGTGACGTTTAGTTTTGAACACTTCAATGCTTTGGGGTTATACCCTCAATGTTTTGAACACTAGTACAACATCAACAGAAGCGTACATTTAGATACCATAGTGTGCCATGAAGTATCATGGTAAATAGTGTATGGAGATTGACAAATTGAAAGTACACGATGTACCATGTTTGTTCATACTTAACCAAGTCTTTTTTAGCAGACTTTCTTTTCCTGAATTTCGAAAATGATATTTAGCCTAATCATATTAGCCAATTTCCCCGAAATAATTGTAAAGTCTGGTTTTAGTGATGCAAGTTGTTCAAGGGGATATTTAAAACATAGACGTTAAAAATGGGTACACCATTTTTTTGTGGGAAACTTTTTATTTGGCAACAAAGAATGAGAAAACGTATTTTTTGGGATTCAATCGAAAGCGTTGAGAGGAACGAAAAAACTTTTCATATAAGATTCGTAGGTATTTATGAGACCTACAAAATGAGATCACACGTAAAAAGATCCGTCTAATAGCAAACATGATATGGCCGAAAAACAAGGCAAAATGCAGGTTTTGGCACTTGTTGGTAATGCGACGATAATTTCACGCAATTACTTGAAATTCTTCAAATCCGTAGGATTAATAATTTTAAATAACAGCAACAAAATTGGAGTATATTGGTCAAGTAGTTTTTTGAGAATTTTTAATTGTTTATCCCAAAACACCTGTTTTCCGACAATCATTACTAGTTTATTGAGCAATATACAGGGTTCGTTGAAAGAGCATTTAATAGCAAAATACACGTGTTTACTTTGCCGATATGAATCACAAACCATTAAGAAAGATAAATGTATTTTTGTGCGAAAAACAAAGGTTACGTTTTTTTTCTTCTAAACAAACTCAAAAATTTCGTATTTGTGAGTAACTGAACAAATGCGCTAAGATATACGAAAAAAATACATTACTATATATAGTTTAAAACAAAGCGGATGTATGTATCATATTTTGTTGCGAATCACTCTCAAATTCGAAATGTTTGAGTTTGTTTAGAAGAGAAAAACGTAACCCTTCATTTTTTGTATAAAAATAACATTTATCTTCCTGAATGGTTGCGCTTCATATCAGCAAGGTAAGCTAGTGCACCTTGCTATAAAATGCCCTTTGAACTAACCCTGTATATTGCTCAATAAACTAGTAGTGATGGCAGGAAAACAGGTGTTTTGAGATAAACAATTAAAAATTCTCAAAAACTACTTGACCAATCTACTTCAATTTTGTTGTGGTTATTTAGAAGGACGAATCCTACGAATTTGAAGAATTTCAAGTATCTGCGAGGAACCATCGTCGCATTACCAACAAGTGCCAAAACCTGCAGTTTGCCTCGGTTTTTGGCCATAACTTTTTTGCTATTAGTCGGATCTTTTTACGTGTGGTCTCATTTTGTATGTCTCATAAGTACCTAAAAATCTTATATGAAAATTGTTTTCGTACCTGTCAACACTTTCGATTGAATCCCAAAAACACGTTTTCTCATTCTTTGTTGTCGAATAAAAAGTTTTCTAACAAAAATTGGTGTACCCATTTTATGTGTCCGTGCTTTGAATCCTCCCTTGAACAGCTTTCAATAAAACCAGACTTTACAATTATTTTGCCGTTGAAATTGATTTCGATGGCGCCTTGTGACGATATACTTGATTAGCTATGATAATTTTGACACTGCCATGATAATTTGAATATAAAACATCAATATAATCAGATGTCAAAATTATCATAGCGAATCAAGTATATCGTCACAAGGCGCCATCTAAATCAATTTCAACGGGCGAAACTCATTTAGAATCAAGCCCCAGGGGTATTTTCGTCTGATATGATTAGACAAATATGTTACATTTGCGAATTGAGACCTAGCGATTCGCGTGTTGTAGCAGAAAGAGCACTTACAGAGGACCAGTAGCTCTCGATCCAGGCGAACCTGCAAGCGTACTTCTCGCAGGCTTTGCTAGTCTTCGGTCTTTGGAGGCCGTTGCCCAAACACAGTTGGTCCACAACTAAGCTTTCAGTGAGGGTGTCTTCGCAGTTCAGTTTCCTGGATCTTGTACCGCGACCACAAGACGTGGAACACTGTAGATGTGCAGCAGGTGTGCGAATGGTGTGCGAGAAAAAACGGTTTTTGTTGGTGATAAAGCTTGTGGTTAGGTGGGTGGGGCGCCAGGAAAAGTATAGTGGTGTAGCCAGATTGTTATACAATAACACAACTCAAGCATCATACGGAATATAGATAGCAACGTTGGCTATTTTTACCGCCTACCTGGCGACGATACTTGACGTGTAACTCTACCTCCCGCCTCCTTCTACCAAAGGACATATCGGTCTACTACCAGCCCTTAGTGAATGTTGATGTTTACGAGGATAGGGTCAAAAGTTCTCGATCTGACTATAAAATACTGCTTTTTTCAATTTAAACAGGATTTATTTTTTTACATAATCGTCTTAGACTCCGACACATTTAGTCCAATACAGAGTGTAAAGTTAGTAGTGGATCAACGGAAGTCAGGTGATAGAGGGCCTCAAATTTTATAGTTCAGGAGATATTTGCAATTTTGTGAAATTTCGAAAAAAACGGGATAATGAACTTTCAATCGCAATTACAACTAAAACCATTAGGCTTAGGGCTGTGATTTTTTTTTCTGAGATGAGCTAAATGGTTACTTTTAGCAATGGTTATGTCACTTTTTAACAGAGTAAAAAATCTTAAATTCATTTTCTTGTGAAAAATCTCTTTCATCACTCAACTTTGGAGGGCAGTAAAAAAATTGAGATTGTATTTCATTATTCATTTTATTGTAAAAACTATTTCAATCTATGTAGAATAAACCCTGAAAATTTCAGCTTGCTACGATGAGTGTAGCATGTCACATTCGTTGTTGTGATGCGATAAACGTAAGAAACGCAATAGAGTCCTTACCACCTACAAGTATAGAACATATTGTGTTTAGCCGCTCTTTATGGTGATTTACCGACAAATGTGGAAGATAATTTAATTTAACTAACTTTTGAAGAAAATGGCATTAATTTCTATACACCTTCTAATAAAATTGTCCTTTAGTTTTTGAAATGAATATGCGTTGTCCATAATTTTTATTTTTGCTTCATCAATTTTCTGGCGCAGTTGGTTGACATTTGTATATTCAAATGTATAGATTATCCCCTTATAAAACCCACATATAAAAAAAATCTAGAGGATTTAAATCGGGTGACCTTGGAGGCCATCGTATGTGTCCACCTCTACCTATGCAACGCCCAGGAAGGGCACTGTCTAAGTAATGCCGTGTATCCCGTGCAAAGTGGCATGGGGCACCATCGCATTGAAAATACATGCGGCTTCGAACGTCCAAAGGTACATCCTCTAGCAGCTCATGCAAACTGCTTTGTGAAAAAGCAAGATATGACTGATCATCCAACCTGGCGAGCAATTCATATGGTCCAATTAATTTTTTGTTGGGTACTCCAGCCCATAAATTAACGCCGAACTGACGTTGAAAGCTGTGTCGGCGAATATTCGTGTGGATTTTCCACTCTTCATGAATGGAAATTGGGCATGTTGAATTTACTTTTCGCTTGGAAGCAATTCTTGTACTTTTTGTACATTGTAAGGATGCATGTCCTCCGAGCGTAGTATTGTGTGCACTGAAGTATGAGATATGTTTCTGCTTCGGGCAATGATTCTGGTGCTTATAGAGGGATCTCACTCGGCTGCTTCTATTATATCTTCTGTTTTTTCTGGACGTATCCTCGGCGGCGCTCCTAGGTGACGATAAGTGCCTAGTATGGGGCCCTCCATATACGCATTATGGACGCGTACAAAAACGCGGTAGTCGGGATATACAGGCGGTTGTGGTCCACCTCTTCTAACCACATACTCCCAAAACATGCGTTTGTATTTCTGCAAAATCTCGCGGAGAATATGACATAATTCTACTCAGATGCCAAACGTTAGATACAAATTCCGCGCTGGACCATTGCCTGACTTAGTAATTTCGGTCGGACTGAAGATTGGACGCTCCCGCACCTGGAATGCCCAAGCTCATTAAGCTGATTTGGCTATATGCATAAAAAATCCGCCATTTTGATTTTACAGAATGTTAATATACACAGTATCGCTCGCACTGCTAGAACGAATCTAGCAGTACCTCATATGTCAAAATCCATCAAGTCGTTTGGACTGTAGCTCGTAAAATAGAATTTCTTGTTTACATGTATAGATACTCACCTGCGTCAAACATACAGATTTTTCAAGGTGAGTCACTTATCGTAGCAAGCTGAAGTTTTTAGCGTCTTTCTACAAGGATTGAAATACGTTTTACAATAAAATGAATAATGAAATACAATCTCAATTTTTTTGCCGCTCTTCAAAGTTGAGGGATGGAAGAGATTTTTCACAAAAAAAGAATTTAAGATTTTTTGCGTTGATATCTAATTAGCTCTGTTAAAAAATGACATAACCATTGCCAAAACTAACCATTTAGCTCATCTAAAAAAAAAACCCTAAACCTAATTGCGATTGAAAGTTCATTATCCCGTTTTTCTCGTATTTCGACAAAATTGCATACATCTCCTGAACTATAAAATTTCAGAACACACCTATTCGATATGTTTTGAGGCGCTCTATCACCTGAAATCCTTTGATCCACTACTAACTTCACGCCCTGTATATTCATCTACGGCCCCCTCAACTTTTTCATGAGATCCAAAGCGTTTTCAGAAAGGAATATCTTCAATTCTTGAGATGGAAGACTGAGGGTGCAAAGTCAAGAGAATACTTGTCATCTTGACATGCATCATCCAACACGATATCGCGGATCTTTTCGATGACTTCAGGTGTGGTTGCGGTTTTGGGCCGTCTTTCACGAGAGTCATCTTCAAGGAAACTACGACAACGTTCGAGTTTCGCTGTTTTATACTTTAAATCGAAGGAGCGTAACTTTTTTCAACTTCAGAAATTTTTTACTATCTTACATGAATAATTTACTAACAGCACCCTACTATATAAAACGATTATATCCACAGCGTAGTGTTTTAAATAGTAGCTTGAAAATTAAGTTATGTGATGCGCTTATAATATCTCGCCCATCTTACTGTGACAGCATATACGAGTACTATATGGCCCAGCTCTTTTAAAAAACGATTACTTAAAATTACAGCGAGTACAAAAATCGTGCCTGTGATTCTCTTTTGGTATAAGAAGGCTTGATCATATGAGCCATATGTTCAAACAATGCAACATTCTAAGTTTAGATAGATTGAGAAAATTGCATTTCCTATCACTAGTCCACAAGGTTCTCGTGAACAAAAATCCGGAATGCCTTTTAGATAAAATTCCAAAATTTGAAAATAGCAATTTATTACATACTAGAAATAGGCGAATGATCGTTATATCCCCTCACAAAACATCAACCTTGAAACGCAGCTTTTCATATAACGTAGCCAAAACACATACCTGTAATTCTGTCCCAAATGATTTCTATGACTTCTCTTTATTGAACTTTAAGAAAAAGGTAAATAATTTGTATCTGCCTGACGTGTGAAGGATCCTATAGATATGCTGACTCTGTTTACGCCCACTTCTTTTCTACTTGTCTCTCTTTCCCTTGTGTTCTACTAATTGTTGATACAAAATACTTTTTCGTTACCTTCCAAAATATATTATGATTTGCTGATAGGATGTAGATAGCTCCACCAGCAAGAAAAGACTTTTAATTCTACATTGTATTGTGAAAGTTATCGTTGTTAAATGGATGAGCTGAAACTCACTAGATTTTTTTTATTGTTAGTTCCTTTCTCTTAGGCACTTGGTACATCTTACAGAATAGTTCTTATGACTATCATTGATACTTATATTTATCTTTATTATTGGGTTTTCCCTTAGATATGTTCATGATATACGAGTAGATTCAATTTTTTTTTATTTAACACTCCACCTTGCCAATTTTGCACTTATGCGGTTTTCAAGATATTATTCTTTTGTTTTATTTTGTGTATGTAGAATTGAATATAGGCACATTATTATTATAATTATTATTATTATTATTATTATTATTATATTCGAGCTTATCTATTTTAATGAAAGGCAGCAGCGGTGGCCGCAGTGGTAGACTCTTCGGTCTCTTGATTAGCCTCCGTGCGCTGTGCGGGTTCGGATCCCGCCCCAAGCGAAATTTTTTTCTTGGCTATGGATGTTGTGATTGTCCGTAGGTGGTAGACGGTCTGTACTGTCGAGCGCGGAGGTACCACCCGGCGGATGTCGTAGGCGGGGCCAGAATGTGTGCATGCTGCCTGTATCCCCCTAGACCCCCACGGTACCCCAAGGGTGTTTAGGCCTTAAGCCTTCGTGGTTGTTTTAGTATAAAAAAAATCATCGTAAAATGTTGACTCAAAATTTGATGTACACAAATTACTCGAGAGAATAGGTTGAAACTTATGAAACACGCAAATGACATGTGCACCCATAGAGGAATTATAAATGTACGCTTATTGGAACGCCACGTTAGTGTCAGGACGAGAACTGTTCACCTTATCCTCGTATACTGATTTAAATTTTCTTTACATACCTGGTTGGCACAGTACTCATACGTATACTGTATAAACATGTGTCATCTTAAGTTTTATGTCCAAAGAAATTAATGTTTGATTTTTACTATAGTGTTTACGTTTTACGTTCCTTTAAACGCCTTTTAGACTGTCAGTTGACTAAAAATAGTTATGTATGTCAATCGAAACGTGGTAAAAGAAATCTTGTAAACAAATAAAATACAAATCTGCTTTAACATAAATTTTTTGTTAAAATTTCGGTTTTGGCTTGAGTCGAAAATATGCACTTGTGTCTGTTCGTAAAAATGGCAACGTCGCGAGCAATTGACAAAAGCTTGACCAATCGCCGAAGGGGGATTTGATCATTTGAGATGGAGAATTCTAGAAGCTACACCACTAAAGCAAAGAAAAAGTAAAATTTCTGAGAAATAATACCCTGCTCAGAAATATATGTGATAACTCAAACTACTACCGAAAGCAAATGCATCTCTCTAGTAACTACGTGGAAAACATTATCACTTGTGTGGTCATGAAGCATACCTGTTTCCAAGCTCCTACTCTCCACCTGTATCGTTGCTTAGCGACTTCGTTCGAGTATAATCTAGGAATATCGTTGCTAGAACGAACACTTGTACATTCCGTGAGATCACATTTTGTCGACTCGTCTGGTTTTCTTGATATATCGCATTGGTTCTCGTTGAGAATATTACCTACAAAATTAAATAAAAGTATACATATGAACCGAATGTGTAAATGCTGACTAAAACAATTATATGCTATGAACAAATTTGTTATACGGAATTCCACAAGGAATCGTGAATACGTCTTCATGTTTAGCTTATACAGGATACGGCAGCATAAATTCCTTTCCACAAAACTTAGTAAAACCCATAGTATGAATCTGAACATTTTTAGTAGATTTTTATAATGTTGGCACATGCCTAAAGTTTTGTTTTACAAAGTTTTGAAGATCAAATCGGATAGGTGAAGTTCCTCCAAACCGATTTCTGACGATTGTCATTATTTTTGTCAGCGTAGCAGGAGCTATGTAATTTCTTCCTGGATGTTGGTTTCCAAATCTTGTAGGTTTCTTGGACAGTTTACATAAACACGGGGTTTCTAAAAACCCTATAGAAAAAATTACAAGGTGCCAAATCAGGAGAGCGAACCGTCCACTCCAAATTGCCCTTCATTCAGATGAGGCGCTCTCTGACGTGTTTCCTAAAAACAGCCATCGATTTCTTGAAGTGAGAAAGACCACTAGCGCTCCGATATGCCATCAACTGACTTAATGGCTCGCGTTTTGAAAAAAGAAGTTATGCTGCCATACCGTATATTACTCTGATTTTTCATTCTAGTTTCATCAATAATTATTTTTTAATGGTTAATAACCACCAACTGGATCAGAAATCCTTAAAAATTGCTTGTCTCTGGAAACTTACGCGAGTTATCCATACATCTAACTTGTCTGTGTCTTTGACAACTAGAGTCGCAATTTGGACTCCAGTCTCCTGTAATCCAAGCCGGACAAGGGATATTGTTGCACTTCACGATGCTGTTCGGCTTATGAGCTGGGTCGCACAAATTTTCATCTTCAACTTCATTTTCGTTGATGCATTTGTATTTTTGCTGCATGACCCCTCCCCCACAACTTTTTGAACACTGGACAAAATAAAAATAACAAAAAGTCGTATCATCATATAATACTAGAGAATTTTTAAGCTTATATACAACTAAAAACTCGATAAAAACCTATATGAGTAGAGATGTTACGTTTGATTTGAAATTATTTATTCTAAGATTGACAGTTGTGATGTGACGTTATTTCAGAACATAATTTTGATGCTAAATTCAAATGTAGTCTGCATGATATCGTTGTTATAATCAAGTAGATACTATTTATAGTTTATAGATGACTTACCGAAGTCCATCTGTAAGGCGTCCATTGATAAACATGTCTGACGTAAGGTTGAATAGTGTTGTCAAAGTCATCCTTCTGCCCATATCGTCTTTCGTATGAAGTCAGAATCCGCTATAAAAATGGTTCAAATAAAGAATCTGAGTGGTCAAAGTTGGATCCATATTTGTGCATGGTTTTATTCACATGTCATATGGCTAGGTTATATCCGTACTGATACATAGAATTGACATAATGGGTCATTCACAATAATCTATTCTTGCAATTTAACGCGGATGTCACACGATTATTTACTGCGGTCCGTATCATGAGTATTTACTGATCATTCCGTCAGTGTCGGTAGATTTCTACGTAACCCCGTAAAAATACCATTCTTTAAATGGAAGGACTATTTATTTCCATTTTCAAATGCGGCCCAGTTCATATTTTTGTAAGGTCATTATTTTTTATGATGCAATGTTGACATGCTTAGATTGAAGTTCTAGTACCCCTTAAGTGTAACTCCTAAACTCACCTCGCATTTCTCCCTGTAACACACGCGACTCTCATTGGGCATAGGTTCATCGGCACAGTAACTTTCTTCCACCGTCTTCATATCATCATCATACTTGACACATCGGTATTTCCTCCTTTCTACGCCTTCTCCGCACGACACGGAACAATCAAAGTAGGCGTCGGTGGGTGCCCATCGTCCGCACGGTCGCCTGTTGCACGGTTCCCGCACCAGAGGGCGTCGCGATTTATCGCAGTGCGACTCTGGATGGATGCGGTCGTTCTGGACGCAGTATACGGTGCGGTTAAAGTAGCCTGAACGACCACAAGGAGCGGAACACTGATGGAAAGATAATGGGTTTAAATGTACAGAGCGTTCTAAAAAGATTTCGTAATAACACATATACCTCAAGTCTCAAGTTAACCGAGTTTAGTAAGAAAATGTATATGTCCGCCAACAGCATATTTAGGATCCTTATCTAGATCGACTTCCTTTCTTCCACTCGTAGCGGCACCAGCAGTCGGATGCTCTGCCTGGTAGTTGAACAACTTGTCGATATGGTTAGCTTACAGTGTGTGTCTTCAAGATGCTACCGATGCTTCGTGAGTAAAACCCGACCGTTTTACTGGACGTTTCCATCCTATGCCGCATAGGTTACTTATCTCGAACAGGAACGCCCTTGAGGGCACAGTAGAAGTAAGACAGTTCCAAATGTTTGCAGTTGAAGAAGAACGAACTTATTTCTTTGTATCGAATGACAACTTCAGACAGTACGAGTATTTATAAATATCTTGAGATAGGCGTCAGTGAAATTTCTTTTCAAATGGAGAGGAAGTACTTCTTTAGTTCTCTTTACGTTTTCACTGCTATTTGACTGAATATAGACTTTATTTCACTTGTAGTTGTTTCTAACAAGGACGGTCCAACCTTTTAGAAACAGTATTATAAAAAAATTCTTGAGAAAAAACGATAATGGAAGGAATGACTTCATTTTTGGGTAATTTTTGAGACTGAGTAAATACTTTTTAACGTAATGGTACCACTGTTTTAGTCCTTTCTTTTTACTTACAGGTGTTGTTTCCACTACGACCCAGTTGGGACAGCTTTCAGCGTTACATATCTGCTCCGTGACTAGCTCGGTGTTGTTACAATATGAGTCGTCGATGTGCGTATAACTGTCGTCTATGCACTTCGCAGTCCGTCTCTGGATTCCGCCACCGCATGATTTTGAACACTGCAACATATTTGTTTTGTACTAGTTGAAGATGTCAGAATTGTGCAAAAATTCAAGAGCTTTCTTATTCTTATGGAGAAGTGGTTGTACATAAGTTCATGAGGCGTATGAATCAATTTATTAGGAGATGACCATCTTCAAATAAGACAGCACAAAGCGCTATCTATTACCAGAATCGACCACAAACTAAAAATAAAGATTTCTAACGACCACAGTGGTGACCCAGCTCGATTCTGATGATAGCTGTCTTTTTGTGCTGTTTTATTTCGATAGACCATATATTTAGTATATACACTGGATAGAGGATCGTTGCTTAGCTTTCGTTTGTGGCTCTACCTGAGACGAAGCCTAGAGCATGCTGAGGAGTTGCCAAATAGCATAAAACAGCGTTTATAGTTGGCCGTGGGTGGACGGACGAACGAAAGCTATATTACTAGTTTATGATCATCTTGATTCCCTTAAAAGTAGACATGACGTAATGGAATCAAGAAGGTTGAATGTTTCAATATACAATGAATTTAAGGATTGGAAAAACTCTTTGAACTTTTGGCAAACGTAATCAATATATCAGATACAAACAATAAAAAATAAATTATAGAAGTAGGTGCTTTCATGTTTTTGCATTATGAACTACCTCATTTTAATGTCAGCTAGTATTTATCAGTATGTCATGAGAGCCACTGAGCGTCCTAAATACGAGTATATTCTAATTTGCCTAAAAAGTATTAATATGTGTTCTCTAATACATCCATAGCTAAACTGGATCGTGAACCAAACAGAATACATCAAGGTTATTCCCAAATCTTGAAACACATTCTTCAAAGAAACGAGTTATGAGAAAATATCAAATTCTTTAAATATCTTTGTGTAAAGTAAGAGCCAAAATCAGACAAATATCTTTTGGTGTGCAAGAAGGCTTTTGCACAACAAACTACATTTTTATAGTTATCTAGAATAAAAAAACCTACAGCTTGATCGTTCTCCAAATGCTGCTTTTTATATACAAATTAGAATACAGTTTGATATAATAAGACTCAACGAACTGTAACTTATATGTCTTTAAGTTCCTAATGATTGTTTTGCTATCTTTGCACTCTCTTGCAGAAACTATCGTTGCGACAGTTTTTTAAGTGTACCGCGGTATCAAAGGCAATTGACATGCATAATCCTAATTGTGCATACAAACAGTATATTAGGTTAGGATTGGACCAATTTTATTTAAATGGAATTTATTACGCTTAAATGAACAATGGATAACATCCTATATATTTAACGAAGATCCGTTTTGAATAAGTACAATAAATAGACTGATCTAAAACGAAAACACCAACATTTCTAGCTAAGGACCTAGTAGTAAGTTGATGTTGTGATTAAAATGTTGTTCTTTTCTAGATTTTATTTTGTGTTGGGTAATGATCTAGTCTGCAGCAATCAAGCAGACTGCATATTAAGTTGAAGTTCAATAGCTGACTACAGTGACTTCAAATAAAGGGTTTTTGAATAGGAGCTCTCAAATTTTGAGACAAAGTTATAGAATCAAAGATGAATTGAAAAATTTTCTATTTCTTGCTTTTTGGTATTAGCGTGAAGCTGAACAGTATATGCCACTCAGGTTTATTCTTTGGTGAGGATTTTGAAGATTTATACTATTTTATCGTCGTTATGTAATATTAGTTATTTTAACTCGGATGTTATACATATTAGAAGTCAAACATTACGCCAAGGAGTTACTGTATCGGAAAATTGAAGTATTATATCATTTGTAAAGATTATAATGTGTAAAATGCTACAACTGTAAACTGGAATACCAAGTACCAGAGCCACCAAATTAGCATACATATTTAAATAAAACTATAATTCGAACAGAAAAAGTGAGTTTCTCTATGGTCAGTATTTCAGATTCAGAACAAACTCTGGTTATATATGTTTACAGCTGTCGCACTTTACAAGGCATTTCAGTAGTGACATGTGACTTCCATATACTTGTATCTCATGTGGTAAATAAAAACTTGCAAATGCAGATCTCAGCTTATTTCAACTTACCTCGGACCATTGAGAGTAGTGCCATCTAGTGGAATTGCAGACAGTATTGCACATCTCTAGCTGTGGTGGTCTGGATAATACGTTACAGTGCTTTTCGTTTACGATTTCACTATGGTTGGGTTTGTTCTTGTACAGTTTGGTGCAGTTGTAATATACCCGACGTGTACTGTAATTAGAGCATCGAAGTTATCCAAAAAAACTATCCAACAGTTTTGCAATAATTTCATTGTTCATGTAGAGTATCTTACATTTACATACATACATACATATAACTTTTCCAAATTCAACCTAATAGCTCTTCTAGACGGATAATATTTTTACTGCATTATCTATCTGCAATACAGACTTCAATATAAAGATATCTTTGACAAAACGTAATGCATGCTCGTGAAAAAGGCTGAGCTATATAAGCTAGACATATTTGTCATATATTTTTTAATACGTCAAATCTGTCTTATTCCATCTACTTTTGACAGCCAATGCGTCAATCGTGCCTGATTGTGCCCGTCTGATGACAAATTTTGGCAAGTGTATGTTGAGTCCTACACATTGCGGTCAATATTCCCAAGATATTATGTCTGATTGCTGGCTTATAGTTGCCATAGCCATATATTGCAACAAAAATATTGCTCGTATAGAGGCATCATAACAGATAGAATACAACGAAACTGCGTCGCTGGTAAAGCTGGTATTTTCCCGACACACCGGATAGTCATCCAATATATTATTTTCAACCCATAAGCTTTTGTAATATTACAGCATGAGTGAGAAAATAAAATAAACAGATTTAGAGAATCAGGTGAAGCTGAAGAAGTTGAAGTGTAACCAAAGAGAAGTATCCGGGGAATTGTCTCTCCTGACTTCGTTCTAGATAACGTTAAGAAAGGAAATCTTGCAAGGAATATCTGAAGCTTATTATATAATTTACATGTCGAGAATACCCCATGCTTGTCTGGCCAATAAAACCACATGTATTGACAGAATATTCTTTACTGAAAACGTTTCAATCGTCTTCAGTACAAATCAAAGTTGGGGCTTTCCTTTACACGGCGTATATATCTTGAAAAAATAAGCAGCTTTACATTCACACCAAAGTCTTAAGATTGCCGAAACCGAAACAAAACCTAATCCGGTCCTGCACCTCGATCAGATCAAACGTAAAGACCTACGATGCGGATCACTACTCAATCTAGGCGCTGGCCGCGTTTGTACACATCGGTTCTAAAAAAAAGCACGCTCTTACAGCAATATCGGAGTTGTTCATATTATTTTAATTCACCGAGCCTTCGAAATGCTACCGAAGCTTCGCGAGTGCGTGCAGATCGTTTTTAAATATCCTTCGTAATTTTGTTTTTTCTGCTTGGGGCGAAATGAGATGCTTAGTGTATAAAACTAAGGTGAACACGGTTGACGAGCTACGTGTACGAATTTAGATGCTGCATTAACTCGGAAAAGGCAGACCATTCTTAAAGCATCCACCGATGCTTGGCACTTAAATGTGTGTGGGAAATCTTCGCAATACTTTCTTTTCGATTAAAGTTGAGTACTTTTTAATGTCTTCCTACTTTTTCGCTATCGTTTCACCACACATTAGCTTTGTTTTTACAAACGTAGTTGTTTCTGGAAAGAAAATTCCCATCTTTCAGGACTCCTTTTATATTGTCATTGTACTGAAGATCAGCGTGGTGATTGAAACGTTTACGGCGAATAAGGTTCTGTCAGTACATGTGATTTTATTGGCTTAGCAGGGAGGATTATCGAAACCTTGCATGTAGCATGGGTGACAAAAATGTAAGACTTTGATTTTTAAATGCATCATTGGAGAAAATGTTACAATTTTGACTCGATTCTTAGATCAATCCAGTGCGTAGATCATGAATCTGATATTTTTCGCTGAGAGAGACGCAAGCTCCCAAAGGTCCCAATTTTCTAATACTATACACAAAATCAGCTTTTACAAATTATCCCTAGGTACAAAGTTTCTCTTACTTCTAACAATTGAGAACGGGACATCAAAGTTTAAAAAAGATTTTAAATGAATCTCCTCGATTTACCCTATTTCCTAGGTAAATGCGCAGATCACAAATCTGATGTCTGTTTCTGCTGAGATTGACTGATGTCCTGAAAGTCTCATTGTCTTGCCTCAAATGTGACATTCGACTCTGAGATTTTCTGATGATCAGACGTTGAAATTTGTAAATTTTAAAGAATGATTGTGTATCTGCAATTTTGACCAAAACCTGTTTCTTTTATAAAGCGAGTGAGTAGATAATAAATGTGATTTTTCGTTGAGATTGACGGGAACCAAAATCTATTTTGCTATAGGGAACAAAGGCCTTCATTGTTCCCTTTGGTTACACTCACGCTCAGCAACTACGGGGACAAGGTGAACATTTCTCGGCCTAACACGGACATGACAAACTAATCAGCAAAAATTTAGAATTAGTAAGTAAGTAGTTTGTCTACTAAGGCAAATTTACAAATATTTACGGAGACTGCTCCTTGAATTTCAACTATTAAAAAGTAAACAGTTAAATTTAAACGTTGTTGCTGGTCCCTTGATGATGACCAACAGGAAATCGCTGAAAAGGTCCAAGACATCGTGTCAAACCAGTGGATGGAAGACGGTGATTCAGCGCTAAAGAAGAAAAGTTTTGGGTTGCAAAAGGGATTATTTTAATTGATTACCTTGAAAAGGGTTAGGTACGGGCGAATACTGTTTCAACCTCATTGGATGCCAAAAATCATGAGAAAAGGCATGGTTTGAAGAAGAAAAAGATCAAATAAACAGTGGGAAAACTGTTGGGCTCGGGGCATGGTTTGCTTGACGATCCCCGCTGTTCTGTTGATCTGTCCCAGATTTGAAGAAATTTATATTTGATACACGCTTTGGGTCCGATGAAGAAGTTGAGAGAGACATAGATGAATATTTTGACAGCTTTCCAGGCTGCCTCTTCCTAAAGGGAACCCCAATGCTTAAGAAATGTTGGACCAAGTGTGTTGGAGTCGAACGAAAAATGAAATCTTTTTTGAACTGTCATTGGCAGACCGAGAACTTTTCACCTTATCCTGGTATAAACACGTTTTCCAACCCACCCTTTTCCACACTGCTGGGAGCAAGCGCTCTTCATGGAGACGCTCCAGGTTAATTGACAATGAGTGTTGCAACTCCTCCGTTGGGTCTGGCTATCTTCCAGGCTGTTGCAGTTGTTGTTGGGCACTTCCGCGTTCGTCACCAGATCCACGCACACTGGGCGACGGTATTGAATACCATCGCATATCGAGGAGCATTTCGACCATTGCTGTTTCTGGTACAGCATCCAGCCGTAGCTATGGTGGCCATACATGGTCAGTGAGAAATGTTAGAGAAGCAGAAAAATAAGCAAACAACGTTGTACAGTGCGATCGCTTGAACTTTGATGCAAATTTTTATGTACAGGGTGTTCCAGGTTATCTCTGATTTCTATAGAATACTAAAAAACAATGTGACAAAGTTTTTGTGGATGGCAAAAAGCAGTCAAGCTTTTATCGATAAGTATTAATATATTATGGTCATTGGAGATACTTTCGATTAATTGGGTTAGTCTAAGGCTTGTTGACAAAATGTGATAGCATACACAACACTGAAAAATGCAAAATATTGGAGGCAATCCAGATGGGTACTGGAAACGGTCAACCGAAACTTCAACTTTAAATAGTAATGCTATGTTTTCTCATTTTAGTGTCACGAGATTCTGTTGAAAAAGCTCAGCGCGCGCTCCGAAAAGCTATCAAGTTATTTAAATCAGTTCCAAATCTTCTTGTTGGATCAATATAGTGTCAATGTGTTTGCTTTTAGCCAAGAATCTACCTGGATTAAAACAACTATTTAGGAAAAGCGAGTAGAGCTCAAAACCGTTGTCCCACAAGTGTTGGTCGAAAACAGTTTTTAGTATTACTCGCATTCCAAAATCACGAATTACGTGGAGTTGTTCGTTTTTTTTTTTCGGGCACGGCTCATTTGATAATTATCTTTAGGAGGTACATTGTACCAGTTAAAAATTCAGCTTTTTCAAAAATTCCGTGGATGAGCCGTTATTATTTTTACAGACGAGGTATAAAAAAATAGCGGCAGTAAATAAACGTAGGGCGTCATAATAATCAAACACCTTTTTGCAAATATTTTATCTGGGATCATTACACTATTGTCACACCCTGTATAATATTATATTGCTACTCATTTATTTGCACCATTTTTCAAGACTGATTGCTCGATTTATGTTATTATACAAAAATGCACCGTATTTATTTTTGCAAGAAAATCAATTCCGACTTTCTAAGTTTCGGAAGTATTCCTAGATATTATACATATATTAAAGATTCTCTGTAGGCTACTTCCATTCTGGATGAAATGTAGACACTATTAAATACTTCAATTATTTTCTAATAAATATTATAGGTGCATTTCGGATAATAACATTGCGACAATATTCTACAAGAATCATATCGACACTATCGAAGATTTTATGTCCCCAGTAAGCAACATCGACCAAGCGTATCTCGTCAGTATATTACCTATTTTGAAAAACCTACTTTTGATACGAAATATTGAAGAGAAAATAGATCAGGAGATTTTGAAATGCAAAACTGCATTGTTAGATAGCTATACTATTTATTGTCTTACGGCCGTATGTCCGTCGTCCCTACAATTGTAGGACGCCTTTATGGCCTTCTTGATTTTCATAATTCTCTACTATTCCGCGTCAGAGCTCTATTTTGAGGTTACAAATATCTATTTGCCTTAAATTGTTCATGCTTTTGATTTATGTCATTTGTTATATAGCCTGAAATTCCTCACAGTCCAGAAGAAAACGTAGCCTGACGATAGGAGAGCGCTGAGGCTGACACGGAAGCGTGCAAACCTAGAAATATCCCTGCTTTTCTGAAGGAGAGTAAATACTATGAAAATCAAAATTGTAGGAGGCCTTTATTGCCTTCTTGATTTTCACAGTTTTCTACTCTTCCGTCTCAGCGCTCGATTTTGATGCTATGTCACAAATATCTGTTTGCACCAAATTGTTCATGCTTTTGATTTACATCATCTGTAATAATTTCAATTCAAGAAGGAAACATCGCCTGACAATAGGAGAGTGCTGACGCTGAACGGAACAGTGCAAATCTAGAAATATCTTAGCCTTTCTGAAGGAGACGAAAGACTATGAAAATCAAGGAGGCCATAAAGGCGTCCTACAAAATTGTAGGAACAACTGAAGATACGGCCCTAATTCCTCTTTTCGTTATTTCGTATCAAAAACGGGTTCATCTATAATGTCTGCAACCAAGCATTGTGCCTGTATGCAAGTATGGCGCATTTTATACATAAAGCGTTGCAGTTTACTCCTACCCAAGAAGCAATTTCAAAAGAGCTACCGTATACTGCCAATTAGAAAATTATTTACTTGAAATGCACCATAGCAATGTTTTAGTAACCCTGCGCATAATTTTTGTTGAGGTTGATTTTCTACTAATTCGTCATTGATTTTTTTCTGTGTAGGTTACTTGATGCTTATGTTGGATGTTATCGAGGAATGAATTTCATTTTTGTTTACTTAGTACCCAAAAGGGAACCCGAGCTACATCAAAAATGAAGCTTAGCTTATTGAGAATATGCGTGTAGAACAAATCGCGACATCAAAAATTGTGGTGAAAACCTCGAATTCATGGGAGAAATCGTCCAAGTCGATTTTTTCATAATCATGATTGTTTATAACCCGGCGCAAATTTGTTTAAACGACTTTTTATCAGCTTTTTAAATTTTATTATAACTCTGAACAAAAAGGTCCTTAGAAACTTTCCGGGTTGTGTCTAAAAAACCCTAAAAACATCAATTTTCAATGTTTAGAAAAATTATTATTTGTGGGGTTCCAAGTATCGAAATCAAAGTTTAAAACTTCCCTTACAAGGCTTTGAAGAAGATTTTGAACCTTTTTTGGTTCCTTTATATATATATATATATATCTGTTTTTTTATTTAATTGTTACTGATGCTCTTAGGACACACATGAGCGTACGGAATATTCCGCATGCTAGAGCGATAAAAACAATTTTTGTAATTTGCTTACAAAAAAGAAAAGAAGTTTATACCTGTTTGCCACCCGGAATCATCTCAATTCGTGTTAAAGATACCCAACAACGTTATTATTATTATTGAAAAAATCGAGTTGGAAAGCTTCTTCCACAAATGCGAGGTTTTCGCCTCCTCTAGCTAGATGGTGGATTTTAACCTTTTTTTTTCAAAAATCAATGACGAATTCAAAAAGTGTAATAAGCCAATTATAGTTACAGCGTACTAAAATAACATTATTTGACATATAAAGCGACACGTAAATAACAAATACCTTGGAGCATCATTATAATATCCGAACCACTTGTTAGCCTCGCTATATTTTGGATACCTATTTCGCAAATTTCCAAAAAGAAACATTTCATTATTCACACAGTAATTCCATATTATATATAAAATGCAATCATAATAAAAAATACTCACCTAGGTGCTTTCTCTTTATCGATGACATATCTGTACTTGATGTTTGGGGGCGAAGAATTGTCTTCTGACAGAATGAAGACGTATAAGTCTTTGGGTAGCGTCTTGTTTTTGGGACTGGTGATCCATTCAGTCACGCTGTTGACACCACTGTACTTCAGGATTACATCGCCGAATCTGATGCTATAACTGTCCGTCATCACCTTGAAGTTCCCGTTCAAGATGTACTCGTTGGTTTCACCATCTTGAAGTACTGAAATAAAAAATTAAATAGAGAAGCACTCATAGATAATATTGTTTAGTTATTCAGAACAGGATACAAAAATTAACCAAAAAGCGACATCAAATAGCAGAAAGCACGTAGGAAGATAACACGAAACTACTACGATAGCACATATCTTAAAAATACTTATTTGCTATACAAAGCGTTATCGATAGCTACGCTACTATTGATACTGAACTGATAGTCTAATCATATTAGCAAATTTCCCCGAAATAATTGTAAAGTTTTGTTTTATTGGTGCAAGTTGTTCAATGGGTATTAAAAACATGGACGCATAAAATGGATACACCAATTTTTGTGGGAAAACTTTTTATTTGACAACAAATAATGAGAAAACGTGTTTTTTGGGATTCAATCGGTCATGACAAACACGTAAAAAGATCTGACTAATAGCAAAAATATTATGGCCGAAAAACGAGGCAAAATGCAGGTTTTGGCACTTGTTGGTAAACCGACAATAATTTCACGCAACTAGTTGAAATTCTTGAAATCCGTAGGATTTATACTTATAAATAACCACAACAAAATTGGAGTATATTGGTCAACTAATTTTTTGAGAATCTCTAATTGTTTATTCCAAAACACCTATTTTCCGGCCATCACTACTAGTTTATTGAGCAATATACAGGGGTCGTTTAAAGAGCATTTAATAGCAAAATATACGTGTTTACCTTGCCGATATGAATCACAAATCATTCCGTTATTCTTATGCGAAAAGCAAATGTTAGGTTTTTTTCTTCTAAACGAATTCAAACATTTCGTATTTGTGAGTGATTGAACAAATGCGATACCATATTCGAAAAATATACGTTACTATACACATTTTAAAACAAAGCGGATATGTTTGTCACCTTTTGTTGCGAATTACTCACAAATATGAGATGTTTTATTTTGTTTAGAAGAAAAAACGTAAGCATAAAAATAACATTTATTTTCCGGAATGGTTTGCGATTAATATCGGCAAGGTAAACTAGTGTATTTTGCTATAAAATTTCCTTTGAACTAACCCTGTATATTGCTCTATAAACTATCAATGATGACCGGAAAACAGGTGTTTTGGAATAAACAATTAGAAATTCTCAAAAACTACCTTAGAAGTACGAATATTACAAATTTGGAAAATTGCAAGTATCTGCGAGAAACCATCGTCGCATTAGCAACAGATGCCAAAACCTGCAGTTTGAATCAGTTTTCAGCCATAATTTTTTTACAGCACTTTCGATTGAATCCCAAAAAACACGCTGTCTCATTCTTTTTTGTCGAATAAAAAGTCTTCTGACAAAAAATGGTGTATCCATTTTCAGCGTCCATGTTTTGAATACCCCCTTGAACAACATACAGCAACAAAATGAAACTTTACAATTATTACGCAAACCAGAGGTATTTTCGTCTATGATTAATTAGACTATGACATTATATAACCTTTGATATCAAACTGCAGCGTGTCTCCAAAACAGAACTTCATCGAACACTACAGGACTGTATCTCAAACGTCTAACACAATTATTACTCTTGAATGATTTTACAAAAGTCTACCATGTAAAACTTGGTATAAAAAAATATTTTTCAAAAATGCAAAAGTATCTACAAAAAAATCTTTTGTATTAAAAATATGTAGTTTTCGTTACTCTTTTCTATACATCAAAGTGTCACGATTTCTACGCCTCTGCTTTAGTTTGGGCCATAAAGACTTATTAAGTGTATATATACTGTTATTCCAAAATTCTAAGTTAATACCTTCATCAGCTTTGTACATTTCGTACTTTTTTAATTTAATCAATGGAGTTTGTATCTCGGTAAGGGCAGAGACCAATATTTATATATATTTTCGAACGTTTTTTACCTTGGAGACTTTGCCACTGTTTGTTTGGTTAATTCAAACTACTAAGCACATCCACCATTTCTTAGACAGATTTAAATTTAAATGGAAAAAATTCAAAAACTTGACCAGATAGAACTTACCCAGATGGTTAGTATCAGCCTTGTTCACTAATGAAGAATACTGGCTAATATTGAGATTTGAGCTCCCTTTCGGTATCATAACAACTCTGGTATAGCCTGTAGTGTCTGATGTGGTATTGTAGATACCGGAAATTTCTTGGCATTGGCTATTATCTCCTCCACAGATACCGCAGTCGTCTAAAGAAAAAAAAAATAAATCACGTTTCTGAAAAACGGGACGACCGATGAAAAATGTCCGACCATTGTGTCACTTTTTTACATCTACCTTGCTAAGGTTCTCCGTACGTAACACAAGCCTGAAACATCTTTAGACTGATCTGCTTAAGTTCTAGGTTCAATTTTATATAATTTGAAACTACAACTATCAACCCTAATTTTGTTTCTTAGAATCGTGTAGTCGATTAGTAATAAAAATTTATGTAATGCAATAAAATTAATAGAACAACATCAATAGTTAATCTTGATGAGGTATTAGTAATATTGCTTACCTAGATCTAGATCAGAATTCAACTTGTTATCACATCCTCCCCGTTTGCAAACTCCATTGACACATATACCGTAGCCTGTTGGTCCGCACTTTGTACCATCAATTACTTTAGCTTTTAGGGAATGTGAACCTAAGCTTCTATCTTCTGTTTTGCAAAATAACTTACATTCATCCTCAGGTCCCTCTAAATAAAATGACAAATTATATGTTTGCATTATGCAAAAATAGAGAAATATAAGAGAAATTCTATGAAAGGAGTAATTAAACAATAAGAATCGTAGAATCCTGCATCAATATTCCCGTCAAACTTGTATCAGTTATTTAACCCTTGGTATATTAGTACAACTAATGCGGGCGACAGCTTGTACAGCTACTCGGTCTGTATACAGAGTGATTCACAAGCCGTGACCAAAAATGAAACATCATACACAGGACCGGCTTTTAAGGGCGGTCTCCTATGTAACATTTTTTCCTCGAGGGCTTCGTTAAAAAGATACGTGGTGTTGAAGTTTAAAAATAAAAAACATTTTTTTTAATTTCTTCAAATCCCTCAACCAAAATGAACTAAAATGTGGTATGTGGATTTACCTAAGTATTGTCCACATTCAAAAGTCTTTACTTAAAATTAACGTGCACCAGTGGCGGAGATACAGGGGATAAGTGGCATTATTTTTTCCAATAAAAATAGTACGCCACTGGTTTTTATTCGAAACGCGCGGTTTTTACGCGCTCATTTCTAGGACTTCGGCAATATGAATGGATGATGGATTGGCAGAAACGGATCCCCTAGATTTGTGGAGCGCTCTTAAATAACTAGTGCGTGCTGAACAAATTAATACTGTTGATCAGTTACAAGACAGAATAGATAAAACGCATTAGCATCAAATTCAAGCCACAACAAATTTTGTGGATATACGGTTTTCTTTATTAAACAAAATTGTCTTCTCAAACATTTATTGGAATAAATCTTTGATTATCTAATTTGTTTTTATTTTTATTTTTACGAAAACAATACATTCTAGGAAAAAACACAAGAGTAATTATTTGTAGCAAATTGAAGGTCAAATTCGAAAAATTGCGCGCTTCGAAAAAAAAAAACAGTGTCGTACTATATTTATTTGGGAAAAGAATACCACTAATTCCCAGTATCTCCGCCACTGGTGCACGTTAACTTTAAGTAAAGACTTTTGAATATGGACAATGCTAAGGTTAATCCTCATGCCAAATTTTAGTTCATTCCTGTTGACGGTTTTAAAGATATTAAAAAAATGTTTTTTATTTTTCAACTTCAACACCCCATATCTTTTTAATGAAGCCCTCGAGGAAAAAACGTTACCTAGAAGACTCCCCTATTTTTGGTCAGGACTTACGAATCACCCTGTATACTTAAACTTTGAGAATGTTCCAATAAATATATTTGAAATTCTTAAATACAGTACAAAAATATATTGAATACATAAATCTAAATAAAATACTGCTTGACGCTACCACATGTTACTGACCTTTGCTAAAATCTGCTGTCCATCTAATGTAAGTTGTGCTCGAATTAGAACCGAGCAGCTTTTGTGGATTACCGTTGAACTCTGAGCACTGTACATCCCTGTAAAAATAATTTAGAAAGAATCGTGTTGTTTACTTGAATCCTAATTCACAACAAATCACTTTTAAATTCACATGCCAATAATCTTCGTCTTATACGTTGTGATACATAATCTACAAGACCGACAGAGAATCATTGAGGTCCCGTGTTCAATGTGTACGAGCGAGATCGAGAAACAGATATGTGAGCGGGAGAGAGGGAGAGGAAAGATAGAGAGAGCGTCCATAGACTAGTGTTGTTTTTTCACTTCATTCTTGCTCTGGCACTAACCTAGATGTTTATTTCTCTCATACAATGATCCTGAATATTGATGTTATCTTATATAGGGCAGACAGGGGTGCCGAAACGTTAGCAACATAATGTGTTTTCAACTTTGAGATTTTTAACTACAGGGTGTCCGCAAGGTTGGGATTTTCGTTTACACGGCATGCAGATCTGGAGAAAATAAGCGGATTTTCTTAGTAGCATATACACCAATGTCTTAAGAGAACCGAGATATTGGGCTCCGCAAACTCAATTAGTCAAACCTGAACCAAACCGAAGCCAGTCCTGTCCTATTCCTCGATCACGTCCACAGCGCCTGCGCCAGCGTACACTTATAGTATTACGACGTACGACTGCGATGTAAAGACGGATTTTACGACAGAGCCGTACTTGGAATTTCAATTAAACTGAACACTGAGTACTTTTTCATTTTTTTGTGTCTGAAAAGGAAAACCCCAACTTTGCAGACACCCTGTATAGGACACGATTACATAGAGATGGATAAGCATGACGATTGCAAGATAAGAGTTTCGTTTTGGTATACAAATATAGTTACCTAAAGTCGGGAACTTTCGGATCACAATCGTGTGTATTGCATGATTCATATTTCTTATTAGGTCCAGTGCAGTAAGAACCCCCATTCATTGGTTTAGGAGAATCACAGAATCGTTCTGATACGGTTATTCCTCCTCCACAACTCCTACTACATGGTCCCCAACTAAGATAAAAGATATTTGTATCAATAAGGCATATTTCAAAAGTTATTTAAGTATCTAGAGCGTTAAGTTTAAGGCCCGCCGTCAAAGTGCAAAGCGAACACCGCAAGTGCCATAAATGCTTCCTACATCTGAGACACATACGTTTTTTTTGTCCACAACCGGCTTTTAGGCAAGCCCTTTAAGGAGATATAAAAGCAAATAAATCGATCGTACTATATCACTAGGCAGTGGTAATTGAAGCCACCCCTAAGCAAGAAATAGATTCGTACATTTTCGTAGTTGATAGACTGTTATCCCGAATAAACTTTACTCAGTTGGTAGATATGAGCCCCCCAGAGTGTACTTTGGTTTTTGGATGCAATGGTTGTTTGGGCACCTCCTAGTTTCAAAAACTAGAAAATGAAATAACAAGTATCACTGTTGGGATTCTGGCGCAAAAAAATAAAAAATAAAGAGGAGTCCCGGAGGACCGGCTAAAAAAATTATTTCGTATTAAAGAAAAAACCTTAGCTATCCCGAACGGCAATTGATGGCAGGATGTTCCAGATGGTACTGTATACCCGAAGGTATAACCCAAGGTAAAAGCGGATGGTAAAAATGGAGGGTAGAAATGGAGGGTAGAACTCTCTAACAATGAGGATTCTCCAAAAATGGCGTGAGACCCACTCAAACTCGCCTTGCACTAGCCCTGTAGGCGGTACCCCTCAGCTCGATGGTTGAGTGTAATTATCTGCACGGTTAAATCCCCAAAAGGGTGAGAAAAGGCTCCCACAATAAAAACCGCCAAGGGGGCTGATTTCTAATAAAAACCACCCCACCACTCTTTAAATCCGCCACTCAGCGTGAGAACTATTCACAGGATCGGGCAGTGGCCCGCAGAAAAATTCCTACACCAGAGCACCGGAAATAGCACCAAGTCACCTTCAGCTCTCGTATTTACGGTCGACATAAATTATAAACAATGACCTCCAACAAGATAGAGAGTAGAGTATGATTTTCTACCTTAAAATTATAAGACTGAGAGAAGTGGTTTGTTATAAAAGTGAAATTTGATGTTTTTAAGAATCTCTATAAAATTATTATGCTAAATAAGAGAAACGCTGCAATAATTCACTTTATCAATATGTCAATATCAATTTTTAGTCGACGATAAAAAGAAACTGTTACCTCACCACCCTAGGGCCTAAAGTAGACTGTGAACCTAAAATCTATTCATTCGATTTGAGGTATGAAGTGATATGTATTAATTATAAAAATACCCTACTTACCCTGTCCATTCTCCCCAACCTCCATTGATAGGTATTAATGAATCTGATCTTGTACAGTTTCCGTTGAAACATTTACTAAAACAAAATTTACTTTTAGCAACTGAGGTGAGCTTCGCGAGACAAAATTTTAGTTCGAAGTTTAGATTTTTTGTGCTTGTACATACAGTGGTGCATTCAAACTAAATGCATCGTCATAAGGAAAATGTTATTATAATTCTTCTTATTTACCTCTCTGGTCCACAGTAGGTGCCGTCTGCCCATGGTAAGTACAGCGATACGCATGAATTACCCGTCTGGTTTTGACAATATAGATGTTCACATGGTGGTATTTTTCCATGAGGCTGATAAAGCTGTAAAAATCATAAATATAAATCAAGAGTCTTTTCTCAAGCTCAAGGTTCCAATAAATGAGAAACAGATCGAAAGCTACTATTCAGCATTGTAGGAATTTCCATTCAACAGACAATACGAGCACCTTCCCACTTCAGTTGGCCCAACTATTGAAATCTTAGTTTTTTTCTTATCAAACACAAATGATAAAAATATAACAGGGTGTTATAGGTTTAAAATATTAACAATGAATATTTTGAGAAAACACCAACTTTATCACTCCCTAATCAAATTTGCAGCATAAAAATAACACATGTTGCAATTACAGCATATCAACCTATTTTCATTTGAATGCAAAATAAGTCTATAGCGCATAGGTGGCTGTGAAAAATAAAAGCCATGACAATTGTTTTCATTAATCACAGCTGTCGGAATACGTTTAAAATAGTTTTGGGTAGTTAAAGTTTTCAAAATGGGTAGAGGAAAGGTTATTAGTGAGATAATTCGGTTACTGATAATTAAATTTTTTAATTCTAGGAAATCAAACTCAGAAATTGCAACTTTGTTAGACTTATCGCGGTACAGTATGAGAAATATTGTTAGAAGATATAATGTAACTGTTTCAGTTAATATTAAGCCACGATATGTGAAAAAAAGTAATATCACAAATGCCGACCGAAGAGCATTAAGAAAAATAATCGTGAAAAACAGGCGTGCCAATTATTTACAATTAAGTGCTCTGTGGAGTGACGCTGTTGGAAGGAGAATTTCGAGGTCCACAACTCATTGAGAGGCCCACAAACTGGGATTTAGCACTTGCAAGGTAAGTTTTCTTATAAAAAAAAAGTGAAGTAAAAACCCTAAAGTTGCACAACTTGTTTATAGGCCAAAGAAAAGCCACTATTAACTCCACTGCAAAAGAAAAATCGGCTTAGATGGGCTAAAGAACATAGACAATGGACACCTCAACAATAGTGTGCAATACAATGGAGTGATGAGGCCCAATTCGAAGTTTGTGTTGGTGACAGTCGCAGTAAGGTTATTCGCAAAAAAAGTGAAGCATGCTGTGTTGACTGTCTGCAGAGAAAAACGAAAATTTCCAGCATCCATTATGGTCTGGGGCAGTACGTCATCGAAAGGAGTAGGAACACTTCATTTTATTGATGGAAATGTGGATACAAACAAATATTTGGCAATTTTAGAAGAATTGCTTTTACCAGTGATGGAAGAATGTTTGACATCCGGCCAAGATTTTGTGTTTCAGCAAAATGGTGCAGCGTGCCATACCTCAAAAAAGGCTATAAAATGGATGGAAGAAAATAATGTACCACTTTTGAAATGGGTTTCTAGCAGTCCAGATCTGTCACCTATTGAAACTTTGTGGCACGAGATGAAAAAGGTTCTACGACAACATCCTGCTCGTACAATCACCGAACTGAGACAAAAGCTTCAAGAAATATGGGATTGTTTTACACCAAATTTTTGCCAAAACTTGGATAAAACTATGCCCCAAAGAATATCAGCCGTAATAAAAAATAAAGGTGATGTTACCCAATGGCAATCTTTCAATTGTTGCTTTGTTAACTTCGCGCATTTATTCGCACATTGTTTATTTGTTCAGATGTTCTATGAGTTATAGGTCTAAGTGATTTCAAATATGTATTTTTTACGACTAGAGTGTATCTAAAATGTTTTTGAGAAAATAAATTGTTTTAGAAGCAAATAGTTTCGTCATGTTTAGTTTATAAAGATATATTTTGGTACAAATCTTGAAGTGGGCCAACTGAAGTGGGAGGGGGCACGTAGTAGGTACCTGAGTAGAAAGTAATAACAGCACATCGGAATATAATGTAGTCTCTGGTACAATATGCGTCTGATTTCTTTAATTGCGTACATATTTTACAACTTTGGAGTACAAAAAACTAAAGTATCTTACATATCTGCAATGCATGTATCCAGGAGAAAACTGAAGTTCACACTGCCTGTCCAGGTCGTATTCGATTCCTGGTAACTTGTCTATGTAGGTATCGAAGCCCTGGACGATGAAATTGCTCAAAGGTTGTCGCTTTAAACAACTAGAGCTAGCTGAACTGGAAAATAGGATAAAAGAGGTTATTTCAAAGCAATAACCACGAATTTGCGCTGCTGTCGAAGATAATGCATAAATCCAAATATACACAGGCGTACCAAAAAATATAGTTTCTGAATCATTAGATCAATTTGTGCAGAAAGTCGCTATGCATATACGGGGGTGTCCTAGAAGTCAACGTCAAGTCGAACACGGGGGATAGGCCAAGTCATAATAGTTATCAGAAAAATATAAAAAAATCCAAGTCGTGTACTTTTCAAATTATGGGCTTTAAAAGAAAATCGGAAAAATATATACCCTTTGATGATCTTTTACAAAAAAGTTTTATTATTGACTTCGTTCAAATTAAATTGCACCTCATTCAATACACTTATCTATCCGCCAAAACCAGCTTTGCCAAGTTTCACCCGGGAGTGCAGCACGCTCGTTGCCCCAACCCCTCAGAGGGTCCTCATCCCCAAAAAAACCGGTTTCCTTTTAGCTGTGTGTCCAAAACACCTTGAAAAATACAGCTATCATTTTTTTCTTAACAGATCGCGATTTTCTGACAGCTGCGGATGCGTCCTCATCATCAAAGACCCAAACTTTGTTCCAAGCCTTGGTCGGCACATCGCAATAATAGAGTAAAGTCTCTTCACCTGTCACAGTGCTGTTCACTTACTGAGAATGCCCCTTATCGAACATTTTGAGCATCTTTCGGCACTAAGTCGTACGACGAGCCTTCTGCTCTTCCGTCAGACTATGCGGTATCCAGAAAGAACAAAGTTTCCTTACGTGTAAATGGTCATTCAGAATTAAATAAATTGTTGGTGCATGAATGTGTAAGGTATCCTCTATCTGTTGGTATGTCACTTTTCGGTCTTCGTCAAGCATTTACCTCACAGCAGTAATGTTTTCCTCTGTTACTGACGTTCACGGCCTTTCTTCCTTCTCAGCGTTATTTCTTTAGTAGTTTCTATTAACAATGACAGAATCCCCATGGTTCAGGAGACAAAAAATCTAGGCATTATTTTTGATAGCTCGCTTGGCATCGGAAGTTATATAAAAAACAGAACAAATTTAGCTTACATGCGACTAAAAATATAAACAAATTAAAAAAACATTTAAGCCTACAATTTTGAAAGTTCAAGACTCAATTCTTTTATATTTTTCTGATAACTATTATGACTTGGTCTATCCCCCGTTTCCGGCTTGACGACAACTTCTGGGACACCGTGTATAGATATTTTAAATATGAGTCCTCTGCTTATCGACCTTTCGTAGCTTTCGTATAACCGTAACATTCAATTCAGTATAAACTGCAAACTGAACAAAAAATGTTACCAAAAATGGTTTCCGGATCACATATGAATGACAATTTGATTTCATAAGGCTTTCTGATTTCTCCTTTGTATTCAAGATCAGTTCCATATAAGCATAAGGAATGCAGAAAGTGAACTGCCATTTTTTTCCATCTGTGTTTAACCTGGATAAAATTCCAGCGGTGGACTCAAGTAGGATATCAGTTTAAACAAAGAAATGGAAGAACCGAGAAACGTTTAACCATTGCAAGTAATGAAAAAGCCTGATTGCATATGATGTGCCGTCAGTACGCCTCTGTCCACTAGTTTTCAGAATTCAATTGACATAGTTGCGTCCGATGATGATTGTAGAAATTGTCAGAAAAAAATGTGGGTCGGTGTACGTTTCCAATTTAGGATAACGCTACCATCAATACGACCATTGTCAGGCAATTATGGGGATAAATGCACATTACGCTTCTCAGGTGGGTATGTTAACAACACGCGTGCCGGACGAGAAGTTCCTACTTTTTCCTTTTTCTTTTTTGTGTCAGTGTCCTGCTATGCCAGTAACATCTGAATCATCGGATACAGACATGTTAATGGTTTGTATGACTTCCAACTCATGTAAGTGAAAATGGAGTCAAGCAAATGAATTCTATACTTCGCGTCCCGTTATTAGCTCTTCAAATATTGTTTCCAAATTTCAGAAAAAGAATGAAGACTTAAGTGGAATCGAAACTCGACGAAGTATGTTCACTTGAGTACGATATATCGTAACAGAAAATGATTCATATACAGGGTGAGTCACAAGTCGTGACCAAAAATGAAACATCATACGCAGGGCCGCATTTTAAGTGTGGTCTTCTATGTAACTTCTTTCCTAGAAGGCTTCATTTAAAAGATACAGGGTGTTGAAGTTTAAAAATAGAAGACTTTTTTTTTAATGTATTCAAAACCGTCAACTGGAATGAACTAAAATTTGGTATGTGGATATACCTAAGTATTGTACACATTCAAAAGTCTTTACATAAAATTATCGTGCACCAGTGGCGGAGATATAGGATATAGTGGCATTGTTTTTCTAAATCAAAATAGCACGCCACTGTTTTTTTTTTCGAAATGCGCAATTTTTCGAATTTTACCTTCAATTTGCTACAAATAACTACTCTTGTGTTTTTTCCTAGAGTGCGCTGTTTTCGTAAAAATAAAAATAAAATATATTAGGTCATTCATGCATAGCCGAGATACAATTAGTTTCAAAATAAAATAGGAGGCCTTGATACCAACTTGACGTTTCCGAAAAAAACAGTGGCGTGCTACTTTTTTTTGAAAATAATGCCACTAATCTCCTGTATCTCCGCGATTCGTACACGTTAATTTTAAGTAAAGGCTTTTGAATGTGGACAATAATGGTTAATCCGCATATCCAATTTTAGTTCATTCCAGTTGACGGTTTTGAAGATATCAAAAAATATTGTTTTTTATTTTTAAACTTCAACACCCCGTATCTTTTTAATGAAGCCTTCGAGAAAAAAATGTGAATGTGAATGTGAATGACCCTGTATATGTGTCAATGGTAAATAATGTCGATAATTTTGTGAATGAGCTTTTTTACTTTAAGATTTTGAGGTGTGTTCATCTCCTATCGTTCTCATTAAAACATACATATGAATTAACTCGATCGTTTCGCTCACGTTCACACAGCTCTACCCCCATTCCCATCTTTTTGAACCACTGCACCCCTTCTAAGCGGATTAGTCCACGTACGTCAATGTATACAACAATTTCAATGCGCTTTTCCGATCATTTCTCGCGACGAACCTGGAAATACTCTATCAGAAACTTCTTAATAATAAGACATCATTCACTGATATCAAAAGCGCAAAGCGCAGCATTTGCAACCCCCTATCTCTACAACCTCTAACCCCCAGTTTTCAACCTTAAAGTATTTTTTAGAAATGAGTATCAGCGATTTTCATTTTCTATTTTGTTTCGCCCGTATGGGACTATCAATTTTGAGATCACACATAGCTGTCATTCCTATCATGGTAGTAACTTTGCCTCAAAGTTTCGTTCAAATCCGAGCCGTACTTTTCAAGGTATAAGAGGGGCCAAGCTTTAACATACAGACAGACATACGGAAATCAGTGATTCATAAAGTACATGTCATGTAAATCGAAAAAGCAAAACATCTCATTTGTACGGGGTGTTTTCAAAGTTGTCTCATTTATTTTAACACCTTGTAGGACTCATCAAAAGAAGTTGATATACCAAAAATCACCTATATAAAAGTTGCATAATACGAAAGTTAGTTTATCCACGACTTTTTTCAAAGCATCGAAAATAAAATCCTGTTGTCCACGAATTAAATCGCAAGCATTTTTAGTACGCTGTTGAAGCTCTTCCAGTGTGTTTACTGCTCCATCATGATACACCATCTCTTTCAAATAGCCCCACAGAAAAAAAACGCAAGGCGTTCAATCCGGGGAGCGAGCAAGCCAAGAAGATTATTTGGACGTTCAAGAACTTCTCGTCTAAAATGTGGAGTAGCTCCATCATGCAGGAGCCACATATTCTGTCTCACATTTAGAGGAACATCTTCCAATAATTGTGGCAGATTGTGTCGAACAAAATCTATATTAATTTCACCGATAGAAAAAAGTGTGGTCCAATAAGCATGCGATTTACCTCGCCAGCCCGATCATTTAATGAAGATCTATGTTTAAAATGAGTTCTTTTTACAGCATGTGGGTTTTCTACTACCGAAACATGATTGTTGTGGAAATTGTGTACTCTATTCCGTGTAAATGTAGCCTCGTAGTAGACAAACTTAATTTCGTAAAATCTCCCTTTCTGACGAACTGGCCACTGGCAAAATGAGAAACTTCAACTTGAGCTACTGTGGCTCTAGTGCTCATTGTAAGGTCGTCTTCGACTGTTTCTAAAATATCTTCTCCAATTTGTAACATTCCAGGTTGACTTGGTCTTCCAGCGTGACCTCCTCGTTGTTCTTTTAAGTATCATGTGCCACACCTACATGCAGTGGCTGCATTTTGTTAGCACTCTTCGTATATTAGTATTATGTCCACTAGTTGATTGTTTTCGTAAACATGGTCCATTTTTCGCACAAAATAATCAGACAAGTGAAAGAATATACACTATTAAAAGACTGATACAACGAAGACTCGTACTGAAAACCATAGAATAACACAAAATGTTTGCCGAATTTAGATAGACGATAAGAGCAGTAAACAAAAAACGCTCAGATTTTACGCGGCAGTGGTCAAGAGTATCAAAAAATCTGTGTAATAACATTCTTGTTTTTTAAATTTTTAATCTTTTACTGTTTCTTTTATTATGCAACTTTTATATACCTGATTTAAATGACTCAACTTTAAAAACACCCTGTATATTTTTCACGATAGCAAAACTTCATCGCCAAATAGCATAGGAAGTAAAAACAACTCATGATGGATTCACGAGTGTATGCCGACATAGCATCAGATAGAATTACTCCATGTAAACAATACTTACTCGAGGAACTCTGTGATGTAGTGCTTTGAACAAGGTGACCATTTAAATGGTTTGTATCTTGAATGTACTGAATTGCTCATGATGTTTACTGAAGTTATGTCCTTGTTGAAATTAGCGCACTTTTTATCTTCATCATGTAGCATCCTAAAAATCATATAAGATTGAAGAGAAAGCAGAATTTGAACTTGAGTATACAAAAACTCATAAATTTCATTGGAAGAAGGCCATCCATGTATTGAAACTGACCAAAAACATCAACACTTATGAAGTTTCTTACCCAAAAACGTGTCCCAACTCATGGGCTATGGTATATGAGGTAGCAATTCCTTTATCTTGAACTATGGCACAACCTGGTTTACACATCGATCTGATTTTAGCGACCCCCAGATAATTGCAGGTGGCATTACTTATGTTTGACTCATTCTTACTGCAGATATTATCTCTGGAATCATATTAATTGTATCCCGATAAATTCGATTTTATGTACTTGTCTCTTACCTGGATAGCAAAATGCTAACGTCATGCTGTCCTTCTTTCACCTGATGTTTTTGCCACTGGCAAAATTTCTCCAACATATCTACAAAAATGAAGTGACATTAACCACTGATGTACCTTTAATATCATCTGTACCTGCTTACCATATGATTTTCCACCGGAAAAATGTCCATTTTCTATATCCACATTCACCAAAAATAGCGATATCGGGTTACCTATCGTAACGTGCTTGAACAAAAAAGTCACCTGAAAAGAGAATCTTGTTGATGTAGACTGAAATGGGCATTTACATCAGATTTGCAAAATAGATTGTCAACAACGTAGATTATATTCGATTACAATAAGAGCTCAACCGCCACTGTGACACATATGGATCTCCTGTTTTCCCCATATACACAGCCTGAACTACTGTATTCAGCTCTAATCCGCTAAAGAGGCACCATAGTCATGATTCAAGACTTTGAATGTACTGGGTGCGCCATCTATTACTTTTATTTTGCCTATAAGTTTATGTGTTACCATGTGAGTCAAATGTCATGTGGTATGCATAAATGAACTGTCAAAGGTATGCCATTTATAGACATAGACTCGTTTACAACACAACAACGCATTTTGGTTATCGAAACTTATTACGAAAACGGTCGAAATATAAAAAATACCTCGCACTAGTTTTGGCCGACATGGACGCCCTACAGAGCCTGGAATTCATTGGATTGTTAATCGTTTTGAGGAAACTGGTTCAGCTGAAGGTCGTAGGCCATACCAACATGCTCGTCCAGCTCGTACTCGTAAAAACATAGCCGCAGTGAATGAAAGTGTGCGAGAAGATCCCAGCACCTCGACTAGGCACCGTTCGCAAAAATTGGGAATTAGTGAGACCACTTTACGCCGGATTTTACACATTGATTTACACCTCCATCCATACAAAATCCAACTAACACAAGAATTGAAGTCGGCAGACCATCAACAGCGGCGTGTTTTTGTTAATTGTGTAAAAGTGCTCTTTTCTGATTAGGCTCATTGTCACCTCGTACGTAGTAAATATGCAAAATTGCAGATTCGAGGGGGGGGGGGGCTGAAAATCCACACCAATATCATGGAACAACCTCTCCATCCTGAAAAAGTGACTGCTTGGTGCGGATTATGGGCTGTTGGCATTGTTTAATCATTCATCTTTGAAGATGCCGAAGAAAAGGCTATTACCGTCAACGGGGAACGTAGACTTTTTGTGGTCACAATTGGATCGTTTTGGTGCCGAGGATGTTTGGTTTCATCAAGACGGAGCAATGGCTCACACATCTCGCCAAACAATCGCCTTGTTGCACACGAAATTTCAAGACCGCATAATTTCACGAAATTCAGATGATCGTGCGATTTAACACCGCTTGACTGTTTTCTTTGCGGATCTTTGAAAGGAAAAATTTATGCCAATGGTCCCCGGACAATTCATGACCTAAAGCACAATATTCGGACTGAAATTGCGGCCATAGACCCGATTATTCTGGGAAAAGTCATTGAAAATTTTGATGTTTGGATATTGGCCTGTAAACGAAGTCGCGGTGGTCACATGACTGACGTTATTTTTCTTACATAAATGGCATAAGCCAACCTTCGTTTATCAATAAAAAAAAATTGATTTCACGTCGTAAAAAGCGTGTTGATTTTTCAGAAAAAATAATAGATAACGTAGCTTTTCACTTTTGAATTTGTGATTAGGATATATAAATCCTTAGCCTTTCCAGGTCTTCGCAGTGACACCAAAGTTTTTTCTGCTAGGCCTAAGAGCCCCATGTGTCTACCTAGACGTCAGTGTTGGACACTGTCGTAGGAATTAAGAGTCCTCCAGGAGACACACCATGACCCTTATGACCCTTGTTTCAGATCTAAACAGGTTTTCTGTTAATATCTGGGTATCCGTTCTTTTACATGCATTTACCCCGACAGGTCCACCACTTTTTCTAGTATTCATCTTTGGTCTTGAATTTTGTTTTGTATCAGGAACTTTTTCCTGGAGAGCGCCCCATCGTGTCTTAGGCATAATCTTTATTATAGACATCAACTGTAATCTAAATTAACGCAATACCCATAAGCGTATATGTATGTTAAGTCGGATCACCAGATAGAAGATCGGCCTATCAACGCAATAAGATACACAACAGCAACCCAGGATTCAGGTTTGTTTCAACTGTTTTTAGAAATCGTGTTGAAATATCCTCACCTGGTGTCTTTAGACCTGACTTGCTACGTATCTCTCGGAAAAATGTCTTAAACGGTAGCGGAACTACTCTCAATGAACAGAAACCAACTTCTTATAGTCTTATAGGTCTTCTCACAGGGCAACACGGTGAAAAAGAACATCTGCTATATTAGCAGAAAACGCGGCAGACAAACAGGGTCAGCGAACACAAAAGGCACCATCTCTTTGGGAAACCAAAACTAGTACAGATGAACCAGAAGCAATACTACCAGGAAATTGTATCAACTGGTACAGAATTCCAGACAGCTGGATTAAGCGTTCTAAACTACAAGCAGAATGGTAGAGTAAATATTATAGTTCCCGAAAAAAAGTTTCTATACCATAAGGTACCTCAAAGAGTACTTACGTGAGCAATGAGGCCAATGACATGATGCAACAGCTCATCTCGATCTCGTTGGTAGTACTCCACCATACTTCTATCGGCTACTAGTCGTAGTTTTACAAATGACTCGTTACTGATCCTATACGAACTTGCATCTCTGACTCTTCTCGAGGAACCGTACCTCCTTCTGTCGGAATCGCTGTCTGCATCAATTTCTGATGTTGAAGTACCACAATACCCTACTATGTCCGAGTCTGCATCATCTGGAGATACGGACCGCTTTCTTATAACATGATCGCCCAGTTCTTCGGATTCTACGAAGTCTCCTATCCATGTTTGGTTATCTGAAACAGAAAAGTGAAACTGAGAACAATAGGCATCTAGTTTTTAGTACCAATCGTACTATTTTCCATTTTCTGTTTTATACCATCATGGTTTACTTAGGAGAGCTTTGCGCTTAGAAGTTTCATGATGCAGAGTAATGTAATCTTATACGTGGTGTCCTCGTAGTTGGGACTTTCGTTTACACGGAGTAAACAAGGGCAGTTTTTTCTAGTATATGTATATCTCAAAGTCTTAATATTTCCGAAATGTTAGGGCCTGCAAAATCAATCAAACCTAAATAAAACCTAAGCCGGTGTTTACGTCGCTCAGATCAAACGTGAACCCGTACGATGCACATCACCATTCATTCCAGGAACTGGCAGCGCTGGTAAACAAAAACTATACACATCAGTTCTAAAAGAACAAAACAAAAATGGCACGTTCATACAGCAATATCGGAGTTGTCTATATTACTTAAATACACGGGGAGTGTCTTCAAAATGCTACCGAGGCTTCGCGAGTGCTTGCAGATCGTTTTTCAAGATCCTTTTTTTATTTCGGGCGAAATGAAATGCTTATAAAATTGAGGTGAACACGGTTAATGACCTGCTGTGCGAATTTAACAATATACTGCATTCATTCGGGAAAGGCAGTCTTTTCAGTCCTACTCCGAAGCTTGGCTACGTCTAGCACATATGTGTATTTGAATATATGAAGACAACTTTAAACAATACGTACAAGTGAAAAAGTTGTACTTGAAATTTCCGTTCGAGAAACGGTGGGTATTTTTTAATTTATTTTTTTTAACTTTTTTAGCGACCAGAAAAACCTAAATTTCTTATATTCGGGCTCAACTGCTCGGCTTTTTTTCGAAACTGTCCTTGATAGGAACTTGCAGTACCTTCAAGATACAAACTAATTCCTGAAATCAGCGACCCAAAAGACTCTCAGCTCCACTGAATATCCTTTAGATGCTGTACAAATTGTATTTTTTGACAGCTTTTTGGTGCACTAGATCATTATGTGATGTCCTTTCAGACAGTTACCTTGCTTTTAAGTGATTTATAACTTTTTTATTGATCCAAACTATTAGATCAAATTACAGTAATTTTACTTACAATTTCACTAACAATTTCATAAACAGCAATTTTGCATCCTCCTTCCTATCAATTTTCCCAAAAGTATTGTATCTACTACAACAAGCATCGTTAACAAACGAGCCTTGTTTAAATCACATCTCATTAACTTTTTGACTGATACAATGATTTATTGCTCTTATTCAATGTCATTAGAGGCGAATGACTTACCGATCTCATTGTCACGACACGAGATCTCCGAGCATAGTGTCAATAAACAAAAAACAAATCCAGTTGGGTCATTCATAATAATAAAACACTATCTCGTGATGTATCTCAAGGTATATGTGAATGAAATATGATGCGTATTGTCTCTGATAAGAGCCTAAATGAGCGAACTGTTCGCAGGTGTTAGCCTTGAGGCTGTAGGCTTGCGTAATGGACATAGAATCAGGGTGTCGGATCTACCCTTTTGGTGGATACGAGGGCGCTTAAGAAGTTGCTTAACATCATCTTTGTATGTAATTTCAAACCCATAAGTTCATGTTATGCATAAACAACAAAATATATGCATAACTTCTTGTATATTTGTGGACTTTGCCAAGGACTTCGACACCTTATGGCCGAAAGCAGAGTTTCCTAATAAGAGGAACCAAAAGTAGATATTTTGAAACAAGCTATGGCGTGCCGCAGGGCTCGGTACTGAGACCGAAAATACCATTAGTTTCGGGGATGACACGGCAATATTATATAAACATAATTCGTGGCATAATCTAAAAGTTTTAGCAGAAACAGGTTTTATGAAAACTGATGATTTTTTAATAGCAAGAAGCTCTCAGTAAATTGGAACAAAACATATTTTTATCATTTACTTCTGATAACATGCCACAATATCAATAATTTGAGGATAGAATTTTAAAATAGCGTGAAGTATTTAGGTGTAGTACTAGACAGCCATCTTAGATGGTCAGAACATGTCAGGTGGTTAAAAGAATACGGAGATTAGTCCCCAAATTCAAATTATACTTTTCTAGGTGCAGCCAAGACGTTCTGAAATCTTTGTATTTTGCTTTGGGCCAATCTCATCTCACTTATGGTATTCTTGCATGGGGTGGCCTAGCAAGTATATATCTCAGTAAATTGGAAGTAATGCAGAAGTGCATACTTAAAATAATACTTGGCAAGCCACGTAGTTGTTCATCTGATGAGTGGGAGTATTTGACTTCAAACAATTATTTCCCAGCCATATTTTGGTGTTTACATAAAGGTAACAGTGATTACATTAAGCCTTGCCATAATGCACGACCACGGAACGTACAATTTAAACTCTCAAAAAAATCAAAACAGATGGCCTAGTGAGTCACATGTACTTATATCCCAAAGTTCTTGATGCCTTGCCGGGCGGATCATACAAACATTTCTGTTCAACTTGAGTTATATATGTGATTGCATAGGTCTCATAAATGTATTGACATTTTTTGGTCTTTCTCGCTTTTCATCGATATCGAATTTTAATAACACTATATGTATTAGATGAAGACGCCATTTTTTATGAAGAATGCTAACATTAACCGATTTCAACGAATTTATATACTTGTTTTTATCGTCATCGTTATGTGTGTGAAACTATTTCATTATATATATTTTACAGCGGAATACCTGAGTGACTGTTATTTTATTAAAATTACTAGTGGACTGGGAATTTTGAAAAATGCGCCATATCTATATGCATATATATATATATATATATATAATATCCGTAGCAGTTTAATGTTTTTGTAATTTGTATAATTCTACACACAAGCTTGCTTCTGTGGGTTTCTTGTCTGATTACCATTCTGAACTGTGTACGCTATAATATTAATTTTAGCATATTATCGTTATTTTTGGTAAATAAACCTTACTTTACTTTGGGTATTTGAGTGAGGTAAGATAAGCCTTGCTATAACGTAACAATAGTCTAGCTGAGTAATAGATGTGGTCTAGTAGCCACTGGACAAGCTAAACATGTTCTCGTCCATCAGACCAGCCATGTGCAGATGTCTCATGCTTTTTTACTACTCATCAACATGGTCTAGGCTTGGTCCACATCTACTACACAGCTAGAATCATGGCCATCTAGCGGCAGACATGCTGACTGGGCATCCGATCAGGACTCAGATCTTTACAGTCTCAACCGGTGGCTGCTATTTACTGTTCGCAGCGTTCGATTCTATTGGTAGACGGCGCTTCACGTTGTCATATTTCGATTTATCTCACACTTTTGATAGTGTATATGCATAATGCTTTTGTTCCCGAGACGAGGTAGTAAGCCTAGACGATGCTGATAAGTGGCTAAAAAGCACGAAACATCTGCCTGTCATTGGTCGTCTTTGGTCGGACGGACGAAAGCTGCATGTTTGGTTAGTTACTGTGATGTTGTTGATGTTCCAACCAGGAAGACAAAGCCGGATTTGGGTTTCTGATTATGAAGGTAAGATGTTTCAAGTCAAAAAGTCTATTGGAACAAGAGTGGTTGTGGCTTCTTGCAGAAAATCAAGTTTAGTGGCAAGCACTGTGCTAGGAAAACAGAAGACAGTCACACATAAATGGTACATAGAAGATTGTTTATCACAACGCACCGGCGCATCGCGCTCAGATAACTCAACAATTTTTGGAAGAATCTTTAATCTAGGTGTTGGATCATCCACTTTAAAACTCTGACTTGACGTCATACGGCTTCGTCCATTTTCTGTTCGTGAAGTCACGAGGAAAAGAGCGCAGGTTTACACCCAAAGGCGAGCTAGGAGACATTGTATGATTTTGTTCAGAACGAGCAATGGGAACGTTGTATGGCCCAGTACATTTGCTAAACTTCACTCAAATAAGAACGTTTATTATTATTAAATCCTTCAAAGTATCCCTTTCGCCCCTATTCTGAACAAGGTTTCGGATACCCATATACTAGATCTACTGGACTATCGGCCACAATTTCTTGGAATTGAGCAAACGCCATACTTCATCTTTAAGGCAAAAATGTTCGTTAAGGTCATGGTTACTGTCTAAATACTCATTACGGCACCACAAATGTTTATGTAGAATAATTGTAGGATTACCTATAAGTATAGATGAGTAAATCGTATATAGCAATTACTTCCATGCATTGTAGCTGGTGCAAAAGGTAAAATACGGATATAGCTGGTATCGAGAATTTGAAATCGTGACATGTGGAAATAGAAGTACTATTTAGCTGATTATTGGCCAATTTCAAGGTATGTATTTGATATAATTGTAATCAGTGAAGCATCTCGGATTAAGTATTTCTTAGAGTTGTATATCTTGTTATCAAATGCAGAATCAATAATAATATCTGACCTATTGGAAGCCTCTTCCACGAACTAATCTGTTTAATCGTTCGATACAATTCAATTTTATAACCTTATTCATCCGGTTTTCTCATAATAGTCTTATCACATCTTATGAACAATTAACAATCATTTCCTTCGTTTAGCCTTGTAATCTTTTTACTTTTTCTGGATATATATATATATATATATATATATATATATATATATTATAATTAAAGACCTGAGAACTGAGCCTTGGTTTCTTTGCATTATTTTGTACTTTCTTGTTAGTTCTTTAGCAAGAACTGAAAGGGCCGTATCGTCAGTCGTTCCTACAATTGTGGGCCTCCTTGATTTTCATAGTTTTCTACTGTTCCGTGTATGCGGTCTATCTTGAGGTTATATTACAAATGTCTATTTGCATCAAACTGTTCATGCTTTTGATTTATATCATCTGAAATTTCCTATAATTCGAGAAGAAAACACAGCCTGACAATATCAGAACGTTGACGCTGACACGGAATGGTAGAAATCTAGAAATATTCCAGCATTTCTGGAGGAGACAAAAGACTGAAAATCAAGAAGGCCATAAAGGCGTCCTACAATATCGTAGGAACGACTGACGATACGGCCCTAAATGCCCCCCTTGATTTTCATAGTATTTTATCTTGTTTACTTGAGAAAGGCTGGGGTATTTCTAGATTGCTGTATCAGCGACAGTGCTCTCCTATTGTGAGGCTATGTTTTCTTTTTGAATTGCCGATATAATAATTTGATGTAAATAGCCGTCCTACAATTGTAGAAACGACTGACGATATTGCGCTAACTCTTTTCCATCTGTGATCAACTGAGGCTTGGTGGTCCAAATATTTCTGCGTGACATCAAGTACGTAGCGCTGTCGTTGCCTACCCGGTCGTTGGAATGGCTACTTGTTCTATTTCGCTGATAATGGCCAATTTACTTTTTGCGTCCATTATATTTTCATCTCTAATAATTTATATTACGCTTAACTTTTACAAATTATAGCTCTTCCCAAGTTGTTCAGCTGTGTGCAAGAGCTTCAGCCTACAATCATTGCCCACGGCACAGTGATTATTCACAGTGATGGACTATTACAAAGAGGTGGTGCACATTGCGTTGTTTCTTTTTACCGTGCCTTATACAAGGCACTCGCAGAATAGACTGCATGGTTTCAGTGCTTTTTTATATGTGGTTGGAAGATTCTTCACCAGTGGTCGATCAATACTACAGTTGGGAGTGCAGTTGGTATTGTGAAATAGTAAATATTATTTAAGTTTATAGAGTAAAATTGACAAGGTGATAAGAAACTTCGCGTTGCTGAATACATAGTTGCGTCGTATATGTATAAAAGAACGGTGAATATTGAACATAAACCGTTTGGTACTATTTCCTTCACTGTCACTGAGAGACATTCGAACGATAATAATAAATAGTCAAAGGTAAGTTAGTTAGGTATGGTAGATTTTTTCGGGAGCACAATCCTTCCAGACTCTCATGGTAATTGGTGGGATAGTTGTTAAACAGTAGGTGACGCCGGGATCTCAAACGAACCGACAATAGCTGTCGTATCTGTATGTAATCTGTCCCCAACTGTTTTGCACGTTTCCTACCTGATTCCATGGGCGTCCGGAGAATTTTATCGCATCGGCACCTACTGTGCATTAGTCTGATGTCACGATTGTCACACGTCAAACTATGAAATCAAAAAACTTATCATTTATACTGAATATAACCACCAACAACCGTCGAAGTAAATTAAATATTCCTAAATGCCACATTACCACTTGACAGTAACAAAACTCCTAAAAAAGCGATAAGACTCAAGTTGGCATTGATAGAACTTGATTTTTACAGGATGTCTCATCTGATAGTACTCTGTCCATTACCTTATACATGGTACTTGTAGAACAGTTGGTTTGCTTTTAGTGTTTTTTTCCACGTGGTTTTAAGATGTTTCCCCAGCACCAGTGGTGGGATTGTAAAATGCTAGATAGTATTATAAGATTATAAGGCCTTGTAGAGAGAAAATATATGTTTTCTCTCATTGTTATAAGCAATTGAAGCAATTAGGTCATTTGGGACGTTGAAGCAAAAGTGACCAAAAGCCATGGGACAAATTCGTGGCAAAATGTGATGTTGAATTTGGAATCTGGAAACGAGTTTTCGTGTTGAAGGTTTTGTCGTACAAAACTTAAAAATATAGGGTACTATAGTTTTAAAATAGTCGGTAACACCAGAACCAAAGGGGCCCACAAAAATAGTAGTAGTAGTTTCAATGCCTTTTTTTGTACGTGTATGGAAGATCTCCCACCAGCCTATCGGTGGAGTGTCCGCCTTCCGTTGTTATAACCAATTGAGACTTGTATCAATAACTCTTAGCTGCAGTATTGTTGGTTTTACAGACCAACCTCAGCTGAGTGAGATTTGTTCTCACGTGCAGCTTTTAAGTTAAGTTTATTTATGTGCAAAATCCATAGAATTCAAATTGTGGTCCCTTAGCAGTGGATAGAAAAAAATTAATTACAATGCCCTAGGTTGTGTTTTGATCAAGGCTTTTTGAACTCTGAAGTGAGCTGAACATTCACAAATTTGACAGCCTTATCTTTATTTGGACTGTCACACTTCACTTAAAAAACGAACGTAACCTATATGTATAGTATCACTAGATTCTTGCTAAAATTTTGACACAAACTTTTCAGTATAACAAAACTGTTTTAATGCTATTGTGCCTATGGAAAGCATCGCTAACTACATTAGTTACATAAATAGCCCTGGCCTTATGAAGGCGCATAATACTTTAATAATTAGTTTTACATTAATCTGATAAATGCGTATGCATTATATTCTGCCAGAATCCAGAGTGAACGTGTAAGCTTCGTAATAGAAGTAAGGTATTTACAGGTCAAAATAAACTAGTATTATTAACACTTCAGAGTACGATGCACCAAAAATCAACATTTATATAGGTGCCAAAAAATGACGTTACAATTTACTTGGAATACTTCCCTATGTAAGTTTAACCGCATAAAAGTAGGTGCTTTAGCATGAAGATCAATGACTATCACACATAATATTTGCAATACTAATATGCTAATTTAATATACTATAATCTCTGTTGAACTTGTTCCAGAGAAAAATAACGATGTGAAGTGTTAGAGGTTACGTCAGAAAGTTATAAAATACTAACAGCTGCATTTTCTCTGGAGGCACTTATGTATGTTCTATGTATATTATCATGAAAGATAAATTCTAACACTTCATTATTGTTTATTATATGGTGCCAATATGCGATGTACTTTCTCTACATTTCTTAACAGGGTTTAATGTCTTCATATCTTAATGTTAGTATGGTATAATTAAATTGTGCTATTAATTTACAAAAAAATAGGGAGATAAATCCTAGACAGCTTGCAATGGTAATGACTTAGTCAATAACATGTTGAATTGTATGAAGAACTTTAATAATTACAATCACGTAACAGGACTTAGTTGCAGAAACAGTAAAATACTTTATTTTTACGTCAAGTGAACTAACGAGGTATCAAGAAAACTCTGGTATTAACCTGAAAATTGATAGATTGACAGAAGCACGGATGTCTAGAGTGACATTCACGTATATATTCTTCTTTACGTAAGCGGGATTCCACATATTGTGAGCTTAAGTGACAGCTTAAAAATATAAATATGTATTTAAACATATAATTTCTGTTTCTCAAAATGTTGCAATCATTTTGGCATAAACTTTTGACATTGTTCGTTATTTATATTTTCAGGTACTGCTGTTACGAAGATCAATAAAGGTAAACTCAAAATGGTATGCTCACGTCAAGCGAGTTGTCACGCTGGCAGTGACAAGCATAGATTAGGAGTATTCATAAGTTGGCGAGAAAATGCTCGAGGTGGTGAGTCAAAACTGAAGAATGTATGTCTGAGCTTACATAAGCAAACGTCCGCTCACAAAGGTGGCTTGCATATTTATGTGTGAGGGAGATGGATGTATAAAAGTGATGCCTGTAGTTTTAGAGTGTTCCGACAAAGACCCTGAAATACACTCATACACTTATCACCTCACCATGATTCTGTCAATCGTCATTTAGACTTTGATACGTAATAGCTCGTGAATTCGAGTGATAATAACGTGTTTCTCCCTTTAAATACTAGCTGTGTGACCCTAAACGTTTTCCCTTCATACATTTCAAATAATTGCAAGGTGGTACCGTTGGTGAAAACGTATTGCTCATCGATGATTCTTGTCGGCGTATATCAGCTACACAAGGAGCCGCGCAGTCTGTTGGAAAGAGATCCGCGAGATATATGCGATTTATTTTCAATTTAAAATATAAGATGTATTTTATTTTTAATAGATGTAGGTTAAATAATAGATGTTCTATACAAACCATTCAATAACAGAAAGTGACTCCACAAAAAATATGTGTACACTACCCAAACCAATTCACAGTGTAGTTTGTGAATGTAAATCCTTAAATAAAGCATAACAGTTGAAGGTTTAATACTAAATGTATTGTTTAAGTTACAAGCTATTACCAATTTCTTAAAGCAACAACGTACTATCCCAATAAATTCTTACCTGCAGTGGTTTCGAAGAATTCAGGAGATGGTATTTCATTGCTCGACGGATGAAGCAGTCTTCTCATACGATGCAGCAAGGTTTCCGTTGTGCCATTTATGAATACTTCTGCAGGTTCTATGTAGTAGGTGCTGTCTGACGTATGAATATATCCAGTCTGGAAAAAAGAAAAACGTCTGTAAAAGTACTTCTAATAAAATAAATTTAACCAGTGCTTTAAGTACCAATAATATGGTATGGATGTTGACTTCAACGCACTTATAGTGTAGGTAGTTGCTATGGTAGTAGCATGAAGCTCTTAAATACTTTGTTAGATTTGAACCTCTACAGTACGAAGTGCAAATTTGAGCAGAGATATTCTACGTATAAGTGAATTTTATATCCATTCAAGTAGCGGAAAGTCAGTGGTTCCTCGAAGTTAAGTATTTGCGATATTTTAGTTACGCTATCGTTAGAGACACAGGGACGACAAAAAAAACAGCTCACGACGAATAAGTGTCGTATAATATTATTTTCATCCTCGGAAATGAGATATTATGCTTTTACTTCCCACACCAACTGGCGATCAAGTATGGTAATCGCGACAAATATCTAAAATGAGATATTATGGTATGTTTTTTGGACGTTATATGATACGACATGTACATCATGAAAAACCATGTCACTTATTTCCGTCGGTCTTTCTTTCGGTTTTAAATCCTAGGCACATCTATAACTAGGAAGGTGCTGGATCAGATGTTTTCAAATTTTATACAAGGTTACTACTATGTCAAGGACGACAACGTTTTGAAAACCGGTTCAGTGGCGCCGGTTCTACAGGCAAAAAAAACACAAATCGCTCAAACTTCGTGCTGATCATGATCCTTTATGAACTATTGACGGCGTTGCGTGGGAAGTGCAGAGTCAACCTACTTAAAGCCATTTTTTAAATGCTATAATACGTAACATGTACATCATGAAAAACACATTTCAGTTCACATTTTGATGAGGTTTTGAGATAACGTTACTGCTATGGATTTTGAAATTATATCAAAGTACCAAGAAATTTAAATCGTTGAGACTCCTGCTCTGTAAATGTTGTACTTGGATCCACTGAGACTTTCTATTAGGTAATAGCTTCTGATCACAGTAATACTACGCACCTAGACATAATAGTCACGAATATTTTCCATATATTTACCATCGAAACGGAAATATAGGACATATTTATAGAAACCAAATATATAGTTTTTACTGGAAATATTTGTTGATTAGTACCATTGTTCCATTAAATTACTAAAAATAGTAATTCGAAGATGAATTACCAGAATAATGCGCCAACGTAACGTACCGAGCTTTTAGCCTGTAACTACCGAGAGAGTCAAGGTCGGTTTATATTTAAACAGTTTTTCGGAGTAGTTGAGGCGCGGGTGGATTGACGGTCATTACCTTTTTGTAGTCGATTGCGTGTACGGTTAATTGGGCTGAATTGAAAAAACAAACGGATTACGATGAAACCGTAAAAAATCGTGTGATTCCATCAGTCAGCGGATAACTGTATACCTCAATTATCGCCTGGATACAGATTACCGGCAGCTGCTCTCAAATTCAAGCAAAGCAAGAAAGAATTACGTGACAAGTTTTTCTTAAATAAATGTCCTAATCCGTATCCCTATGAAGACAGAGGTCCTTCTAAAGGAGACCACTGGAAATCTACTTTTGATTAACTTCCGGGCGACACTGTATGATTAAGAAAAGTTTAGAGCGGAGGAAACAATTGGAGCCTGACATGATAGTGTTCATAGGAAATGATTAGGTATCCTGTTTTAATCGGCAGATATGAACTAGCCCTAACGCAATGTTTCACATTTTATACACCATGTCTCGTACAACCATGGCATAAAAATAATATTTTCAGGAACCTCAATCCTCCTACCTATCTAGTCCGAAATAAATGTCAAACTTGATATGGTGATCCAGAGAAATATGAGCCTCGGAGCTTATGAAGTCGCTACTAGGGTTTTAAAATGGCGGAATGAATATATCGGATCGGGTACCAAAATTTATAGGATAAATTGTGCAAGATAAGGCCAGAATTGCAAGCTTCTGGAGACTTTTCGAACATCTATCCGTCAATACTTACTACCTAGTAGTGGTTTTAATACTTTGAGCGTCATCAATGCCACATCAGTTCATAACTTCCTAATACGTTACGACAAATAATAATAATAATAATAATAATAATAATAATGTGCCTTTATTCAACTTTGCATACACAAAATAAAACAAAAGAATGATATCTTGAAAACCGCAAAAGTGTAAAATTGAAAAGGTGGAGTGTTACCTTAGGTGTATTTTTCAACTCAACCTCAAATAAATAGTTGTATCTGTATCATGAACATATACATATAATACAATAATAGAGATAAACATAAGTATTAATGATAGTCATAATAAGTGTTCTGTAAGGTGTACCTAGTGCCTAAGAGAAAGTAACTAACCATAAAAAAAAAAGAAAAAAATGTAGTGAGTTTTTAGCTCATCCATTTAACTACCATAAATTTCTCAATGAAACGTAGGATTAAAAGTCTTTTGTTGCTGGTGTAGCTACCAACATCCTATCAGCAAATCATAATACACTTTTGAAGGTAACGAAAAAGTATTTTGTATCAACAATTAATAGAACAAGAATGAAAGAGAGACAAGTAGAAAAGTAGTGGGCGTAAACAGAGTCGGCATATAGGATCCTTCACACTTCAGACAGATACAAATTCTTTAGCTTTTTCTTAAAGTTCAAGGAGCAGTGATGGACAACAGTCCTATTAATTATTAGACTTTTCATTGTTTATTCAATTATTCATCCACACTCTCTACACGGTTTTCTTATTTTATAAGTGAGTTTACAGTAGATTGTACTCTACTCATCTCTATATTTAATGATAGTAATAAAAGTGTTTTTCAAAAACGGCCCACTTTTTCGATGTCCAATGAAGTCCGTTTCTTTAGCTTATGGATCAGACTTGCCAAGAATATCATCATTGAGACATTATTCTAAGGAGTGTAAACATTATTACTGCTTTGGAGCTAATCTGTGCCTCGTTGACTACATAAGTTCATTACTTTCTTATTTTATATGAGTGCCATCGCGTAATTCCAGTGTTGTCAAAATTCCCACCAAGCGCTATTCATGAAAAGGTACCATCTTTCAGGGTTCTGTATCCCCTTAACGGACCCCCGTGTCATATGTTTCTATAGGTACGAGTAAGATTACTTTTTGTGTTCCTAAAACTCTGTATAGTCATGATACCACCTATTTAAAGTTGTGACTACACCATTTCTAGAGGGTATCCCAATATTCCATGGACATAAAAGTATCACGTATTTTTACATTCAAAATAAGTCGATTGGATATAATTTAGATCTATGCAAAACTGCTTCGTTTGTCCGTTATAAGACGACAAAGTTTTCTTTGTGAAAAACTTTTCAGATATTTTTGGAACCGATAGTGCGATTTGAATAAACAAATGTATTTTGCTAGATGTCCTGATATTTGAATATCACAAAAAACCTGAAAGGCTTCGACAAGGGTGAGAACTACCCCCACCCCTACATAAATTATAGAAGAATTTTTCTATTCAAAAGTTCCTTTTATTTACGTCATTTTTTGTTTCTTATAAAAACGAGCCATCTCGCATAGTTTTGGAGAAAAAAAGAGTTTTTCGGAGCTGGTTTCTAAAAAATTTTCTCATTACATCAAATGTTACAATTTTTTGCGTCGTATTATGTGCAGCAACGAAAATGGTCAAATTGAGCACCTTTTATACTTAAAGAATTAAGAAAATGAAGTAAAGAAAAATATCCGCTGAATAAAAAAAAATTAGAGTCGTCGAGTAAGTTGCCAAAAAATTCTGCTATAATCTATATAGGGGTGGGGGTAGTTTTCACCGTTCTCGAACCATTCAGATGTTTTCATGGAATTCAAATAATGGAACGTCTAGCAAAACATTCCAAATTTCATTCATTGGCCTACTGGTTCTTAAAATATCTGAAAACATGTATTTTAAAAAGAAAACTTTGAAGCAATCTAATCGACAAACGAAGCACTTTTGCATAGAGGTAAGCTATGTCCGATCGACTTATTTTGAGTTTAAAAATAAGTGATACTTCTATGGGACACCGAGTATACGTCTAGAACTATTTTGACTGCACTATGAAGAGGCACTTTCCTATGAGGTCGTTCACACATCTAAGTGCTAAAACACCGAATCATTTTTCTAGTACATCTAAGAGGTGGCAGTTGGTTATCATGAAGAATATTAATTCACTCGGAATAAAACAACAATGTTATTTTTTATGATTTATTGTCACTGTCACCTTCTAGAGAATTAATCTAAGAATTCTTCTCGTTATAAATTGCCGCTTCGCTTTATTTGGTGTACAAGTTGTTACACTATATTACATCATATCTAAGGCGTTTCTACTTGGAATTTTACACACTACCACGCATTTTGTTCATCCACCAATTAATTAATGTCTCCGGCTACAAATTGACCATCTTCTAATTTTCTTACATGACCTCCCAGAAAGAAAAGTTTTGTTATTAAAGTTACAGGATCTACTACTAAGTTTTTCATGTAATATTTGTTTGTGTACACTGTGCCTCAATAAGTGCTATCACATAAAGTTGTTTTTTATATATTTTTAATGAAAATATATTCCTTTTTTCTGATTTAAAATGTATATGGTCTATCATACGTATTTTCACTAGTTTTGCAAAAGTTTTTATGTCATTTACTCATGTAAGGAGTTCGAGCCAGTTTGCATCTAGCCACCTATGCAATCTCGTATATGGTCGGAATACATATGATTAAGGGACAGCCAAACTTCAAATTTAACAAAACATATAAGTATATTTGGTATCAGACAAATGAGGAATCCTTTTCACTGAAAATTTACAGGGTATTCTATTTAAAAAATACAATTTCATTCGATAGTAGTTTTCTGAGACAAAAAAAAATATTACATGGAAAGCTTAATATTAAACTATATAACTTTGATATACCTGCAGCTTTTTCTTCTAGCAGTTTATACGTAATATAAAATTTAGAGCTTGTCAACTTATGGCCTTACATCCTATACGTAAAGCTGGTTCAGGACCAAAAACTTTGCTCTTCGGTCTCAGAATTGACGTTTATCCCAATGTGTGTTCGTTCTCAAATTAATGAGGCCAGATGCCTTGTTGCTGTAGAATCAAAGTATTCCTACATTTTGAAAGAAGGCTCGAAGATTCTTTTACTCCGCCTCTGTCTGTCGTCTGTCTGTCCGCTAAGCCTTGGCCCATCTATAACTTAAGAAATACGGGTCGAATCTTGATGAAATTTTCACACGGACGAAAAAGCTTTGTAGTTTTTGAAAAATTGTCCAAAGGCGGAGAAAAACGCCAAAATCAAAAAAATTAAAATCGCTCAAATTTCGTTTTTCTGACATTTCATAGGGTCCCTTGAGAAAAAAATTGTACGATTTAAAAAGTTTCAGAGTTTCGAGTCGTGGGGGGTGGGGGAGAGTATATGAAAATTTTTTGATCGTAAGAATTATAGTCTCTCAAGCCCGGTAATCGTGATGCTCATATTACCCATATTTCACCTATCATAGCCTTTAAAACAGAATGCTAGAGGCATCCGCGAACTCCTGGTAAGCTCTCTGCCTGTCGAACCAGTTCGGCTGATTAATCTATCAGTACTGCAGCATACACAGACCATGCACGAAATGAACGATAACTCATCCGGCGCAAATGTAAAAAGGGACAACGTTGCCAGATAGACAGTAACTACCGGTAGGGTAGAGAAGGAATGTCAATGGATCAAGTATATGCACCTGTTTGATTGGCTGAATCCATTCAATTCCCCTGTTGTACATGCCCGTAATTGATTTTAAATATTTTAACGTGCGTACAAAGTAATCCTTTATGAACTGATGACGGCGTTGCGTAGGAAGTGCAGAGTCAACCTACTTGACGCCATTTTTTCCGATCCTGAATATGGTATAGAAAATGCAGAGATGCACAAATTTCCACCTGGAATATTGCATGATAGGTACTGAGAACAAACCTAGGTCTAAGGGCAATAGCGTTAGTCGTTCCTACATTTTATGGCCTCCTCGACTTTCATAGCTTTCTACTGTTCAGTGTCAGGGCTGTATTTTGCGGTTATGTCACAAATATCTATTTGCATCGAATTGTTTATGATTTTGATTTATAACATCTGTTTTATCAGCCTGAATTTCCTGCGATTCAAAAAGTAAACATAACTTCACAATAGGAGAGCGCTGACACTGACACGGAACAGTATAAATCTAGAAACACCCCAGTCTTTCTGAAGGAGAGAAAAGACTGTGAGAATCAAGGAGGCCATAAAGGCGTCCTTCAGTTGTAGGAATGACTGACGATACGGCCTTTAGCTAATGAGCCGTCTGAATATCAAATTTGTCTACTTTTCTCCTTAGACGTTGAATTCTTTTGGGCGGTTGAAGTTTAGGATCTCGATAACAAAAGGAAACAAAAAACGAGTAACTTCACTCTAACTGTTTCATTCAAAGTGAGGTAAAGTTGCAAAAATCCATGAACATGAAAAAGGTTGAAAAGAATGTAACAGTATCATTGCTCCATCTTGAATGAAAAGTCACGCCATTGAGACGTAACCATCACATTCTTCACGTGTTCTCTACCACCTTGAATCGATCTTTCAATATACAATAGCGGAACTATTTCACATCAATCAGTTCCATTGTTATTAATACGATACTAAAAAGATCATTGATTTGAACAGCATATCTTTCAATCACGCTTGTAAATAAAATATTCTTTTCACAGACATGCCTTCCAAGAAGTCCAGTCAATTACTCTGCGAAAAAAAATTAGCAGACGATTTAATCTGACCTGTCTAGCGGAAGAAATTCGGTTTAGATTGTTCCGAAATAGCTCAGTGAATTTATAAATTGACACATTTGTACCATAAGCTCGTTACAGACAAAAAAAGATATGCGAAGAATTCAAGTTAGTGGTAATACTAACAATAGACGCGGAATTAATACACCCTTCGGAATTACTCCTGTTTATTGTACTTTTGGCCCCAAAAGGCCCAAAAAAGCTTTCTTTTTTTGTTAAAGTGGGTATTTCTTATAGGCATTTCAGTGGTGAGCATCTTAATTACCCCAAAAGGCCCAAAAAAGCTTTCTTTTTTTGTTAAAGTGGGTATTTCTTATAGGCATTTCAGTGGTGAGCATCTTAATTACGAATATCAAAAAATACTTATTTCAATTGTTTGTAAGGCAAAAAAATATGTGCTCTTGGCGATGCTTATTTACACAGTTACCATAAGAAAATTTGGTATTTCTTCTACTACAATCTTAAACTAAGTCTATAGTAAGATAAATAGCCCAATATGAAGCCATCTTTATCAAAAAATTAGTAACGACTAGAAATTTGCAGAAACGGTTGATTATATTGATTTTTGACGTTTTTTGTAATAACAAATAATAAAACCATTACGCATCATTTTGAAGGTATTTTCGTCCTGTACAACTTTTTGTAACACTCACACCACCAATTCATAATTAGATATTTGAATATACGCGAAAAACTGATTTTTGCAACTTTGACGTTGTATACTTAGATACATGTACCCACGAGAATAAAAACGAAAGATGTGGTACCACACAATAAAAGAATATCTTCGTAAACAAAAGTATGTTAACCCATTAAAAAAGTAATCTCATTCATGGATGTATGTAGTAACAGCTAAACAAAAAATAAAAGCACATGTAGTAAATATCGAAATTTGCATCTAAAAGATGTCTCCTGAGTTAAAATGACCACAGACGTCGAATAGGATCTGATACAACGTTATTCCATGCATTTTAACAATCATAAATACAGTATATATTTAATTATTTGTTTAGTTCATGCGACGTTTGCATGCCCTTGCTGGTAGCACGATGAGTACTTGGCAGTTCTAGATGGTATTTAATTCAGCCGGATAACCAATTTTACTGTACTATATCAGCGATATATTAACACCTGCTGATCAAAGTACATAAATCGTTCCTTTCATCGCCTGGTCGGCTGTTTTTTAGACTAAATGCCCGAAAAATTCACAGTCAATTGGCATCATTGGCAGGTTAATTTTGAAACTGGTTTATGTTTAGTCTGAGTGCGGCCTCTGGCAGCAAAAAGCGTTAGAGCGGTTACTGGTGTAACCTGATAGGTACTTTTGTGGAAGCCGACAACATTTTTTAAAAGAAAACATAGCCGACGGCGAATCATATTTCGGAGTAGATCGAAATCAAGACTTCTGGCATGGCAACCTGCCAAATTATGCCGTTGAGACCGGCGAGAATGGCGAGGCTTTAGCCCCAAAGTCCCCTTCAAATACTCTCGTTCTCCAATTTTTAATTAAATTCATCCAACAACGGTTCCTTATTCTCCGTTCTGGAAGATACATATATAGATATGTATATTTTACACAACTTTTATACGGAGTAAAGGTAAAATATTCCATACGTAAACACGGTGTGAAAAGTAACATTTCAAAAGCTTTATTTCAGACTTCCTTTGTCTGTAAATTTTTAAGATCACGACGTTTCGATTGATGTGGTATCTTCAATCGTCTTCAGGTGAACTGTTCACTGTCTACAAATTTCAAACAAAAGTAAAGTTATCTCAAGCATTCTCTAAAGCTGGAGAGCAATTCGCATTTTTCAAAACGTTAATTCTGTTATATACCTGCTTAAACTGTAATTTTGCTGCTTCAGATCATCTAAAATGTTTATCATCGTATACCTGCTTGCAAAATAAGTTGAACTAAATTTTTAAATTTTTCATTACAAATACAAACACTTTTTCGATCCCTGTAAATTTTGCCTAAGTGTAAAAATGGAGAATTCAGCTAGACCCCTCATCTGTACGGAACCGATCTCTGCAATATGCAAGGACCTTACTTTCAATCCAGATATCTGAGAACGGGACCTCATTCTGAAGAACCAAAAGTGAAATATTGGCAAATTGGCGATATGCATCTCGACATATGAGTTTCAGTACGAAACCGACGGGCGTTCGAACACTTGCAGTGTTCAATTGTTCTCACAGATCTCTAGATTTGGGTTACCGCCCGTTACCGGTCACGATTTTTTTCCGTTACTACACTTGCAATTGTTTCGGCCATGGTGATTATTAAAAGGATGCACTGCTTTCAAAACGAGTCGATATGCTACAAGCATTGTTGCCTTGAAACTTTTGTTTCCTTGAAAAAGGAATGGCTGGTATTTCTCATACATCAATACAAATTCATTCAAATACCGAGAATGGGCTACCAAAGTAAAACAATATTTATTTGAAGGAAATTTTATAAACAGTTAGAGGAAGAAGAAGTTGTGATTAAATTCTGAAATGAAAACATTTCCTCTATCGCTGGATTTCCCTAATAATATGTTGTCCATCCCGACGTCACATGAATTCATCCAGTGTCTAGGGTATGCTGCTAAGGAGATAATTCGAGCATTTTTCAGGTATCTTATCGTATGCTAGCTGTACTTGGTTCCGAAGAGCTTCTAGCGTTTGCAGAGGGTGATGAGACTCAGTCTTCCTGAAACGCAATGGGCCAAAGGTCTGTAGATTTAGGAGGCTTAGAAAGGATGCTAACGTAAGCGTTATTGAGGTAGTTCATTAAGTGTGTGAAGGAACAGCAAATATGGAGATTCCAGTATAACCTAGATAAACCGTTGCGTAGCGAGGGGTACAATGACCTGTCTCAATAATGCTCGTCATCCTTTTCCTTTAGCCCCCTAGATCAAAAGACCTCTCTCCTATTGAACATTTGTGAGATATGTTGGAAGGAAGAATGATATCTTCATCTTATTCCCCGTAGAAACAACTACAGCTATCTTAGGATGAGTCACATCACGAAGACCTAAATCACCTCCTCAGATGCATGCCCTGATGTCTGGGCAGGGCAGTCCAAGCACATTATTATAGAAATGGAGAGGTACCGCAAACATCTTCACTCATTTCATTGATATATTTCTCAACAGATACAAGATCCAATTACAGAGTAATACTATACAAGTGATGAAAAACAAGTAGGAAGCCATACAAAAAATAGTATCATTGGTTAATGATTCTAAAAAACTCTATGCGTGTGTATTAGAAATCCAACGCCTCATCTGTGCAGTAGTAGCACACGCAAATTAATATATTTATGAACTTTAATTCTACTACTAAACTACATAAAGATGCATACTAGAAGAAACTGAAGAGCTAAAAAAGGTTTACATCACTGAACAGATTTTGAATATCAGTATTCTTCATTATATATATAGAGAGAGAAAATGATCATTCGGAGATAGGTATATAACAAGAAGTAGGAAAATAATGGGCAAAATCCGCAAAAAGGAGGAAAGTGAATTCGAGCAGAAAATAGGATAGGTAACCCGAGCGATACGTATTTCTGCTGGTTGGCTTCATGAGGCCCGAAATGAATGCACATATGAAACTACAAAAGTAGATACACATGCCCACACATCCGGATACGGGTGTAACCTGAGGAAACCAAGATGGAGAGGGAAAAAAATGACACACGAAGTCCACAACAAGAGCCAATCTACAAATTGTAGTATAAAACGGCTAGAAGACCTCGAATTTTCAAGGAGACATCTAACCAAAACCACGCGGCCGATTATAGCCACTTGCTGTGGTACTTCAAGCCCAAAGGATCTACAAAGAGAAAATGATCATGCGGAGAAAGGTATATAACAACAAGTAGGAAAATAATGGGCAAAATCCGCAAAAAGGAGGAAAGTGAATTCGAGCAGAAAATAGGATAGGTAACCCGAGCGTTACGTATTTCTGCTGGTTGGCTTCATCAGGCCCGAAATGAATGCACATATGAAACTACAAAAGTAGATACACATGCCCACACATCCGGATACGGGTGTAAAGTGGCTATAACCGGCCGCGTGGTTTTGGTTAGTAGTCTCCTTGAAAATTTTTAGCGGATTTTGCCCATTATTTTCCTACTTCTTGTTATATACCTTTCTCCGCATGATCATTTTCTCTTTGTAAATCCTTTGGGCTTGAAGTACCACAGCAAGTGGCTATAACCGGCCGCGTGGTTTTGGTTAGATGTCTCCTTGAAAATTCGAGGTCTTCTAGCCGTTTTATACTACAATGTGTAGGTTGGCTGTTGTTGTGAACTTCGTGCGTAATTTTTTTCCCTCTCCATCTTCGTTTCCTCAGGTTACAGCCGTATCCGGATGTGTGGGCATGTGTATCTACTTTTGTAGTTTCATATGTGCATTCATTTCGGGCCTGATGAAGCCAACCAGCAGAAATACGTATCGCTCGGGTTACCTATCCTATGTTCTGCTCGAATTCACTTTCCTCCTTTTTGCGGATTTTGCCCATTATTTTCCTACTTCTTGTTATATATATATATGTTCATGTCAAAGAGATAGGTAACATTGTTAAAGCATTTCGATATCCTATATGAAGGAGGTGCTAGCATAATATAATATGTAAAAGCTTTTGGTAGATAAAACATAGTGTAGTTCCCACTATTCCACCTATTCGCAGTAAAGTTTAAGCTGCACAAAATGTCACCACAGTAATTCTGATTGCTTAGCAACTTGTGGCCAAAGCAGCAGCTTAACAAAAATATACGGTGTTCAAGACTGATTATGCCAAAGTGGAATAAAAGATAATCTCCACTTTAGATAAGTACATCCTAACTAAACTGAAATACAGTACTTTTAATGACCGGTGTTAGTAAACGGTCTGCAATTTTTAGTAATCATTTGACTATTTGTTTTAAGTGTGTTGAAAATGACAGATCTGAGAAGATAGCTTCCTGTATTCTGTTAACTTTGTGATTGTCCAGTATAATATAATCATACGAGATCTATAAATAAAGTGATGAGACTGAAAACGTATTGTTCGATCTAGCAACACTGGAGTCGCTGGGCTTGAAGGGGAAACAGAGGAACATGTTATCCGCCTTCAGTACAAGTCTGAATTCGCTCGAGTAATTAGGTAGTCTCATCACTAATTTAACAGGCCTCTTATAGTATGGTATATTGCTTTCTGGTAATGGGTATTACTTTACACTTCCTGGGATTAAGCGTCAGATCATTATTCTTGCACCAGTTTAGAAAAAAGCTTTAAGCAGTCTTGTCCATGATTTACTGAGTACATTTGAAGGTCATCCGTAATCATTTCACCTTCTACTGTTATTATATGAGTGATATCATTAACAATAACCAAAAATAGTAGGGACGAAAGCTAGTACCTTGTGACACTTCCGTTATTGGTGTGTATGATTCTGTTGTTTGAAATTTGAAGACAATGTGGATGTTTGAGAAGTTGTTTCTCGGACTTGCATTGTCTATAAAGTTAATTGTTTCACGACGTTTCGATTGATGTGATGCTCAATCGTCATCAGGTGAACTGGTGAATAGATGAACAGTTCACCCAGTAACAGACAATGGGAGTTCTAGAAACAACATCTCAGTGTATGATTCTGATTTAAATTCAATCACGACTTGCTTTTATTTACGTCTAACTGTATATAAAATTCCGTTTAAACCAAATCATTTTTAATGGGTGTTATATGTTCTTTGTCACTGAATATAATATGTTGGTGCTAGTCATGTACACTATGAGTAAAACTTTAAACGCTTGGCCACTCGACAAATATGGATGTACGCTTGAACGCCTACTATTAGTTGAAGTTTCTTGTACCTTAGAAGCACAGGAACTGGTGTATGTAGGTAACTACATTATTATACTCAAAACTGCAAACACTATTTATGATCGTTTAAAATTTGCGCAGAGATGACACTAACGTACAAACTTGCGTGTATTGCTTGTTTTCATTTTGTCCATCACATCTTTCAGTTTAACACTCATTTGCGCAGTCATTAGGAACAAACAACCGGTAATTTTCACTTCGAGATTTTTTATACATACGCCGAAGGACGTCTTCGCAATGAACGTACATTATAATTACTATTACCCACCGCATATTATAGGCAGGTCATAGTAGTTAATTTTCACCAAACGTATTGCCGAAAACAATGACAAAGTAGACAGACTGGCTGTATCGCAACCCTACCCAGAAATCAAAATCAATTTTTAGCAAAGTAGAGTCTAGCACAAGTGGTTGCTGTACGACTAGATCAGGAACTCAATTCGTAGACCCTTGGCTGAAAAACGAGACACCAGTTGGGATCGCCACAGTCACAATATCAACTCGCTCTTTCGGGTATATTCCAAAAGCAAAAATAATTCCCACCTACTACGTGCTGGTCTTGGAGATTTCGGGTAAGTACCTGAGCACAGCTCGCGAGGGTACAAAGAAAACTGGGATCTAGATGCCCATTCACTGTCTTACACGAAAGCTGTTACGTAAAGCTGTTTGAATCGACCAATCAGAGTCTATCAATCTGTTTTCGATTCAGAACTGGAAAATAATAAATAATGCTGTTGCATTGCTCCACTAATTTCTAAGTAGGTAAGGCACCACAGTGATTTTATTTGATTATAAATTCCAGAAAAGAGAAAAATGTGAAGAAGAAAAGAAGGGGAAAAGTAAATATTGACAGTCATCCACATGCAGCATCTTGCGATTGCAGATCACCACGTCACATAAGCAAGTGATACATGGACAATGACGCCGAATGTCTGTGTTTTGAGGGAAGCGACATGGCAGATTCTGAAATCAGATGCAGTATGATTGTTAACTTTAAGTGCTTTAAACAGTGTATCTAAAAGGCATCTCTTCCAGCAACAAATCGATCCCGTCAAGAAGTATTCGATCCAGACGATCCAGACGACGCGCACCGTGTAGGTAAACCGAGCTGTTTATTTATAAGTCGGATATGAAAAAACTGGAAATAGCGCGTTTCTTTACGAGTGTATCCGGATCGTTTTATTGGACGTTTCTATCTCGCACCAAATAGGTTTATTCACCTAACACAGAAACGTCCAGGTGAACACGGTAGAAGAAATAGACAGTACAGGATGTAAAAAACTGAAGAACAAGTTAAAAAATTGTGTTTTTGAACCGAATGACGACAATTTCAAAACCCAATTATAATCACCACCTGACAGGGCGATACTTGAAATGTCCTCTCAGAAATTTTTCCACATATATTTTACCTTTTCGCTGCTGACTATTATTTTAAGTTAGCTCCCAAATGCCAGACGAAGTTGATTCTGAAAATAAAAGTCCCAAGTTTCAGAACAACCTGTATGAGTTTCATGAGGAATTGCTACATTGACTGACTTATCGCTCGAATATAAATAATCACACATTTTACAAGTAGCTTTATGGCTTTACTATTTACCGTGCGGTATAGTTGTTGTTTGTCGAGGTCCCATATTTTAATCCAATATAAATAGTTGGAAGTAATTACATAGTTTCGAAATAAGACTCGTAGTTATTTTGTTTTCAATGAAACTAATGAATGAAGAGAGTATCTCATTATTGTTTATAATATACCGAGATAATTTACTTTCATGCTTGTCATTGACATTCAAGGGGAAGTAGCGAGTGATATACTTTGACTTATATATACTTTGAAGTTGAGTCATTAATTTTCAGATAATGATTGTAGAAGGAAGATAAACCAAAATATGTGTGTAAAAATAAAAAGAAAATTAAAAAAAAAATTTTACCTTGTTTTATAAAGTATCCTCCCGACAAGTATTTCAGTGCGGACCTGTATTTGATCGTGAGGTCCCCTGTGAGGTCTTAAGTCACCTGATTCACGAGCCCGTTGTACTACATTAACAAAGGCACGAGGGGTTGGTTGCACTCGATTGGGAAACCGATCCGCATAAACATGTGCCAATTTTGATTTCGTTTGAGCCACGCAACAGACACTATTCACACGCGACTGACACTGACTGTAGGTATAACTGAACTAAATAAAATAATAAATTGTACAAACATCGTTCCAAATTCTTTCGCTTTTTTGTTTCCGATGCGATGAACCGGTAAGGCGGATTATATCCGTTGTTGCCAAACACGAGCACATGATATTGAGACAGGGCGGTACTCAAACTTCCAAAGGGCTATAACTTTGTTACTTTAATTTTACCAGAAAAATGGTAAAGGAAAAAAACATTTCTTTTGATCAGATCTAATCACTGTTAAAATAAATGACTCAACTTCGAAGTCACCCTGTATACAAGTGACACTGGTGATCACAGAGATATGGAATAAAAATGCGACCAGACAAACTACAGTCACATCATAAGCAAATTAGAAAAATAGGTCGAATTCTGAAAGCTTTGTGATCAGACGACCGCGTACTGGATTCTGAAAACTCTAATAAAGGTTGGTTTTCATTGCAACAAATTTGATCCTCAAAATGTGTCGGCAAGTTGGGATAGAAGATTAGAAACTCCATCATATGTACCTCAGTTGGCTACAAAATGTTTGCTGGTTATGACCATTCTGTAGTCTCAGCGTATCATAAAATCATGATAGCTTACTTGTGAGCCCCTACCAATCTCCTTCTTATACAGGGTGCGGCAGAGAGGATGAACGGTTTTAAAAAAATCATAAAATAGTTAATTTTTACTCGAAAACAGATTTATTGATGGAATCAGGTTCACAAGGAAATAGCATTTGAGACAGTCAAGTGTGGAAAATCACATCAGGCATGTGGTGGCCGAAATCGTTGATGCAGTGCTGGAGGCGTTCTTGGAAGTTCGCGTAGACTCTCTCCAACATCGCTCTCTCAACTTGGGCGACTTCCACGCGAATTTCGCCCTTCAATTCGTCCAGAGTTCGGGGCTTGTTCGCGTATACTCTAGCCTTGAGGTGTCCCCATAAGAAAAAATCGCATATGGATAAATCTGGGGACCGAGGAGGCCCATGAACATCGCCAAACCTGGAAATAAGGCGACCAGGGAAGAGAGGGTGAATAACGTCCATGGATGCTCGGGCTGTGTGGGCGGTCGCCCCATCCTGCTGGAACCACACACGTCGGATTGGAACACGTCGCCGTCGTAATTCAGGGAGGAAGAAGTTGGTGATCATGTCGACGTAGCGCTCTGATTTCACGGTAACATCACGACCATAACCGTCTTCGAAGAAGTAAGGGCCAATGATGCAAGTTTGCGATACAGCGCACCAAACCGTTACTTTTGGGCTGTGCAGCGGTCTTTCGTGTAACTGTTGCGGATTTTCATTAGCCCAATAACGACAAGTCTGCTGGTTAACCATGCTGTTTAGGTGAAAGTGGGCTTCGTCACTCATAGGCGAAAACGCGGTGCTCCACCGTCCAAGGCTCCATAACGACAACTGGTAAAATAATGCTAGGATCTCACGAGACAAACGGCACCCTCCCCACCTCTCTCGTAGACGGAGGCGGAGAGTACTACCCATCCCAAAAACGTCCATCCTCTCTGCCGCACCCTGTATAATTAATTAACCTTAAGCATTTTGCTAGACCTTATTTGCTGGCGTTCATTGTGTCAGTCCCATCGCTGTTGAGTTAGACAGGAGAAGACCTGGATATTACAAGTGCCATTCTTAAAGTAAAAACCAATTGCGCATCGTGCTCGCGTATCCTGTCACGTGGCGTCCGTTCAACCTAAGATACTCTTGGACAATTTCTAACTATGCCGACATTATATTTCACGTCTCTGAAAGTATTGATCTTGTGGTTATACTGCTTTGACAATCAACGAACCCGCCGATTGTGAGGTGCGCTCGAAGATTCGTTTGTTAAACGCAGAAAAGTTCTTCCTGCTGAAATTCACCAGTAAATCGTTAAATTTCAGCCGCGTCATTTTGCTTCAGGACACGTTGCGGCAGGCACTCTGCTGCAACTGGACAAGTTTCGTTGCGAATTACTGAATCATCCACCATACAGCTCTGATTTGGCACCACCAGACTTTCGTCTTCTTCCAGAATATAGGGAAGTGATTGGAAAATGATAACATTTTGAAAGAAACAGTTACTAACTGGTTTAACGGTCAGGCGGCAGCGTTCTTTGATGGCAGGATCCAGATGAAGGTGTCAAGACTTGACTATTACTCCGTTAGACGCGAAATGACGCGCGTACGGCTGACGCTAGCTTTGAAAATACATAGAATTAATACTAGCTCTTTACATCGACGCGCGCATGAGAAATCATACGCGCGTACCACGCTACTAGACGCGGAGAATCTCAATACGCGCATCGGTCAGCGTCAACGCGCGTGTTGAAATACTAGACGTTCCCATTGCCTGTTCAGTTGACGCGCATCTTTCTTAGCATTCAGGCGACATACCAGGTGTGTCTTTCAACAAAATAATTCCTTACGTATGGTAGTTAGTGAAATGGAAGTAGAACAATTCAACACCGATATTTTCATTACTCAGATCGAAAAGAGGCCAGCAATTTGGGACGTGCATTCCACGTTATACTCAAATAAGACGGCAATCTGCTACAATATCATCCTTAATGATGGACAGTAAGTTGTCAAACGATTTTATTGATATCGTAAAGTAGTTGAAAAATTTAGGTTCATGCTTTCGAGGGCTAGGATACAGTGTAAGGTATAAGCTTGTAGAAAGCCTATTCCTTAAAATTGGGTGAACTCCTATGTCCTTTCCATCCTACGTCGTTTACTTCTTCTAAATGCTAACCAAATACAAATAACTTATCCCACATCCATTCTCGTTGATTAACGTACGAAGTCGTACGCGTGCCATCTGACACAACAAACGTGCGCAACGTCGATGCGCGTCGGACGCGCGTCATCTGAACTAAGCCTTAGAAAGTAGTTCTTATTTGAAATATGACCCTGGTATCTCTGCCTGAGGAAGCAGAAGTTTGCTACAGTTTAAATCATTTTGAACCTCTGTACTATGTGTTATACTTATGAAACTTTATGATCTTGCCACATTTTCATTCTGCTTGGCCAGAAAAATCACAGGTATGCGAAAAGGCGTGGCAAATCCCCAGAAAAACCCGTAACCGGACCTTCGACAATATTCTAATTTACGCGTGGAGGCCCGTTTCAGCTGTCAGATTACACGCTAAAATGGCATTCCAGAAATTTCAAAATTAATTAAATCTCAGGTTTTACAAGCATTACTCAGCGAGATTGATGTAGATAAACGTCTGGTGTACTGCATTCACAAGCGACACGGTGGCAGACAACGTAAGTGCGGGCACACACACAGGTAGTGCATATCATGGAGCCTATAGAGACTGCGGCATTGCTGTACGTGCTGTAAAAATTACCTCAAAACTTGACGCTTGGAATACCAGTGGTGCTTTGTCAGGGTTGCCATGTAGGTGGATATTCCCTCAAATTTGGGGGTTTCTTACATAAGGAATTTTTTTAGGATATAATGTTCTGAGTAAAGTGACTTGTCACTCAGACAGTCTGTTTGTCCGCTAATCTTATAACCACCTATAACTTGAGAAATGTTACACCAAGAACGCAAAACCATTGTAGTTTTTGAAAATCGCTTGAATGGCGGCGCAGCTAGGAGCAAAAACACAAAAAATAAAAAATTGCTCAAACTAACGATTCAGAAAAAAGTATTTAAGGGGTTTTTGGTTGAAGAGTGGGGTAGGTTATATCTCATTTTGTTGACGGAAGTATATTTATACGCTTAATAAATAAATAGCGTTTAAATACAGTTAAGAAAACCATTCACAGGACAATCCTAAGTTAAATCAAAATAACAACAACAGAAAACATCTAAAGAAAAAAACAAACAAGAAAAAGAAGCAAAAAAGAACATATTTCACTCAGGTGAGTAACATATCATAAATTATCCAAGCAATTTCTAGATACTCCCAGAATGCTGTTCAAACTGTCAGCATGTATATCACAATAATTTGATATTGGATTGAAAGTTTCACACATCACATATATGGGTGCCTTCAAAAACAAATTTGTGCGAGCCCTGTCGCAATAGAATGTTTTAGCTGTACGAGTACGAAGTTCCAACCAAAGTAATTTTATGCACTTATCAGTACACATCAAAAACGGTCCTGTGGCGGAAGAGAAAAATGACTAAAAAGAAAAAACAAAAAATCGCCCAAACTTAGTTTTTTGACATATTCTGTTTGTGATCATTTCTGAGAAAAATTAGAGGTAAAAAAACTTGGTGTTGGGGAGGGTTTATGTTAACTTTTTGATGCTGGTACATATTTATACGCTCCCAAGATTGGTAATTCTACACACGTATTCACGTAGCATAGTGTGTTCTATGCTCTGCCCGTACTACCAAGTGAGGTATCGGGGAGAGTCGACGCTTCCAGATGCACTACCTAGAGCATGGAAATAATGTCTATGGTTTAACTGTATAGACCTGTTCGACTGACTTTTTAGACTTTTTAGTTTGTGCATAGACAACCTACTTGACGCCATTTTTTTGACAAAGTAGCAATTCTGAAGGATTTTTTGCTTGTTCAGGTTTTGATGAATCCGCCATATGAACAGTTACCTATTGGTCTAAGATTCGGTCGCTTGAATCTGCAGGTATTTGTTTTTCCAATGAATGATGTATTTGTCAGGCAACCCTGCTGTAATCTGTTCTACTATTATTTATCATCCATAAAAATTAGGTTTTATTGAAAAAATAGATATTTGCAGATTTATGCAGCCGGATCTCATTCTATCACTGCGCCACCAGTCAGGCGTCAAGTTTTGAGGTCGCTTTTTGCTCATTTCGCAGGTTGTTCTGGTATATAAGCTCTATGCGCTGGCGCTGCCATGAAACAATACGTGGCAATATTTATTGTAGTGAAATTACAAATATTCGCGTTTGCAAATATTCGCATGTTTCTTGATATTCGCATTCGCGTCCACATTTGCGAAGTTGATGCGAATATTTTGCGAAATAGAATATCAGAAAAAGATAATATGAAAATAATATTACGTACTTGATTAAAACAATAAATATCAGGTTTTTTTTGATACAAAAGCATGTTGTAATAGACAAATACATTATTCTTTACAAACATTTTTTCTTTGGGCTTAAGAACAATCATTAGAAAACATATGTTCTGTTTGTGTTTTTTTTAGTGAAGGGCGACAGTCCAAACATTGATGAGGCTATTGAGACTGAGATTTGCTTTCTGTCTCTGCAACTAAGGCCAACCGCAGACAGCGTTGTTTCGTTCTCATTTGCAACACATCACTGTGGTATAGGTCTAGAAGTTCTGGAGAAAAATGAACAGAAAGCAAACAAATGGGTGAATATGACGATATATGCATAAATATACAGAGACATATCAATCCATAAGAAATAGCACAAAGAAAAGTCTCTAGAATGCTGGAGTAGCCAGTCAGATCAAAAGCAGCCAGTCTGCATTCATAGAGGACCTACTCAGATTTAATAGGAAAGCCATAATGACCTTCTAATCAGAACACTGTCGTCTAAATCGGTATATAAGGCTCTTGAGTGTGGCAGAAGGTTGCTATTCATGTATAGAGTAGCAGGAAATCCCAGTGAAGGTTGAAAGAGACTTAATAATAATTTCAGTCATAAATGCCTAACTATTAACTTCCAAAAGGTCATTCACAAATCGTAGAACCAAATTACCATCCTTTGTATCTATACAGTTTAACTGTGATAATATAAATACTCAAATGAATTTAACAAGCAAAATAAAATATCTAGGTTTACATTTAGACTCACATTTAAAGTGGAGTAATTCAAGTATCGAAACAAATATTTGGATAAAAAAACGATCGAAAGTCGTATGAGTTATGCAATATTAGGTTAGAGTGGAGCATTTAATAACCAAATGAATGAGTTAGAAATAATCTAAAAACAATTTTCAAAAATAATTTCTGACAAGCCACTCCTATACTCATATGATCTGTTGTATTCTGAAGCAAAACTGTTAGACCCTAGGCAACAATTTTTTACAAAATTTTAATTTATCAGTTTCAATATAGATGTCATACTTACATTGCCAGTAGATTATATAACATATTATTAACAAACTACTTAAGGAAATGTTTCAAATAAAACAAAATTCAAAATTGAAGCCAAAAAAATTACAGTTTAAAAAAATAGACATCAAATTGCAAGAATGATACGTATGAAGAGAATTTAGATTTAATGTAGTAGTAAAAACCTCAAACGTTCATATATGTATGTATGTGTATATATGTATATCTATTTATGTGCGATTATAAAATGTGTATGAATATGTAAATATATTTATGTAAGTTATGAGTTCATTCCCACGCATAATAATTCATTCTTCTGCGGGTAACTTCAGTTTATTCACGTATACCTAGCATATGTTAGTTTTAGTCATGTTGGTATGATACGTGAATAAATGTAATATTATTAGTATTATTATCATTATTATCTTTTACCTCTATTATCATATTTCAGATATTCATATTTTATGTACTCTATATTTATACTTCTGAGTGTTTTTAGTATGCTTCTGTACTATTGTTATGAATTTTAGATTTGTTTATGCAGACACGTAATTTAGGATTTGTGACGACAATCCCTTTACGAAAGTATACAAAATTTTCACAATTCATATACCGTTACTTGCTGGTTCTAGATCTGATGCTAGTATCTTTGCTCAGATTTCTGTTGCAATCTTGGTTATTCATACAAGCTCATGTATTTTTGAAGCTTTTTTTTTATTTAAATTGTACTGAAGGTTGTTTTTAATTTGTAAGTTATATTGGTTTTTGAATTTGAATAAACTTTGAATAAACTTTGAATGTGTAAAGGATCAAGGCTGGACACATTGCCTTCGACAGTATATATTGGGGGTCACAATAAATTCATTTGGGTTGCAGTAACGCTAAGGCCAGAAAGCAACCCCTTTTCTGTAAACTATAATCTAATCTCCTTCAAGAAACAGATTGCGGCGTAAAAACATTACGCACTCCTTGGCGCGTCGAATTTCAGAAAGTAAGTTTTGACTTATCTCAATCATAAAAAAAACACTTCAGAACAAAATTTTGGAGAGAGTATTAAATTTTGGTAAACACCCCATGGCCACATAAAGCGCCACTTAACTTCGTTCCGATTTCAGACAGCTAGGCTGTTGCTCTCTAAATACTCACGTCATTTTTAAGTACAGCGCGTACGCCAAATCGGTAGTGAGTCCATTACACTCTTGATCCGTAACCCATAACAACTATTTTTAATTGAACCGTAGAAGCTATAAAGCCAAGGAAATGTTATAATAAGCCCGATGTAAGGAATATTAAAATAAACAAAATGCGCGTACGGTGTCGTGCATACGATAATTATAAACATAGTAGCATATGTGTATGTGTATGTTCGATATCACGCCTTTTACGCTTGTTTTGAGTTTAATTTTAGGAGCAGATGAAATGCAATTATTATGCACTTGGGACTGACATGGGATGTTTTAATAGCTTCAGTCTAGGAATTGGACTTTTATTTCTGTTATTAGTTCAATTAGAATTCACTTATTTAAATAATCCGATTCTTTGTACTAAATTATTGTTAGGCTTAAATGATGATTTTTTTAAATCTATGCAATACAGGTATTATAGAGGCTGAGGCAAGATATACAGTGCTTGTCAAAAAGCCCCCCTTTTATGTTTAAATAAGTTAACGAGCTGATGGAGATGTTGAATCAATACTATATTGTAACGTAAAAGTGCTGGGCGCAATCATGGAGATTTTTTTGTATAGAACTGGGATCAAGTGGTAACTCATTTGAAAGATCCTCAAGAGTACTTCATAGTCCTAGAGTATCTCTCTAAATGGCAGACTGACGTTGAGCTTCATTGTACATAGAATTGCATACAACCGATCATCAAGACGCCATCGTATGTTAATTAGTCTCATTTCCTATGCGAATGACTATTCAAATATGAGACATTTAATTCCATATTTTATTGCACATTCAGATGGACCCTCCCAAGAGAAGATTGATATGACATATAGCGTTTTTATGATTAGTTGTTGCGTTACGAGTAATTCAATGTACAGATACGCTCAATCTTGTCAGCCCACCTGCCCGGCATTTTGGAAGATAGCAAATTTATTCTGCGGGGTTGTAAGGTAGTTTCAGATCGAGATATCACATGGTCCCCCACTCTATTTAGAAAAATTATATGTACCTATGGGGTGAACACTTGGCGCAATGCTACCCGTCGTGATGAAATATTGCAAACATCACCGTGGTGTGTAGCGAACGACTGAATATGACACATTTTGAGAATCTTTGGGCATGAATTGGCCGGTAGAACGATACTGTCGAGCTTGATACTGCAAAATCGTTCCCCAGATGCTTATGATCTATTGCATGTCTCTACAGTCCTGTGGTGTATAAATACTTGTTCCATAGAAATCCCACAACTATATGGCGAGTGTTATCGAATTCCAAACGCGCATAACCTTTCTAACCTATAAGCTGGCTGAGCCCCTGTTGCAAATTGATGTTCCGTGCTCGAAAACATAAACACAATCAACTGGATTTGTTTGTTTATGCTCGGGATACTTTGTGGTTAGGAACGATTCTGTTGCCACAAAGGCTAATTCTTCACTGAAATATACATATACGAGTATAGCAACCGTCGTATATTATAATACTGCTACATTGTGCGGATTTGAGTTATGGCACCCTCAGGGCTCAATGGTTGTCTGGTGAATAGGTGTACACGCCTGTTGGCTATAGTTATTAATACAACACATAGGAGGGGTATATACGCACACGAAACAATATAGTGCAAAGTGGTCAATTATTGCACTTTATAGTTTTTCTGGCGAATCTTCAGTGTTCGCAGAAATGTGGAAGGTTTTTTCATTAAATAGTCGAAAAAATGGAATAACATCATGCTACATAGTTAGGTCATCAAAGTGATATTGGCAGTATTTTTATTTGTACTTTGAAAAATATCACCGAGAAGGCAGAAACGTTAGAAAAGGGTCATTCCTATGTGTGTGTATGGTTTTATTTGAACAGAAAAGCACGAAGTCTTATCAGCAACCACATAATAGGTTAAAGATGTAATGACCTTAGATAGACTTATATCAGGATGATTGGGGAAAGCTTTTGTAGCCACTCTCAGGTAGTACAGCTCGACAGCATTGTCCTGTCGGGCTCTTCTGTCTGAAGTCTGAGATTCTCCAGAATGCGGTGCACTCACTAAAGCTCCTTGAGTCATTCGCTACACATCGGACTATGATCATGCTTGCAGTATTTCACCGTGGCGGGTGGCGTTGCGCTAAATATTCATACCACATTTATTACTCGTTACTGGTTCCATCGTCTGTTTTTGCCCTCACTTGCCTGCCCTGCAAAAGTGTGAGCAGTGAGCGTCTCGCCAAGCGTTAGATACTTGTGTTGTTACTTTTGTGTTTGTGCTCCCAGTCAGCGTTAAGGGTTCTGTTACCTCAACCAGTCACCATTTTATAATACAAATCTCTGCAGAACTTTGACCTCAGAAGAATATGAATCTGCAAAAGCCCGTAGCCATAAATAAAATGAAAATTTAATGACGTCATAAAACTAGTATTCACAATAGGAGATGCTGAGATGCATTTTACTACTCGGGCCGAGGAATTAAGGGCGATGATCTCATCAGAGAACAATTGATAGGCAGCCATAACCTCATAACTGTCACAAAAATTATTTATAGATGGCGTCTGTGGCCATTATACATAATTTTAATGACCATAAGTAGACATGCCTCTACGCCAAATGACTGTGTGTGTGTGTTGGACCCTTAACGATGCCTATTAGTAATTAAAATAGAACGGGATTTTATTAATCAAAATTAAGATAAACGATCACCTACGCATATTTGATGAATATGGTCTCCGAAAATGTTGCTTTAGTTTTGTCTTAATCTGAAAGTGCTTCGTAATAATGTAGGATCTCATATCTACTGAAATCATTTTTACGCTATAAAGTAACAGTATGGAAACTGTGTACTTCCTGCTACTGGACGTAGGGGTCGATAGTACCTGCTCAAATAGGTAGTAGTACCACCTCTTCGCACACTGGTACTAATTTTTCCAGTAGACCTATTACCGTTTGTTTGCTTTACGTCGTCTGTCTCCATGCTTGCTGAAAATAATGGATCTATGTTGCATACGGTTGGTTATAGTTACAGACATAGTAAGCAGAATTTTATTCGGCCTATTCAAAACAATCACATTAAAAATGATATGGTTTCAAGTGACTAACTACCATGTAGCGCCAGTTTCTCGAATAGGTACCGTAACCCACATCCGCTGAGATATGCGCACATCAACAGCAAATAATACATACTCTGCAAAGGTGCTATCCACTCCTGCCATGGGGTCACTCTAGGCGAATTTCTCTTCATAGAGATAACTAGATTTTCCTCAGACAAAAGCTAAGTGCAAATTTTATCTGTTGTTCTTGGGCCGCATGGCAATATTGGAAATCAAGACAGAACAGAAACTAAGACAAATGTTATGTGTTGGGAAGCGATGATGTTTTTAACAATCTAAGAAACATTTGTAGTTTTCTATTATACCGATAGGTACCCTAAACCACATACGCTCAGAAATGGGCACATCAACGGCAAATATTACATATTCTGCAAAGGTTCTATATATATAAATGAATCCCTATTTCGCGTGGTCACCCCATAACTTGAGAACGACTTTTCCGATTGCATCCATCTTTTTCTTTAGGCTTCCTAATGCTGCATAGAATGTTCTTACGGGAAGAAAAATCCAGAAAATTGCGTAGAAAATTGGGAAATCATTGAAAACCTAACTATTATTTAAGCTACGCGCGCTTGACAGTTTGCATGAGCATGGAGCACGCACAGCAGAAGAAATATCTTAAGTACCAAAAGAGACAGGCACTCCTCCTCGCCATCTTTATTCCAACCGCTTTGACAGGTAGCTATATGAAAACAAGGTGCTTTCATTTTTGGACTTACATTTCTTTACCATCCATACTTTGTGATTGTCCCTTCAAAAGAGACTGCAGTGTTACCTAATTGTTATCTTTGTCAGTTAACTCTATGAATAAAAATGGCGGATGAAAATACGTTTCTTTTGCTTAATTGACGTTCACTACTCTATCATTTTGAACTTAACCGCTCGCACTCCGCAAATTTATATTATCGTTTAACAGAGTTTATCGATAAAAAAATATTTTTTTATTTAATCAATAGTGCACAGTCTGTTCGATTAGAGCTTTTTTCCAGTTTTCAGTTTGTTCAGTGAGTTTTTTGAGAAGTACTTGTTCAACAATAATTAACAAGGGAGGAAGTTAGTTCACCGCAATCACGCCTTATATTAAAGTTGTCATTCTTCAAAATGTCACCAATTAGACGTACCAATCTAGGTCGCAGAACTCGCAATGCTGCAAGTCAAAAGATATACAGTATTACGAAGAAGTCAAACTTAGGAGCAACGAGAAGCGAAAAATGAAGTTGTACGGGATCGGAAGATTGAAATCCACTAACGTAGAAGTGTCATATTTCACAAGAAATCGCTGCTATTGGACCAATGAACGTTGTGCGTCCAAATTGCAAGGCTTCCAAGTTTAAAAATGAAGCGCCTGGATTATGTTGCGTCAGTAGGAAGATCAAATTGACTCCATTGGTACCACCACCAGAGCCACTACATTTATTGGTTTCCAGAAATGAGACAGATTCTATGCATTTTTTGACTCATATTTAGCAATAATTGCTTTCAAATGGGGGCAACAAAATTTATTCCACATAATTTTATTCCTACTTTTAAGGTAAGTTGATGGGGGAGTGACAGTGCTGCCAACGTATTTTGCTAGCCACATGGCGGTACAAACACTTCACTATACAATTACCTATATTCCACAGATATATTTACCCTTTTATTATTCATTATTCATCCCAGTTCGTAGCTAAGACAGGACATCGTCTGTCAGGAAAAACAAGATAGACTGACATGTGTTGGCAGTCCTACCCTGGGCGAATTGCTCTTCGTAGAGACAACTGGACCTTCCTCAAACAAAAGGTAAGTGCCCATTTTATTTATTGTACTTGACCCGCATGGCAATATTGGAAATCAAGACAAACATCAGAACAGGAACTAACACAAATGTCATGTGTTGGAAAGTGATGATGCTCTTAAGAATTGCAGAAACATTTGCAGTTGCCTATTACCGAACTCGTCATGGCTACTAGCCAGGATATTATATGCCAACCCATGAGACTCATTTCCATCGGCCTGTCTATGTGTATGTCGGTTAATCTTTGGCCACTCTATAACTTGGGAAGTACCGCTCGGATTTTGATGTAATTTTCACAACACATCACAAAGTTACTACTATGCTAAGTAACAAAAGGCTATGTCGTTTTTGAAAATCGATTCAGTGGCAGCAGAGCTAGGGGCAAAAATATGAAAACATTGAAAATCTTTCTTGGACGTTTTATAAGCTCTTAATTATTTTCAGAAAAAAATAGGTTGAAAGTTGAGAGTTGGGGGTTGTAAAGTGTAGGGGAGATATATCTGAAGTTTTACTTACAACGTCACTGGGCAAAGAAGTATTGTAATCATGAAAAATTCCGTACATGAGATATTATGGTTCTTAGACGTTATACGGCATGTATGTACATCACGAAAAACTATCACTCATTTTCGCCGGTCTGTCGTCTATCTGTCTGTCCGCTAATCCTTGGCAGGTCTATAACTTGGAAGGTACTGCGCTATTTTGGATAACAGTCTTACACAGCATGACTACCATGCCAAGGACGAAAATGCTTTGTAGATTTTCAAAATTGGTCCAGTGGCGGCGGAGAAAAATACAAAAAAATTAAAAAATAAAAATGGCTCAAGCGTGTCATAGGATCTTAATCATTTTTGCAAAAAATTATGGTCTGATTATTGATCTGCTTGGTGGCCGCTGCCGCATCTGACCATATGGGAAGGTAGCCATCGGTAGAGAAGGGAAAGGGATCTCTATAGACTAAATGTACGTGTCTGTTTGACTGAGTTGATTCAATTAATTTCTGTGTGGTACATGTTCGTAACTAACTTTTTTTTATCAGAGGGTCGAATTTGGGCTTTATGAACTTGCGTGGGAAAAGCAGGTTTAACCTACTTAACGCCATTTTTGCAAAAAGGTGTCTTATCCTGAATCACATTAACAACCTTTTGCATCTCGTAAATCTCGTCAATGCGTGTTCCCTTAAAGAGGGCGCCTACAAAAATATAAAATAAAATTTATAGTTTTCCGGGGGACGAAAAGTTTCAATATAATTTAATTTTAAATTTGAGCCAAATTAAACATAAAGTTTACGCAGTTTTTCATCGATTCTCAAGAATATACAGTTACTTTGACATCGTTGTTGAATTGTATTGGAACATGCAAGGCTAACCCTTATTCCATACAGTTCTTTCAAGTGCAATGAACGTAAAAGTGAGTAACGGAAAAAATACAATTTTTGTGGAATTTCAAAGAAAACAACTGCTCATTGTAGGCGTTAACACCCATTGCATGCGAACCAGCCATTTATCTTTTGCTGATTGCCGCGCTGATATGCTGTAGCTTATTATTTTTTAAAGATATCCTGTCCTGAAGTATTGATTTGCTATACTGAGCCTGATTTAGACGTGCTGAGATAACAAGCTTACACAGATTCTGATGGTTCAGGTAGGCAATAAAAGAACACTTAGTAAATGTGTTATCTTCAGCCGTATTAAGCTGTATACAAAAAAGTCGCATCAAGTAGATTGAATCTCTACTTTCTACGCCTTCGTTGGAGGTTTCGAAGAAAGGGGATGAGTCAAGTCGTTTCAAAAAGCGAAATCGAATCGTGATTAGGTAGGTTCACTTAGGTAGCAAAGCAAATCGATCATATTTCTGTTTCCATGGCATATGTCTAACAGATGCATGTTGTCACCAAGATCAGCAGCTTCTTAGTATCAGAAGGCCTGTTAATGACATCAGGTAAGCAACAATTTACAACCATTTACCGCCTACAGCTTCCAACCTACACTTTTCATCTCTTCCAAACAACATCTGAGGATAAGCAGGAAACTCTGAAACGTAACACCATATTCCAGCGATTATATTTCCATCGCCTCTGAATCAATTTTTAAATTCTACGAGAACCTAAATATTGGAAGTATTAAATCCGCGATAATATTCGAATTTCGGTTGACAAGTTTTCTGTTGCTTGAGGATATCTGCATCACACAAGTCTGTGTTTCTCGTTTATGTCGGTTTGTTAGTTCGTGTTTGCTGTATATCAAATCGTCAATCTGCTTGACGAAATATGCAGAGAACCATCATATACTAAGTAACAAAAATTAACGGTTTGGCAAAATGGGTGGTACACTTAGGGATTTTAAAACGCTAAAGTGGTACGTACTCCCTAATATCCAAAATATTGCTAAAATATACAGGGTGTCCAATAAGTACCACGATAAACTTAAGGAGAAGGTAGGCTTTGGATTGACCTCCCAAATTAAAAAAAATACCTATATAAAAGTGTCTTCGTTTTTGAGATATTGAATTTTCTCTTAAATTTAAAAAAAACGAACCCTTTCATCTGTGGTCTTTAGCTGCATGTACAAATAAGGTTATACTTTGTTCGTTTTTTCTATAAAATGCTTCTAGATAGTTGCTTTATTATATACAAATGCAATGTAGTTGAAATATATTAAGGAACCATAATCAAATAAGGACTATTTTGGGATTTATAACTTTCTGATATTTTTTCCTCAACTTTGACCATCTGTGGTGAAACAAAAATGTACTGGGCTATAACTGCATTATATTGAATAAAATGATTGATCATTGAATACAGATTTCAGAAAGGCACCACACGTACTATTTGGAATAGAAGAAGGTTATAGCTGTTTTTGTAAATGACTGACACACGCTACAATGTAATTATTGGATCTAAATTCAAGTTGCACTGGTTACCGATCCGTGACATTCTAAATAGTGCAAAGCTACATTATCAGTTCCTGCTCCTGATATGATTTTATGAAAGTTGAGGAAAGAATATCAAGTGGCTTCACGATGTAATGCTTTCATGTTCTAAAAAATGTTTAATCTGTTTTTAACTTGTTCTTGTCACACAGTTGTGTGTATTTTATATAATTTTGACCATTGTACCATTTATCCAGCTTTCACCATGTTACTGGGTGTTTCCCTCATCCTGAACGTAAACAACAATTAGCAACATGCTCACATACTACTCTCCTGATGATGATGGCAAACTCCATTGAAAGCTAGAGAAAATAAAAGAGTATAAAGAGTCCTCTTTGCTTAAAATTTTTGTCGAAGTACCCAACAAAACGCGGAAGCTATATATATATATATATATATATATATATATATATAGCATTTTATCTACAAACTTCAACCAGCATACTCATGTGAACTGAGTCAGCCACGAATATCTCCATCAATAGTATAGTATCGCACCAAACTCGCTTCCATCCGATACGATACATATTTGGACAATGCATCTATAAAAGTATCTGTAAATTTAACTTGGAGCACTTCCAAATCGCTCGCCGAAATGCAGACAAAATTATGTAAGCGCCAGTGCAAAAAAATCTAGTCATCCAAATTAAACGCCTCCTTAATTTATAAATGTTGAAAGATATAGACAGTGCGTGGTTTCAAACAAATCTCGTTACAAATTGCTTGGAATCGAAGTTTACAGACTGCTATCACTCGGAAAAATCTCACACGTTCCTTTCAGATCAGGATCTGCAAGATCCATTGAGATGTATGGTTGTGAAATAAGGACAATGACTAGAGCCAGTGAAGAACGGCTGAGGCGTTTCGAAGGCAAACTAAGAATTTTGGACCCCTCTATGGCTCAATCACAAATGAATATCACATAAGAACAAACATCGAAAACAAAAAATTGTTTGGAGATATCGTCCAAGACCGCACTGATGAGTTTCTAATGAGCACGAAACCGTGCTGTTTGCGGTTGGTCGTGGTTAGAGAGACGGAGCACAAGCATGTCTATTTCAATTGTATCTATTTATGCATGACATGCATAGTAAGTCATTGTTGGTCAAGGTCAAACCCAGGTACCGTGATATATCTTGGAATCTTTTAGTCGTATAGGGAAATGACCGAGACATTATTTTGTTGATTTTCCCCGGATATCCAGTGATGACCTTGGATCTGACCATGATGACCTCCAAGGTCATGTGAAAGTCAAGTAGATTTTTGTAGTCAGGGAATAATTCTGAAGGAATAAGAAATTAAAGTGAACTTGTGTTTGCCCTCCATGATCGAGACCAAGGTCAAGTTCTAAATATGGTCAAGGACATAACAAAAAAAGTTTTTCCTTTTCTCTATTTTCATCCCGATAAAAAAAGGGGTTGACCTTCAAATGACCTCTTAAGTCATGGTCAATGACAGATTCAAGGTCACCATTTCATATCCGGGAAAAAAATCATGAAAATAGTGTCTATATATGACGACTGGCTTTTAAGTTATATCAGCGTATCTGAGTTTGACCTAGACCATGACCTCCTATATAAAAAAGGAGTTGACCTCCAAATGACCTTGGTCAAGGTCAAATTGAATGTCACTATTGGATAGATGGGAAAAACTCCCATTATTCGTTTTTCCTACCATTATTAATTCACAAATAATCGTGTGGTTCCGGAACTTGTCAAATACCCTGTATATATGCCTCGGTGGAGAAGGCTAATGATGGAATACTTCTACTCCAAGGTATGTAATGTACCATTCTTACTCAATAAAGTATCTATTTTGATAAGAAGTAAACTAATGACTTACCATTCCATGGCACAAGGAAACAATAGCGTTGGAGTGGCTGTCACCAACAACTTTTCCTGAATAGTAACACCCCGACATCCTTGGATCATGTTTGGTCTTTTGGGTGCTGTTTGGAGCATGATGGACAATCTGCAAAGGAGAGATGTAATGCTGAAGGATTGACTGAGATTCAAACATGGCTAAGATTTCCAGTGAGTATGACGTATCTATGTTCTTATGATTTTACTCCGCTTTACCTGGCCTGTAATCGAGCAATATGTATTTAAAAAAGAAACATCCTTGAATTTTTAGCTGTCTTTGCATTCATCCACCAAAATACATTAACAGTACGTATCTGCTGCATTTTAACACTAAATCGGGAAGCAGTAAAATAGTTAGAAGATTGGCATTTTATTGTATAGCGAAAGACGATACGTGATTATAGTGAAAATTAAAATGTAATTAAATTTAGCATCTTAAGCGATGTATCTTTGTTGTTCCTATAACACCTGTGAATATTTATGAATTATACATATCTATGTTCTCGGTGGTTATACACTAACAGTTATACCAATCAACAACCCACGGGATATTCATACATTCATACATTGTGAAATTGTTTGTTGTGATGGCGAATAAACTTGTTATTTTACAAACCGGTACCCATGCTTGAAAAAGGATCAAGATCGACCCTTACAGCTACAGACCTATAGCTCTGCTTTCTGTTATAGGTAATGTACATGAATTATGAGCTTCTAGAGTACCTCGGCTTCATTAGAGACAGGCAATATGGTTTGCGGTTCGGCGATCCACAGGAGACCGCCAGTCTTAAGGTGAGGCTCATGTCGTTGCTCTTGATATCACGAAAGCGTTCGATCAACCGTGGCATGCTGTCTTCTTATGCAAACTTTCATCCTAAGGCCTCCCAGGGAAGATTCACAGATGGGTGGCTGACTTCCTCTCTGACCACAAGATAGGTATTAGTCGTAACCGACGGGTTCTTCTTTTCATCCGACAATTTCACGCGCACATTCCCAATGGATCCGTTTTGGATACGACGTTGAGCCTCTTACATATCATCATTTCCTGAACGATCAATCCGATCCACAAGTTTGATGACAGGACTCCACATGCAAGAACTCAGAGTGACAAGCCGATGAGCTGGAGAAATTAACCGTTTCTCTCTGATGAGAGACCTGCTTGGAGTCGCAACAATTTGGTACAATTTATTGCTTCCGAAACACAGTACTGTACCTCGAATAATAAAAAGCGTCTTAGCGTTCATCCGGTTTCGTTGGATGGCCGACCAAAGAGGCGTTCATTTCACCGAGGACTTAATCTTGCACGAATCGTGGCAGCTTCTGGGAAAAAGATAGGCTAAGTACTTTCTTGCTAACTTTTCCCAAAGTCTCATATATGACCTAGGCTCGAGTACTCCTCACATGTTTGGGGTGCTACCACCCCGACTAATTATGCTTGATGCTACTCAGAGGAGGATCGATGACTCTTCTCTGGCTGACAGTATCGGAACCCTTTCGCAGCCATCGGCGATCTAGCTCTCTTCTACCACTACGACAACGATCTTTACTCGTTCAAGATGCATGCATATGGATACATTTTTTCTCAATGCTTTCCCTCAAGATCATTCATGATAGTCTAAAATGTTTTACTATCATTAAAAATAAATCAGATTCTTGTAACACAGTAAACATTCCCATATATTGCTGCTGATAAATTTAGAGCAGATTGTTTTGATCCAACACAAATAAATTCAACACATCGTATGCACCATCACCTAAACAAGGAAGGCACAAGAGAATAAACAAATACTTGAATAAATGGTAGTGTTATTCTTCCCCAGCTCAAATTTGTCCTACAGTGGCATCCATTTATTAGACTAATATACTTATTTGATAAGCTTTCTTTTCCAGTTAGGTATAAGAATGTTTTAAGCATTCTCATTCTGTAAACATCAAACTGCATGTTTTGTAATTTTGGAATAACAAACATGTTCTATTCCCTACCAATTGACTCATAGGTGCTCAAAATATTCATGATATTCAAGAAAACATTTTCAATAGGATCGGAAAGCTTGAGCGGTTAAAAGTTTTCCATCGACGAAGGAAAAATAATTTGTATAACAAATAGCCAGATACGTTGGATAGATATTATTGGCCAGACAGCTTGGTGTTGTTGAATCACGTCTCAGTAATGGGTTATGTATACGCAAGACGCACTGAAGTGTTAGTATGGTAGACAGCAGATGTTCCATTTTTTCCTGGAAGAGTAGTATGGAGCTTAATGGTGCTTGAAGAAATATTTATGGTGCGTTTGATACTTAGCTCACAGCTGGGCTTAGTAGGTGTCAGTGCACCATGCAATAAAACAGCATTTGCAACACATTAGCTTTCCTGATTCCGTAAAATTATGAAATTTTAAAAAAACGTAAAAAGCGTCAAAAAACCGACGAAATGTCATCTTGCAGACTAGATAGTTTTTAGTGTGCAAACAGTTCATTCCACGTGTGCTTACTATGATCTGTGACATTTAAGCAACACGTACACCTACAAAACGGGGTCACAAGTGTACAACAGGTTGTGCTAAATTAACATCTTGTAGAAAAAACTACAAAATGTCAAAAAAACGCCAAGAAAAACCGACAAAATGACACTTTTGAAGATACGTAATACCAATGCGAGATTAAGGGCTTGTTTGGCGAGGAAGTAATGTAATTTTGATAAGCGTAATTTTCATATAAAGCTGCTACCATGTCGGTCCAGTGGCGGCAGAGCTAGCAGCAAAAAACGAAAAAATAAAAATCGTTCATATTTGTTTTTTTTTAGCTGCCGTGACTGACGAGTGGCGCGCTTAGTCATAACAATGCTATAGCGATGTAGCCAGATGGCCGGTACTGTCAGGAGGACAGGGGAGAACTTTAATGATTGCAACGTTAATAATGGCAAGGTTGCGTGCGCACTGCAGACTCAACCTACTGACGCCATTTTTAGCGACGGATGTTGAACCCAAAAATTTACCAACGCGCAGTTTAAGGATCATGTGAATGGAGTTCGCGTGCCTTAGGAAAATGCTTATGATACTAACTTTTGGGCAGAAGGGTATGATCTATGTTGTTATGCATATCAAAATTTTCATCAACAAAATTTGAGTATCCCGAGTGTGTCAAATTCGACACTGACCATTGGGATCTCGGAAACGGTAAGAGATACGAAGTCGCTCGGGTCGAGGCAAAGTTGCGTATTCAGGTAACTAACAAAATGCCGCTTAGAAAGTGTCGAAATTCAAAGTGCTTCCGGAAAAAACGAAAAATCACAAAGTCGATTTAATTTATTCCTGATTTTACTTGTAGTTTGATTTTAAAATAAATTCCACATTAATATTGCCACTTTTTCTCCTTAACAAGAAAGCATAAATAGAAGTTCAATATGACATTTCGTCTCTTGTCCTCAAGCATCAACTTTATTTTTACTTATTGTATTTTTACACAGGTGAATTGAGTTTATAATCCTAAATGTATAATATGTCGTACATTGACATTGCCAAACCTTGGTAATTAAAAAAAACTGAATTTCTGAGGCAGGCCTTGAAGATAGTCATCTGTTTCGCATACCAGCTCAGACCTCAAATTGAACATAGTATCAAGCAGGGAACAATCTATAGAGAAGAGCCCTAAGCTTTGCCTACAAAATAACGGACAACATTGTTAACATCTCCTATGATTTATTTCTGCTTATTTATTATTATTATTGTTATTACCATGAATAAAATGTTCACTTTGTGTTCAGGTTCTACCAAACCTTTTTATTTCAATAGAATTTTCATCCTACAACAAATTCGTTGCCAGTTAAGGAAAAACATCACTGAATTTAGAACTGAAATGTTCATTCAGATGTATAAAATTCCAATATAGTGTCCATAATATGGACATATTATAAAAAACAAATTTTGTGATGGAAGTTGAAAGAAGAAGTCTCAAATTGAAAATATGTCTACGTCTTCTTGCAGATGTGAATAAGTAACAATGACAACATCGAGTATAAGTATATATATATATAGGTGAAAAATTAAAGCTTCCGCCTTTTGTTGGGTACTTCGACAAAATTTAAGCAAAGAGGACTCTTTATACTTTTGTTAATTCTCTCTAGCTTTCAATGGACTTTGCCATCATCATCAGGAGCTGCAATTACAATGATAACAGTAGCAACAAAGGTGTAAAATGAATTTAAATTGAATCAACTTACAGTAGTATGTGAGGATGTTGCTAATTGTTGTTTTCGTATAGGATGAGGGAAACGTCCAGTAACATGGTGAGAGCTGGATACATGGTACAATGGTTAAAATTATATAAAATATGACAAGACAAGTTAAAGACAGATTAAAAATTATTTAGAAAACATTAGAGCATTAAGTCGTGAAGCCACTTGATGATTGCACAAAATGGTGGTCATGGAATAATGAGTGAGATGAACCTTTGACAGAAGGCCGAAGGTTGTGAATGTCTGTGTTAAAAGATGGAACGAATTGTGGGTGTGTGCCAAAACGTTGCCAAATCACTTCAGATGATGTGATTTTCAGAATGTTATGTAAGAAATTGTTAAACCGACCAGAGGCAGTTGAATAAACTATATTTTAATTGATGGGAATTTTAAATTAATAATTATTAATAAATCGTGAGAAGAGAATTATTAGATTTTGAGTGGAATGAAATTTGTTGGTGGAAACGGCCAAAACACAGATTATATTTATGGTTGTGAAAAGTCGAAATTTGGGGAGATATGTAATTTCTCCAATTTTTCGCAGTTTAGCAAATATGAGTAAATGACACTCAGTTGTTTAATATGTGTCTTTTTGTTGATACAGTTGTTATTCACGAAAATGTGGGACATTTCCAGGAATAAATGTTTGGAAAGGTGTTTTTCTTTATCAAGAACTTTGATACTTGTGTGCTAGAGCGTATCTTTCAGGATGAAGCCTAGCATCACTTTTGTGTGATGTAATCCTTCCTTTAAGAGATCTGGAGGTCTGATCTATGTATATTTGGTTGCAGTTGTTGCAATTGATGGAGTATGTTAGTTAAGCCAAGCAGCGGGACTTTGTCTTTCATTTTTGAAAAAATGCGGTTTATAGTGAGGACGGATTTGCAAGCAATTCGAAAGTTCAATTGCAACAACTGCAACCAAATATACATAGGTCAGACCTCCAGATCTCTTAAAGGAAGGATTACATCACACAAAAGTGATGCTAGGCTTCATCCTGAAAGATACGCTCTAGCATCTCATGTTAACACAACAGGGCATTCTATGAATTACACAAGTATCAAAGTTCTTGATAAAGAAAAACACCTTTCCAAACGTTTATTCCTGGAAATGTCCCACATTTTCATGAATAACAACTGTATCAACAAAAAGACAGATATTAAACAACTGAGTGTCATTTACTCATATTTGCTAAACTGCGAAATATTGGAGAAATTACATATCTCCCCAAATTTCGACTTTTCACAACCATAAATATAATCTGTGTTTTGGCCGTTTCCACCAACAAATTTCATTCCACTCAAAATATAATAATTCTCTTCTCACAATTTATTAATAATTATTAATTTAAAATTCCCATCAATTAAAATATAGTTTATTCAACTGCCTCTGGTCGGTTTAACAATTTCTTACATAACATTCTGAAAATCACATCATCTGAAGTGATTTGGCAACGTTTTGGCACACGCTCACAATTCGTTCCATCTTTTAACACAGACATTCACAACCTTCGGCCTTCTGTCAAAGGTTCATCTCACTCATTATTCCATGACCACCATTTTGTGCAATCATCAAGTGGCTTCACGACGTAATGCTCTATTGTTTTCTAAATAATTTTTAATCTGTCTTTAACTTGTCTTGTCATATTTTATATAATTTTAACCATTGTACCATGTATCCAGCTCTCACCATGTTACTGGACGTTTCCCTCATCCTATACGAAAACAACAATTAGCAACATCCTCACATACTACTGTAAGTTGATTCAATTTAAATTCATTTTACACCTTTGTTGCTACTGTTATCATTGTAATTGCAGCTCCTGGTGATGATGGCAAAGTCCATTGAAAGCTAGAGAGAATTAAAAAAAGTATAAAGAATCCTCTTTGCTTAAATTTTGTCGAAGTACAAAACAAAAGGCGGAAGCTTTAATTTTTCACCTAACTGGTCTAGACGACAATGACCACGTCTCAAGTTATATATATATATAAATATTCCATCTCAACTGAAGTTTGGAAGTGTCAATGTATGACGTATTATACATTTTTGGAACTCAATTCATCTGTGCAAAAAACCAATATGGCATCCATAATCCATAATAAAAATAACGTTGATGCTGGAGAACAAGAGGCGAAACGTCATATTGAAATTCTAATTGTGCCAGCTTATAGAGAAGAAAAAGTCAGTCAGGGAATCGTTAAAAGGATTTTGGGAAAACTCGGTTTTGTCCGCCTCCTCCGCAAGTATTTTGTATTTCGAAACTTTCGAAGCAGCAATTTCTTAATTACCTAGATACGCAACTGCCTTGCAGTCTTCGAGATTGCAATGGTGGAGGTCGAATTTGAAACAACCGGTATAAGACAGGCATAGATTCACCTATGGTATGTTAGTCATACGAGACAATTACTTACCAGCAAGAAGTCTCTAGTCACCAGCAAATTAGTGATTTGCTCAGAAGGATGGAAGTTAGTATGTTAATCTAGAATTAATAGTAATAGCCACTACTTGGTTTTTTATCTATTTCAAGAGCTTACATGTAGGTCAGGCCCAATGAATTTATCATTCTGTTCCAATTCTAGAAACATCTTCATGCCGAAAGCGTCGATCTCATATTTCGGTTGCTTCTCCCAAACTTCCATGGTCCTGTGTCTGAAGTGTCCTCTGTGACGAGGAATGAAGTTTTCTGGAAAAAGCAATAAGCAATGGAGCGCTTTCCAAAATGTTTATTCTGACGGAATATCAATCGCGTCAAAGTTATCACTTGATAAATTCTAGGATTCTAGCATGACGAATTTTTTCCTTATATCTTTTGAATGTGATATTTTTGCATGGAAAGTAGTCCCTCATCAGATTCAAGGGCAATAAGATTATCTTTTCTGACGTTGAAAATTTGACAGGAGGTGCACGTTTTATTTGTATCTAAAATAAAAATTAGTAATCGAATTTCAAATACATTTTTTGCAACACATGTTCGGAAAAACGAAGATAGACTTCATCATACTTGAAAATGTATGTAAACAATCTATTTCAACTCTAATAATGTAATTTTGATTTCAGTTTATCAATGATAGTAAAGAAATATGAGTCACACTTATCCTAAGGCCCGTATCGTCAGTCGTCCCTACAATTGTAGGGCGCCTTTATGGCCTCCATGATTGTCATAGTTTTCTACTTCTCCGTGTCAGAACTCTATTTTGAGGTTATGTCACAAATATCTATTTGCATCAAATTGTGTCTTCACAATAGGAGAGCGCTGACGCTGACACGGGACAAGTGTAATCTAGAAATTTTTGAAGGAGAGAAAGGAGTATGACAATCAAGGAGGCCATAAACGCGCTCTACAATTGTAGGGACGACTGACGATATGGGCCTTAGTTCCTATTCTTTAACAAAGTTCAGATTTTGAGTGGTTTCTCAACCGGATCACAAAACTATAACAAATAAAAATGTAAGAACAAGAATAGGTATAAAGTGAACAGGGATACCGCTATGTCAGCTAACCTTCAATTTGGCAGTAATCTCCAAATTCTCTCCGTTTTTGAATACTTGGACAAGTCAATCCAAGTGAAAGTAAATATTGTGTACTTGTATCTCCGATGCCTTCAGTTCGTTAACTCCATCATTTTTGCCAATTTCAGTGGTGAGAAAAAATGTTCATTAACGCACACAAGTATGCATATACAAGCCTTGAGACCGCAACTAGCTATTTATGAGCATATTCCGTATAAAGTAACGTAAATGATGTTATGACTTCTAACCACAAGATTTATGTAATGGCTGCTGTTGAATAAGCTAGCGCTTCTGAATTAGGATTTTTGAAATTCACAGCACCCACATTGCAATGCTGGCATGGACCGAGCTAAATCGAAGATATAGCTTTTCAACTTTTCTTAATGTTTTTAATGAGCATCAATTGGACTTTGCACGTGGTTTCGCTTTTAAGACAGGTACAGGGTCTCCGTCTATAAATTGACTTCGCCCTCTAACTTTTTCATTTGACCTCCTTGAAGAAAAAGTTGTACTCGTATACAAACGTTATAGGATCTCATATGAAGTTTTACATGTGATATTTTTTGTATACCGGGTGTCTCAGAAAAGTGCTAGCGAATAAAGTTATTTTTTTTTTAAATGACACATCCTGTATGTTTGCAGTGAAGATGATCCGTCTTTTTCTGATTCCAAAAATATATGGTTTGTTAAACTTATTTTCATTACTTCATTACTGACACACATGAGTGAGGATAATAGTTTTATAGCCGCTTCTCTCAGTCTAATAATTTTAAGGTAGAAAATCATCCTCTACCTTCCATCTCGTTGGAGGTCTCTTTTTATAATCTCTGTCGACCGTAAATACGCGAACTGGAGGTGACTTGGTGCTATTTCCGGTGCTCTGGTGTAGGAATTTTCTGCGGCCAACTACCTGATTCTGTAAAATAGTTCACACGCTGAGTTGCGGATTTATAGGGTGGTGGGATTGTTTTTTATTAGAAATCGGTCCCATTGATGTGTTTTTTTTTGTCGGAACCTTTTTCTCACCCATTTCATCTTTGATGAACCCTCATTGTTCAAGGTAATTATGATTTTTTTCCTTTGCCTTGATAGGCCTGTCTTAATTTTTTTTATACTCCAACTACCACGAAGGCCTAAGGCCTAAACACCCATTGGGTACCGTGGGGCTTTAAGGGAATACAGAGGAAAGGGGGAACGCCACACGGACTCTGGCGAGGGAACACGTGTGCATGCAACATGCACACATTCTGGCTCCGTCTATGAGATCCGCCGGGTCGTACCTCCGCGTTCGACAGTCAGAGACCATCTACCACCTGCGGACAATCACAACATCCATAGCCAAGAGAAAAGTTTCTCCTGGGACGGGATTCGAACCCGCACAGCGCACGGCGACTGATCAGTAGACCTAAGAGTCTACTACTGCGGCCACCGCTGCTGCCTGATCTCGTACAAACTAAAAACACAACCACTTCATTCAAAAATTAAGCATGAGTCTATCCGTAATTTTATTTGTGCCAGCTTAGGCGTTCTTATAGTGTTATTTTTATATGATATATATTTACTGGAATTTGAGTGAGCCATGCTCACGAGGTAAAATATTCCGGTAATTCTCAAGAAACATTTCAATTGCTTTAATTATAAGCTGAGGAGGACATGAAATATTTTACTTTCCGGTCCTTATGTTTTCTGGAAGTGTCTGATTATTTTAATGTAGTTCCTTGTGCACCGTGATTGAGCAGCAACTTTGTTTAAATTTTAAATTTTTGAACTGTTGTAACCCAAGACTAAATGGTTCCATGTTAATGTTAAAATTTTTATTCTTGGAAGCAAATCAAAAGGGGCGATTAGCAGTCAAATCGTGATTTCGAGATATTTTTTTAGCAAGTAATTTTTTCTATTTAGGGTTTTACTATCCAGTTTCACCATCCGGTTCTACCTCTGGGTTCTACCTTCGGGTATAGAGTAACGTCTGGCACTTCCTGCCCTCGGATACCTTCGGGTGATAGCCAATCACCAGCCAGGGTGGTTTATTTTGTTTTCGTGTTTTTTTTTTAATGGAAACCATTTAGATGGTCCAGGACTCCTTTTAATTTTTTTTATTCTTTTTTGTTTAATAAATCAATAAATGTCTGTGTGCCTTGTGAGTTTGTGTCTAACTAGCTTCAGAGACCCATCCTTGATACTTGTTATTTCATTTTCTAGTGTTCTAACTAGGTGGCGCCTAAACAACCATTGCAACTGAGCACAGTTTTCGCGGGTTAACACCATATAATAATACCTTGAATCAGAAAAAGGAACTGTCGTGTTCCCTGAAAATATACTAGGTGTTCCATTTAAAAAAATGCAACTTTATTCGATAGCCCTTTTTCGTTCAAAAAAATATTGCATGAATAGAACTTCATATTAGACCCTATAACTTTCATGTACAACTTTTTCTTCTGGAAAATCATAAAAAAGTTCAATTTATATCCGAACACCCTGTTTATGATAAGTTGTCAGTTGACTAAGAACAATATTTCTGTTCTATAGCAAGCAAGAACAAAAGAAGGATCGTATCAGATATTTATCTTATATTAGCCTACGAAAATTTCGAAAATAAGATATTATGGTTTTTGGATGTTTTGTGACTAACACATAACGAAAAACCATGTCACACATTTTCGTCGGTCTGTCTGTCTCACTGTCTGTTTTCTAAAATCGGTCGGGTGGTGGCGGAGCTCCTGGAAAATAACCAAAACACAATAAAAATCGCGCAAACTCCATGTTTTTACGTATTAGAGGCTCCTAATCATTTTCACAAATGACTTTGTAAGGTTTCTAATTTGCACATTGGGGGGGTTGTAGGGGACCAAGAAAGGTGTATCTAATTTTTTTGGGTGTAAAACCCCAGCAATTGTATTTAACGCATATTCAACACATCATAGCTTCCCCCGTATATTTGGCCTTAACACTTAAAGAATATTTTGAATAGACGCGTGGCGTATCGCTCTCGATCGCACGGCATCCTACGCCGCCCTATAGCTAGTGTACAAAAAACTGTTTGGGCCTGATCCGCCTCCATCCACCATTGGTGCTGGCTGATGGCATGACTGACTTGTGTGGTCAGATGGCGGATAATTTCGTTAACGTAGAGAATAAATGTCTTGCCTTATCAGATTGGTGTGAACTATGGACCACTTGTACTAGTGTGTTTGGCTAACTTGATAGATTTAATTTATTTGTTATACATGCTCGTAGCTACATTTTCCTCACAGGGGTTAACTTTTGCCAAACATGAATAAGGAATCTTTATGACCACCTTCTTGGCGCTATTTTTTATTTAATCCCGACGCGGTGCGGTTTTTTTGTTCAGAAGTATTGGCTGTCTTAGCTATGTTAGTATGAAAAGGTTTAATTTGTAAATTACTAACTCGATCTTCCAATGTTAATAACTGGTGAAGTAGCTCAAAGATAAGATCTATTTTTCTTGCGTTCCTCAAACGCCAAGACTCGATGAAAATTTTTTCACCTGTTTTGAATTTATATGGGCGGTGGACGTGGGAGCGAGAAACTTGACGTAATCGAATATACCAAGAGGAAAGGTTTGATTAGTAGATTGCTAAATCTAGCATCAAACGTAGTGACAGAGCACAACCCTATTTTTATACTTACCATGGTTTCCATCTGGGTTTATCCTCAACGGCTTCACAAGCTGTTCATTTGAGCTTGAACCCACATGTTCTAGTAGCGATTTTTCTAATAGTTCTGAAACAAAAGATCATTGTTCGTTATTTGTATTCAACGTAGATCAGAAATGTTTAAGAATATAAGGTATAACGCAAACTCATTCTAGTAAAGTTTAATGCTATAGCCTTCAGTATTCCAATAGCTGCAGAGGCGACGCCTAAATCCCGAGGTACAGTGACTGTTTACCGACCAGTTCTCGATGTGAAGACCTGGAATTCGGATCCATCATGGGGAAAATCTCGTAGGAACAAAATTCATAAAAGTGGGAGGTCTTTGAGGATATATTTAAAGGAAGCTTTACCGATTTGCCACGTAGCCTTGCTGCTAATGTAAATGACTCGACGTGCTAAACGCTTATATCAAAGAATCAACCTATCAACGTATTATTCAATTCGTTATTGTATGAGCTGCGGTTTGTTAAAACCTCAGAACTGTTTCAGGCGTAACTAGGAAATTCATCTATTTACAGCGAGCTAGTCATTAACCAACGGAGTCTAATGTAGATTTTTCAATTAGTGACAAGTTAAATGACTCAAATGATTTATTAATTACAGACAATCCCATATTATAGGCAATAAACTATACTCCGGTATTCGCTTTTTCCTATCAATAACTCAAACAGGTTGATAGGAATAATTGCCATACACATCTTGTAAATAGCAATAATACCAGAGCCATCTAATTGTATGTCAGTCACGAGGTCTCTTCGAAGAAAACAGAAATTATACAATCGTAGAAAAATGTGATGTAATTAGAATATAATAAGAAAAGTGAATTTTGTTTAACAACCACGTCATTTGAGTGAAGTGGTAATGATGTTTCTGTAATATTCAGTTTAATTATAGTACAATTTCCAGCAAAGGTGATGTATAATTTTTGATTTTGATGTTTCTAAAGTTTCAATCATATTGTTTTCCATACCCAAACGTGTGAAATAACGATATACTTTAAAAATTATCACAGAACATTAATTTGTACCAGATAAATATTAAGAACTCGGTTATTTTACATTAAAAACACCCACAGTGTACAGAGATTCGTTCGCTTATGACAACTAGAAACAAAAATAAATTTCTTGCATGGATAAAGTTCAGAGCTTGAGGAGGTGAAAAATTATTTATCTCCAATTCTGACCAAGTCCGGTGCATTGGGTAATTCTGGTGCGTGAATCACGAATCTGATGTTTTAGGAAACATCGAGAAGTACGATATATCATAATAGAAAAAATCTATTTCACAACATGAGTAAGTACAGAATGTCAGTGGCTTCCACTTGAATTCAGTCACACGTGTTCAGAACTGTGACAAAAAACGTGCTCCCATTCCAAACAATTTTCTTTCGCAGACGCACTGACGCTGATTTATTTCAGGCACAACAATTGTGTCACGATATTGAGGCCCAAAAAATTCACTACCATTATCGCCATATTTCATTTCCTACCTCTTGCCAATGAAGACTTATTAAATAAGAGTAGATTACTCTTAAAACACTTTAGATAAATGCCTGAAGTACGAAATACTCTGTTTGAGCTAACATGCGAATGTATATGGTATGTGTAGTGCTTTTCGCATTGGGTTTTCAGGTCGCAAATCTGAGGAAACAGTCCAAAAAATATTAATTGTGTAAGTTACAGGATCGCTTAGATATGAGGTATGGAAAAAGCACTCACTGTAACTCAACAGTGACAAGAGCGGAGGTAGATCCGAAAATACTTCCCAAAATGTTTCATTACCATCCATGCCACTGATGAGGCTGAGTAAGGACAAAACAAATATTGTTCAAATAATGCTATGGCGAGATATGATTACCATCCTAATACACTTTATCGTATTTTCAAATTAGAATGGACTGAAGATTTTGATACGGACTCTACCTCAAATATTCAACCAATTTTTTTCAAAAAGTTCACAAGAGAAGCGAATTATGCAAAAATGTTTTTTCAATTTTTATTTCAATTATCCGAAAATGTAATAAATGTTTTAAAGAATCTGGTAGTCCAGAACAATATTTCTAGTATTCAAAGAAGCGGTAAATATTTTAAAAAAGCCAGCCGTGTATAGAATTGTTTTTTTCTTCCACAGGTATAAAAAATTTACAATTTCTGCTGTAGCGTGACTCATGTTACTGTCTATACTACAACTATTTAAAACTGTAATGACTCATACGCGTGATCAACACGTGATCAGAGCTCGATCCCGGCTTCCTTCCAGTACAGCCGTATAGCGTACGACATATGTCGTTTCTGTGGCTTTGCGGTGGTCAACAGCACAGACAGAGATGGAAATAATGGCTGATTGTTCTCCGCCGGTATAACCAATGAAATCAAAGACGCGCCTCGACCGGCAGACTCATAGGCGTCGGCAACGCATTGGAACGTGTTTCGTTGAGCGATCGCATATTGTGTGTTTTTATAAGAATTGTTGTGTGATTGTTATTGTTGTGGTTTCTGTGGTTACTGTTTTGGTTATACTTAACCATGGAGAGTACAAATGGCACGAGTGGAAGTACTGAAGGCCAGGGAACAAGTAGACGGCTTCGTAAAGCACTGAAGAGGGACGCGAAAGAAATCGTGCTCAACGTGTTCAATTATCTGAACAGAACTATGTCGCAGGGAGATGCAGTCGCGCGTTGTGAAAGTATGACAGGCGTTCCAGAGTGGACCATTCGCAGGGTGGTGCATGAAAAGAAGAAAACTGGAGCTACTACTGATCCAAAGTTTAATTTGAAGGGACGAAAGGCCGTTAAATTGGATGACGATAGCACAATGGCGTTATGTCGAACCGTACATTCATTCTTCTTTAGGAATGAGATACCAACACTCAAGGCTGTACATGCAGCGATCAAGGAAAATGAAATTATACCCCAAATGAGCGTCGAGGTAATGAGGAAATCCCTGCACGAAATTAATTTTCGTTACGAAACGCGTAATCGGAAGTCAGTATTGATAGAGAGACCTAAAATAGTCGCCTGGCGTCGAAAATACCTACGCGAAATTATTGAATATAGGCGACAAAGCAGAAAAATCTATTATTTGGACGAGAGATGGGTAAATGCAGGTCACACAGTTCAAAAAACCTGGATAGACAAAAACGTAGTGAGTAACCGACAAGCAAGCATTGAAGGTTTGTCAACAGGTCTTCGTGGACCGTCAGGGAAAGGTCAAAGATCGATCGTAACTCATATTGGTAGCGATAGTGGCTTTTTAGAAGAGTGTGACTTGATTTTCGTCTCTAAGAAAGGAGGTGATTACCATAACGAAATGAATGCCAGCTGCTTCGAGAGCTGGTTTCAAGGGGTGCTTCAGCGAGTTGAGCCCAACTCTGTGATCGTCATGGATAATGCTTCCTACCATAGTCGTCGAGCCGAACGTGTACCGACTGTGGGATCTCGAAAAAGTGACATGCAGCAATAGTTGCTCGAAAAAGGAATCCCGTTTGACGATTCATCTGTGAAAGCGGAATTGTATGAAAAAATTAAACAGCACAAACCTGCGAACATTAGTTACGTGACTGATGAGATGGCCCGTCAATGTGGTGTCACTGTGCTGCGGTTACCGACCTACCACTGTGAACTGCACCCAATAGAGCTCATCTGGGCTCAAGTGAAGGGTTATATTGCGCGCCATAACACAACCTTCAAATTACCAGACGTTAAGGTTTTACTTGAGACTTACATACAGATAGTAACGCCCGAAGCTTGGCAGAATGCTATCCGTCATGTTGTGAAGGAAGAAACAAAAATGTGGCAGCTTGACCACCACATCGACACCATCATAGAGCCAGTTATAGTCAATTTCAACGAGGAAAGCGATAGCGACAGTTTATTACTGTCAGATGTAAGTGGAAGCGACGATGAATAAAGGTAATTCCCAAATTTTTGACTTACAATATGTTTCAAACCACTCTTTATTAAGCATGTGACAAATCTAGTTCACCCATGTTAAACATTCATACCCCGCCTATGAACAGCCGGCTACTGGTAGTTAAGTGATGTTCACGTGAACATCGATGAGTCATTACAGTTTAGATAGTTATAGTATAGTAGGGAAGCTTGTAATGTGAAATGAAGGAATTTGCAGGCACTTTAAAAAAATACTTTAATAGGTAGTATGTTTTGTAAGCTGTATGCAGAATAATCTGTTATTCATGAAATAGTCTTGTCAAATACCATTCGGGCATCTGATTTTTTTTGTGAAAAAAATCGAAGAAACACAATGCAAAGTAATATTTGTTTAACAAAAAACATTCGTCAGGCGCAAAAATCCTTCTCTTCGACTCGGATTTTTGTTGCCACCAACACTCATGCTTCTTGTTAAAATATTACTTAGCAACGTGTTTTTTCGATTTTTTTCGGAAAAATTAGATGTCCTTACGATAATACTTATGAAAATCACCCTTGGAATCTGTGGTCCAATAAATATAAAATTCTTCTAATTTTGCATCACTTAATTGAGGAAATATTTCTCTTAGCTACTACAAACTACTACCTTCTTTATCCATGGCTTTGACAAAGATTTTCATCAGTCCAAGCTTATATGGAGAGGTGATAGTAGCACCTTTTTTGGAGGAGGGCATATTGAATATTTGAAGTACCAGGTTCAAAAGAAGTTCTATGAGGTCAATCATTTTTACTGTAGTGTTCTTTTGTTGCCCTACTGTCACATACACACAAAAAACAGCAATACTTTGTAAAACTGCCTTGAAGTCCTAGCTATATACCTATGAATTTTAAATCTCCACAGATATCCCACTGATACTGCTCACATTTAACACGATTTAATATGGTTGCTAAGTTGTCATAGGTTTATTTCTTTGTCGCTGAATAGGCTAGAGAGATAGATGGTTTTTTGGTTTGCATTATGAAGCTGGACTGTATTTCGACGAATCTATGAATAAACGCCACTCGCTAGGATCATGTTCCACACTAAGCCCATTCATTAAACCATCAATATCACAACAGACACAGCGACACTTCCATTTTAAAAAAAATTGATAATGTTACATTCCGCTTTCGGTAACATGAAACACTTGCTTTTTTATCTAACAAGTTCCAATGTTGAAGTCTGGAACAAAGAAGTTCTGATTTGTGTTTTGACAATCCTAGGTGACGTACCAAGTCACTTAATTCATTCTGAGTTATCAAGTGAGGTTCACTGGTAGCAGTTGGTAAATGATGGGTCACAACTGCTGTTCTCGGGAATTTGTGGATCAGATTCTGACGAAGAATTAGAATCACCGGGAGACACGATGTCCAGGCTTAAAGGCTCATTGCCAGGAACTGGCTGCACTGCATTAAATTTACGTGACAACTCACACAGCAAACATGAGGAGCCCAACTTTTATCTTGATCCTCAACTTGACACTTAAAATATAAAAATAGGCTTATTTGACTTCCTGAGATATAGATCTAGCTTGGGACTTTATAATGAATCGTCCACATATATGACAAAACTTATCGGCTGGATTGTTGCAACATCGACGACTCGAACTTGCCATTCTATACCAAAATACACTTAAACACTTGGCTGACTACTGACTATACGAGACAGAAACCAACTAAACTGCAGAAAACAATAAAATTCTTACAGGTTCGTACAGTACTGTGATAATAACCTCTCTGTGACCTTGTTGTACGTTCCTGCCCTAATCCAGGTTACAATGATTTAAAAAATCGCATTATAAAAAAGAGTAGGTACTTAAAAATGGGACGTGCTTGGCCATTGCTGGGAAAAAGCATTTTAATAACTTCCTGAGTGAAACACAAAATACGCATTCTCATCGATGTTACCAAAATTATGTCGACTTGTGATTATTTGCTAAATTATTCAAAATTTGTCACGCCGGATACAGAATTTTAAGCATTCTACGAAGCTACTATTTTTTGCATCACTGTTAGAGAAGAAGTATTAATTCCCTACTAAAGAAGAAAAACAACTACAGCACATCAGTTAACCAAACAATGGGCTTCATAAGCAATAAACAATAGCAGTTCATTCGTACATGCATCATAATTTGCCGCGGCAGGTACACAGCATGATTCCGACGTGGCTGATGCGACCGCAAAAATGCATATCATTACAAATAAAAGTATTATAAAAGTGACGACCACGCAAGGTCGCTGTGTGCCAACCGGGAGGCTGATGCTACCTGTTTGCAGAAAATGCAATCTGAATTCTTTGTTCTGAATCAGTTAATGAACAGTACGGGAAGTTCTAGGTTCTAGTTTTTCTAAGGACATGACCACGCAAGGTCTCTGTGTGGCAACCGGAAGGCTCATGCTATCTGTTTACGTTTCAGATAGTCCAATCTTAGTTCTTTCTCCTAAATCAGGGTTTCTCAAGCGGCGTATGCTTGGAAAAAAAGTGGCAAAAAATTGACCTTGTGCCTTTATCAAATAGCACAGTGTCACGGAGAATTAACGATTTGGCGAACAAGTTTACTTTTCAAAAGAATAAAATTGGATTATTTTGCTATTCAGCTTGACGAGTCGGCCGATGTAGCAAACTGTGCAATATTGCTCGTGTATGTTAGATAAATTTTTAAGAATTCCATTCAAGAAGATGTGTTATTTGCAAAGCCACTGGAAACTTATACGACTGGTGAAGCAATTTTTAATCTGATCAATGACTATTTAGAAAAACATGAAATCAACTGGTCATTTTGCTTAGGTGTGTATGCCCAGATGGTGTAAAATCAATGACCATATTCTTTCTTGTGGCATGAATAAGGAAGATCAACGAGAATATAGAATGGGCTCACTGCTGTATTCATACGCAGGCATTGGCATGTATGCGTATTCCTGCAGAGTTAGCCAGTGCTCTAAGCGAAGCTGTAAAAGTTGTGAATTTTATAATTTCCCGTGCTACAAATTCTCGTCTATACGGTGAACTTTGTCAGGACTTGGGAAGTCTCCACGCCTCTTTATTACTACTTACAGAAGTTAGGTGGCTTTCTCGTGGAAAAGTTTTGACCCGCTTACTGAATTGAAGTCTGAAGTTCAGGCATTTCTTCTTGGCCATCCATTTCATTTGTCCGCTTCTGTATCCGACATTCTGCGGCTCCAAAAACTTGCATACCTAGCCGATATTTTTTCTAAATTAAATGAACTAAATATGTCTTTACTAGGTCCAGGAATCACCATTTTCAATATTCATGATGGAATAGAAGCCATCCTAAAGCAGTTCGACTTTTGGAATTAATGTCTGCAGACGGCTGAGTACGATTGTTTTGGTTCTCTCAGCAGCTTTTTATCAGAGAATAAAATTCAACTTAATGAAAACATTAAAAGTAATAGTATTTTCGTAATAAGCCTGAATCAAACAACTGGACACGCAATGCTTTTGAAGGAGATATAATTTCTAACACTTCTTTATCATTATCGGAAAAAAATTTCATTGATTTATCCTCTGACAATTCTCTAAAAGCTCTCTATTGAGCCAGAGGTCTATTGAAAAATGAATGTCCTATCTTAGCAGAAAAAGCCATGAAAATTTTGTTACCGTTCTGCACAACGTATCTGTGTGAGAAATGAGTTTCAAGATACACTTACCTCAAAGATAAGTACAGAAATATATTAAATGCAGAACCCGATCTAAGACTTAAGCTTTCAAACATTGAATCAAATTTTGAATTTCTTTGTTCCAACAAACAGGCAGAAATATCCCATTGAGAATTTTTGTAAGTATCGAATTACTTGTATTCATATTATATTAATCCCTTTTTTATAAGGCTTAGTTAGTTTTAATAATATTTCTCTAAATGTTTTACGTTACAGTTATGTTTCAACTTACTTTGTTTATTATAACTATTATTCATATAATTGATAAATAGGACTTTTTTATTTACTCTCACTAACGATTGCTCAAGGGGTTCGCCGATATATTACAATTTTTATAAGGGGTTCGCAGAAAGAAAAAGATTGGGAACCGCTGTTCTAAATCAATCGATCATACGGATAGTTCTATGTGCTAGTTTGTCTAAAATCATTCTAGAAGTGGTGACCACGCAAGGTCACTGTTTGACGAACCGGGGGCTGAAGTTACATGTTCACAGCATCTCAGGAAAGTCAATCGCAATTCTTTGCTTTCATTCGATTATTAAACCGTATGGGATGTTTTGAGTCCCAGTTTGTATAAAAATATTATAAACGTCACTGTATGGCGACCGGGAAACTAATGCTACCTGTTAGTCAATGAATAAAATGTATGGGAAGTTAAACTAGTAATATATCTTTCTTTTGTTCGGCTTATGGGAAGATATGGGTTCTAATATGTCTACAAGCATTATAAAAAATGGCGTCAAGTAGTTTAATTCTGCACTTCCCACTCAACGCCATAAAGGACAGGACAAACTAGACCCTATGGAAAAATAATTCAAACAGGTCCATACAATTAGGTCTTAGACATTCTTTCCCTGCCCTACCGGTAGTGTATATGGGAAAGTCGCCTTTCTGTGATACTTAACCTCGTCAGACGTGGCAGCGCGGTCAGAGCATAGCACTACGATGTGCGCCCTAGCAGCAGCCGCGGTCGGTAGGTATGCCATCTGTCTGCTGAGAATATTTTAAGGGCCAATACATGGAGAAATGTGTGAAATATGCCTAATAGGTACGTAAAATAACCAAGGTTTAGAGCGTATAAATGTACTAACTACTAACATCAAAAATTGAGGTAAACTCTCCCCACCCTCTACAACCCCGACCCCAAAGTTTTTATCTCTAATTTTTTTTTCAAAAATGATCAGGATCCTCTGTAACTCTGTGAGTGATTTTTATTATTTTTCGGTTTTGGCCTTTTTCTCTACCGCCACTGGACCGATGTTCAAAAACTAAAAAGCTTTTACGTTGTTGGTATAGTAGTAACGTTGTGTAAAAATTCCAAGTTATAGGCAGTTATAAGATTAGAAGAAAGACCGACAGATAGACAGACCGACAGAAATGAGTGATATGATTTTTCATTATTTTCATGTCATATAACATACAAAAAACAATTATCAGATGCGAAAAGTAATTATAATAATAAAAATAGAATACTTCCCCAGTTGATAGAGTAAAAGTTCGATATAAATATATGCATATCAAGATGACAACCGCACATGTTATCAATCGTAACTATAGATACGGACCTATAGGGAAATTTTCGATACCTACTGGGCAATTTTCGTTGTAATTTTGCGACAATTCCACATCTTATGACATTCTTTATACACGAGGGAAAAACTCGCGAATATTCGCCATTAGGTGCGGGAAGTAAAAGTGAAAACCATGCAAGGTTGCTTTTTTGTAGACGGGCGTTGTGATGCTTACCTGTTTATCACAGAGTTCCAAGCTAAATTCTCCATCAGATTTCCAATCTCATTACTTTGTTATGAACCATATGGGAAACTCTACAGCCCTGATCTGCGATAGGTATGCATGTGAAGTACTATTTCATCAGCAAACAATTGATATAATATTGCATTAGAGGAAAACGTATCAAATATGACGGATTCTTACTTTAAGAAGGGAGGTCTGCCATCTATCTTCAAATCTATTTTCGATAGACATAGCTTGCATACGAAAGCAGAGCGACACGTCCGACCAAAAGTGTGGACATACAGGATGGCGCATCGAAAACAAAACAGACGCATTTACTGGCAGCTGTTTTTTTTTTAAAACGCTCAGACCCGTCGATTTTGTTTTCGAGGGGGACACAAGTTTGGCAAAAAATCACGTTAGCACGTGCAGCCCCCTAAGCGGGGGTGACACCACCCCCAAAATCTTAAATGGAAAGGGGGTCGAGTGATACCTTATTTTAAAGGTCTTTCAATTCCCTTTATAATGATATAAAATTAATGTATTTCAGTTCAGTAGTTTTGAAGATTTATTGATTTAAAGCTTAAGTATAACTAATACATCATCATTAGTGGAGATCAATACATTTGGCAGCAAAGTAATTGAAAAATGAAGAATGAACTGACCCGTTAGGCAAGTAAATGTTGAAAATGGCCACAATGACTCTCCATGCTATAATAAAGATTTTGTTCAAAACGTTGCCGCACATTTTGCAATATTTGAGGAGTAATTTGAAGGCACTCATTCACAATTCTTTGTCGCAGGACTTCTAATGATGTTGGCTGAGTAGCATACCTGTAGATTTTGCTTTTTAAATGACCCCACATAAAGAAATCCAAAGGTGATAAATCTGGCGATCTTGGGGGGCCATTCAATGGCACCCCTTCTACCAATCCATCGATCTGGAAACGTCTGATCTAAATATTGTCGAACACGTAATGCGTAATGTGGTGGGGCACCATCCTGTTCGAACATCAACATATTCGCAATGTACCGCCGATCATTCTGATTTTCAATTATGGCTGTTAATGCAGGATCTATGGCATCTTCCAGTAATTCCAAATATATTTCACCAGTCAAATTTCCAGGTAAGAAAAAAGGACCAACCAAATGATCGCAAAAAATACCAGCCCAAACATTTAATTTTTGTGGCTGCTGTACATGAACCTCATGATAAATTCTGGGATTAGGATCGGACCAATATCGGCAGTTATGACGATTTACTACGCCATTTAAGAAAAAGGAACATTCGTCGGAAAAGCAAGTGTTGAATAGAAAATGTTCATCGTTTATAATTCGTTCACTCATATCTTCACAAAATTGTAATCGCCGATCAGAATCGTCTTCATTAACTTCTTGTACCAGGTGAATTTTATACGGATGAAAACTATGGGCCTATAGAATCCGTTGGACAGTACGTTGACTAACACCACACACAATCTCCAATTTGCGGGTACTTAACGTAGGATCTACATAAACTTGCCCTAAAACCCCCACTTCTATTGCTTTGTTCCTTATGGGATTTTCAATGTTGCGTTTTTTATTGGCGACTGACCCAGTTCCCTGAAATTTAGCTACAAGTTCTAGAACATATTTTCGATGCACTGTTCTCATGTCGCTCATTAAATCTTTCTGCTGTTGTATTAGCGCACTGATTATTTCTGAAAAATATTTCGATAATTTCAACTCTTTCTGCTGTGAAATATACCATGGTTAATTTATGTAATAAAGCGTTACAAGTTATTTTAGCAACAAAGTTTGGTTAAGTCAATCGCAAACTATGTACTAAATTCCTATTTAAAATAAGTACGAGATATTTCCTTATCTTTCTTCAAGAATTAACTTTTTTGCCACAAAAAACGCTCCAATAGCTATTTTCAATAACAAAATGATAAACAAACCATGGGCGTAGTGAAGAAAAGCATTTATCAAATTAGTAAATTCTTTCAGTCAAATTTCTTCTGAAAGCAGTACAAATTAATCTGATGTACCTATTAAAGTCTACTTTAAGCTTTAAATCAATAAATCTTCAAAACTACTGAACTGAAATACATTAATTTTATATCATTATAAAGGGAATTGAAATACCTTTAAAATAAGGTATCACTCGACCCCCCTTTCCATTTAAGATTTTAGAGTTGGTGTCACCCCCGCCCAGGGGGGGCTGCACGTGGTAACGTGATCTTTTGCCAAACTTGTGTCCCCCTCGAAAACAAAATCGACGGGTCTGAGCGTTCTTCCAAAAAAAACTGAGCTGCCAGTAAATGCGTCTGTTTCGTTTTCGATGCGCCACCCTGTATAATTCTGTTGAAATGCCTGACTGACCTTACACCAACGGTGATTGTCACGAACCAGGAAGTCCTCAGCTCACCTCCTCTGTTGAGATCCATTGTTCCGGGCTTGGTGATTGTGACGTATCAGAAGCCTAAATCAAGCTAAAATCTATTGAAACGATCTACTCTAAACCAAATTAGTATTTCTTACAGTTTATTATACATCTCTTCCAGCGTATCAACATCGGAAATTGGCTTATTAGTTTTTTATATAGAATGCAGCCTCTTAACAAGATTCTTATCAACACGTTTTAAGCTTTGGATACCCGAGATCCATAAAAATGCACTATCATCATCAATGAAAGTATTAAAAATGTAACGACCACGCAATGCCGCACTGTGGACAGTACCTGTTCGCAGCGTCTCACGACCGAATGCAATCGCCTGGTTATCTTAATCCTTTGTTCAAGATTTAATTAACGTATCGTGAAATACTCAGCATGGCATTTTTTTATAACTCTTATGATGTTATCGCTTGCACCGATGATGGGTTTTTAATTTTTAATGGGTCGAAATATCTCTTCAGATAAGTGATCGGTGTGGATTGTTTATTGACTAAACAGTGGTTGGTAAAGAGTCCATAATAATTATGGGATAATGAGGATGATGACAGATTGTGTGATAGATGGCGTTAAGTAGGTTATGAAGAGTTTCTGAACAAATAAATTGACCACAGCACTGATGGTAATCCCCATACAAGGGCTTGCTTTACAAGATATAAAATTAAACTTGAAAGGAAAATTGAAAATTCAAAGTATGGCATCATGGATATTAACTAACAGATTTTTCTGCCTCGAATCCAGGCCTGAGAAATACGGCATCTCAAAAGAAGCCTCCAAATGCTGTCTTTGTGGGAAAAATTTTCATGTAATTTGGTGCGCGAGATCTGTATACGATGGTCGAAAAGTTGTAAAGTGCCATAAGGTGGACATTGCGGCAAGAAACGAATTGCTTCCGTCTGATCTAGCATCAAACTTCGCAGTCTGTGGGTCCGCTTAAGCCAAGGAAGAGCTTTGGTCTAAGTCACGGATAAGCAGTGGTCTCACCAGAGCTGTTCAAATAAAGTCGATTGAAATTTAGGCATTACAAAATATGTGAAAACGTGCTCTACAACCTGTATACTAGTTTGGTACAGAACTGGTTGCCTATATTCAGTTTGATTCGTTCACTGTGTAATCGCTATTCGGTATAAAATCAGGAAAGCAAACTGATTACTATTTTTCATCGTACATACAATAGTGATATTTAACACAAAAAACAAAGCATCTCAAATTTATCATAATAATGCTAAATATATATATATAGCCAGCAAAGAAACGTATTTCTAACATCGTTGACAGCTTGGAATAACTGTCCTTAAGCCTACTGTAAATCGCAATCTCATCTCCTTCCCTTGAGCGTTCTTCAAGGGAACATTATTATTTCTTTGTTTCCAACGAGAGATCTTACCTCAGAATATACGGCAGCATTTGGACAGTGCATATAGGCGCAGTATTCAACAGCAAAATGAACAACTTAGAAAGAATAGGTATGTGCTTTCAAAAATTATTGATTGCATAAAATTTTGCGGAGCTTTTGAATTAGCCCTCCGCGGTCACGACGAAAGAAATGGTTCATCAAATCCTGGTATTTTTAGAGGTTTAATAAATTTCACTGCCGAATTAGATATAGCACTTAAAGATCATTTTGAAAAATCTACAGTATTCAAAGGGGTATCAAAAATCATTCAAAACGAATTGTTAGATTGCATGTTACAAGTGGCTCAGGAAAATATAAGAAAAGAAATTTTGGAAGCTGAATTTGTTGCTGTTATGGCTGTATGGCTGACGAAACAACGGATGTAGCTAATTGCTATCAAATGACTACAGTATTTAGGAACATTCTGCCTGATGGAAGGCCATTGAACGTTTTTGGAATTTTGTTACCCCCACCCCTGACCACGATGCAGTTACTCTCTCAGAATGTGTGAAAACTAATTTAATACAAGTGCTAGATAAACCAGAGAAACTGATAGCTCAAAGTTATGATGGCGCTAGTGTAATGAGAGGACGTCATGGAGGTGTTCAAGCCCTTATTTAACGTGATTACATTTATGCTTATTTCATTCATTGTTATGCCCACCAGCTAAATTTGATTTTATCCCAAGCTACAAGCCAAGATCAAGAAGTACGGGTATTTTTTTCAAATTTAAGTGATATTTCAACTTTTTTTCTTATTCTCCACAACGAGTTGCAGTTTTGGATGAACTTGTTGGTGCAAGAGTTCCTAGGTCTTCTGTTACAAGATGGAATTTTAAAAGCAAATCTATAAATATAGTATATGAATATCGCGAATTGTTAATAGAATGCATGAAAAAAATAGAAGCTACTTCAAAACAAACTGTTACCATCAATCAAGCCACTTGTATTGGCCGTATGCTACATGATTCTAAGTTTGTGTTCTGGCTAACTGTATTTCATCGAATATTGCTACATGCTGATATTTTATATAATCAGTTACAAAAAACAGTGACTGACCCAGTGCAAATTCAGACTGCCATAAAGTGTTTTAAAAACTGCATCCAAAAAGAGAGAGACTGCTTGGAAATAATTGAAACTGAAATTTCTGAAGATACCACTACTACTCAAACTAAAAAGCGTCTTGCAAATGAAGACCAGCATATTTGCAGAACTGTAGAATCCGAGGAAGTTTGTGATACCATAATTACACACGTAACAGATAGATTTTCTTTTACAAAAGATTTAAATGCAGCTATTCTTTTTTCCTCTGATAAATTTTCACAATTTGAAAAGCATCTTCCATTGCAATATTTGGAAACTGAATCATATTCGTTTTTGAACAAAGTTCGCCTCCAGACTGAATTGGAATTAATTTACCGGCGACCTGATTTCAGAAATATGTATGAGTGGTGTGTTTTAGTACTCTTATTGCCTTCTACGTCACGCATAAGAAAAAAATTTTGGTGGAGGCAAAAAAAAGTTATTTCATACCACTTGTGAACCCCCTGTATCATAGACCACGAGCCCCGCTGTCTCAGACGATACTCGAGCCTCAAAGAACGACTATTAAACTGTCAGTCCCGATGTCAAATTACCTTAGATTCGTAATCTGCGCAGTCAACTAACCCATGGAACGAAATTCCATCCAAATCGCAGATATCTTTTAGAAGCATGTGGGCTTTACTCATTTCAACCTATTCCAAATTCGTTTATTCAAGCATATAGTGTGAAAGTGGCTTAACATAACCGTCATTGACATTTTATGCTCACCGTTTAATCGTATGCAAAGAGGTGGAAGCAAATAAAAGCATTCAAGCGGAATGCGTCATTGTGAATGAATTGAGAGGTTTCATTGTTCGATGTCTTGTTTATTCAATGAAATTAACTAGCACTTCCCTATCGAAGCCGCTCTTACATTGATTATTTTCCTTTGGAGATCGAAAGCAATCAACCTTGATCGTAAGCGGATTATTGAATCCTGTTCGATTAAAGAGTCGATAATGGCAATGATACGAGAACATGAAAATCCTCGAAATAGTTATTTGTTATATGCTCGAGAATTGCGCTTGATTCTAGCGCAGACTAGTCCCAAATCAAGAAATCATTAACCTAGGGTCGAAATGCAAGGAATCGATCTAATTTTTTTCTGTAGATAGTGTAATGTATGGGGCTATCCCATTTGTATTTTGATTATACCTGTTTATGTGATGCAAGTGACATACAAGTGAGTATTACTTGCGTTCCTTAGTACGCATAACCCGTACAAAATCACATGTGATAAGTCAAATGGCAATCTTTCAGAAAACAACACGAAAATTGTATAAACATCAAACTTAAAATGCTTCCCCTCCAAAACACAGGGTGTTGAAGTAATGTGTTATGAATCAGGAAAAAAAACTTCGCATCCAAAAAATCATCATGCAAATCACTGGAGCGGAAACTGAACTGAAGAAAACAGAAACGTATTTTTAATTGTTATGATCGCAATCGTATCGTCAGTCTTGTCATTTGTATACTAGCTAGTCGCTAACCCATGTCAAGAATAGTAGCTGTGGACGCCACCTGTGGACGAGTGTCACAAAGATCTATTATATAGAACATACCCCGTTGCAATATACGCACTTCCCGTAGGGTAGACCGGGGCTAGTTATCACAATTTTCAGTAATTCTTTTTTTTATTCGATCTGAAGCGTTATATGCACATATTTGGTGCATAACTGATATGGATTATCCTTTGGGAACACTATGTAAAATCGATATGGATGTAAAATAATCCACAATATTAAATTAAAATGTTTCAAAATACAGAAACAAATGTGACAACTTGCCCCTTGCTGGGGCTGGACGTCACATTGCTTGGGGATCATTGTAACGCGTATTTTAGATCATTAATAAATTATGATATCATACTTTTAAACATATTTATTATTACAAACAATGCTAATTAAATACCAAATCTTTATGAGAAAAAAGTAGAAGAGTCTTTTTTACAATTAGTCACTATCGCAGTTATGACATATGTAAAGTTCGCGTCCATCAGTGCACGCATCATGAGATCAACCATTACCCGATGAGCATTTTACCTATTCTTCATTTGGCGCGCTGTTAGAAAATGGTTCAAGACAAATCAAGCAAACACATTCTTCTCCATCAGTTTCATTATCTGAACAGGACTTGCGTTTTTCAATTTCTTTAGATTTCTTCATTTTTTTTCTGCATCAAAAACGTCCCTTTTCACTATTTCCCTCTTCCTCTTTTTCTTGTTCGAGCATTTATTTTTCTCTTTCTCTAATTCTTCTTTTACTGGAGTGTCAGTGAGTATTGCACTCCCTCGTTGACGACGGGAAACTCGATTCATTTTTCTTGCCGATGCATTTGGATAAGGTCTTAAACTTTCTGGAAATACTATATTTCCCGTATGCAGCCTTACTAAACTTCTACAGCAGGGATCATCAAAACTAGTTTGATTAGCTGTTTTGTTCTCTCGTATATTATCTACTGCTCCCTGCGTTTTAATATTTATGAGACTTACAGTTTCATCTTCGTTCAAGATGGTTGAATTTGGCCCAACTTCCTTTTCGTTTAAGGTTTCCGGGTTTGGTCCAGTTATTGCTTCGTATAAGATACCCGAATCTGGCCTATCAGTGCCAGAGCTCGCAAGAAAGTCATCATCCGTGAAAATATCTCTGTTGTAAGGAAACACACCCGACACCTGGAATCCAGACTGTATATTTTTGGGAGTAAATGCGAGGGGTATGCAATAGAGACCACTGAAGGTATGTCGTATATAGCCATGGTCTTACAGGGATTATTTAAAACCCAAACATCGCAGGAAGTATTTAGGTACGTATTTCTTAAAAGGGCCGAAAACGGCGCGGTCAAGAGGTTGAAGTTTATGTGAACAGTGAGCGTAAAAACAGAGCATGGCAATACCATTTGCATTGGCCAAATTCAGTCATTCTATACTCAAATGTGATCCATGGTTATCTAGTAAAAGCAGTCACGATCTTTCCACAGTACTTTTCACATGAAGGTGAAAACATCTAAGAAACTCCAAGAAATGTGGCTCTTTCATCCAACCTGATGAGTTTGCTGAACCTTGTGAGCCAGGAGGAGCCGAATTTAAAAAATGTGGTTTGAAGTGTACCCGTAGAAAAATGAAAAAAGGAGGTATGGAATTTCCAATAGCTGATACTGCACTTGCTAAAGTAACAAGAGTTCCTCTTTCTGATGAAACTATCGAACCTTCTGACAACATTGCGGTCGGGTCTTTGGACAGCTGTAATCCCAGTTTCGTCCATGTCCCAGATTTCGTGAGGCTCAAGTTTATGTTTTTCGATAACTGAACATCAAACAATGCGTTGACGTTCGTTTTATTGAAACTACTGGCTCTTGCTAAACTAGTTGCTTCCGGTTTGCGAATGGACAGTACAGGATGACGTTTTAGAAACGCACTAAACAAGTCAGGACCAGCTATTTTATGGAGCTTCCACTAGATGATTTTCAAGTTCAGGTTCAAATACCAAATGATTTTTGATGTAGCCAACTGAAACTGACGGCGCAACAACTCGATCATCAAGTAATTTAGACTCTTAAATTTTCTTACAGTATCTTGCTAAAGTACGGTAATTTACATTGAAGTCAGCTGCCGCTCTTCTTATTGAGGATCCTAATCTCACTAACCTAGCAGCTCTTAAAATTACGTCAGGCGGCGCTTTGCCCTTCTCAGTCTTCCTTTTGAAATTTCGAACCATGCCTATGTAACCTGAAAATATTAAAAAAATACATTATATACATATACCTACGTAGAATGATGTGCAAAGCAAATCGTCTAGTGTGGAGGCTGGTTGTCACATGTGACAAAACGCCACCGCTAATTTGAGACAACCTGCCCCACTAGATAATTAATTTTTAAGGTTAGATAGCGTCACTAAATTAACAAATTCAAAGTCAATACTTACGTTAAGTCGTATTCGGATTATTGAAGAGCAAAATAAATTCAACTGTTCTTTTTATTATCAAATGTAGTCTTGAAAACACAAATTATGTGGCAAGCGAAAAATTCACTCAGGTTAGGCGATTTGTTTATTTTTGTGCGTGCGACCTTAATCTACCAACGACAACTTTCGTACTGAATACAAGTGTTCTGCGCGGACGCAGAAACGATGTGTAGCGCGCGAGGCAACTACATCTTGCGGAGCTGCTGAGATTTAACAATTGTGACAACCAACCCATGTGACAACCAGCCCCGGTCTCCCCTACTCTCCTTTTCCTACCCTCTTCAGGTAGCTGTCAAAACAAACATGTCATCTGAGGAACTACGCTGTATTGTAATCTGTCAATCCAAGTTTCAATATTTGGAATCAACCTTCCTCTCCATGCATCATGGTCAATTGCGTCCCACCTCCCTTGTTATCTGACAAAAGACTCCTTCTTCTCTTCGCTTCTAGCTTCGGTGTCCTTCCTATAGAGCGTAGTCGCTCTCATCAGTCAGCAAATCAATTGGCGGGATGCCAGCCACCACCAGCAGTGCAGTCGAGACCGTTCTGTAGGCGCTTACCACGCGCAGCACTACTTTTCGCTGGATTCTGAGCATTAGCTGACTATATTTCTTTTTCCTCAAGGCCTTGTTATAGATAGGGGCTCCGTACATCAAGCATTTTGACGTTTAGGCAACACACACAACTACTGCAAGTGACAATTATAGAGGCCAGATCGTATCTCTTGTCATTTTGAAATTTTACGTTATGTAATAAGGGTGTGGCAACGTTTGAGAAGGAATCTGTGTAAGATATACAGATAATAATAAGGACCATTATTTATACTTAACTAGATGAGCTTTGTATCCTAGAAATATTGATATATTTTTCTTAATCACCATGTACTGGTATGAATACTAACTGAATCAGGAGCAGATCATTTATCCAATGTCGGTATTTGGTATTGTCCTTTTTATATAGGAAACAATTTCATTCAGTGTAAAGAACAGCTTGCCAATCAAACTGGTATCTTATAATTAATAGACACGTTATTATGTAAATTAAATTTTGTTTACTTAAGGAAAGAAGCCATTAAAAGATTTAACGATGAAGGACACCTGGCGCTATTTTTAATATATGCTACTAACACTAAATGTGATGTATAGACATTGGAAAATTAATGAAATATGCGACTATAATGAGAAACATGTATATTCCTTTAATTTTTGGAACTGATTGATTGATTCATTGATTTCTAGGACAATAGATAGCCAAAATCTCGTGAAAATCGTTTTAACAATTTTTCTCTCGGCTCTAAGTAAAATGTTGGCTATATTTATCCTTCTTCCAATATATAACTTATTTAAACGAAGATTCATAATATTATCAAAATGTTCATCGCTTTAACTGGTCAAATAACTAATACAAGATTCGCTTAAAAGGAATGCGGTTTTAATTATTCTTATTAGCAAGTTAAAGCGCGTTGAACCATCCAGCCAAAAAAGTTTCGGAGGTTGTTAACGATTATGATAAGTTACTAAAGCAGACGTGGCGGTATCGTATCTATATCATCTGAATTCCTAACTTAATGACATAATGGAAAGTCATGAAAATCCAGAGCTTGAAAGCCGATGTCACAATAAATTAAAAAGACCGCATTCTTCACACATAATAAATCTACGTTAGAGGCAGACAGTTTTCTTGTGTACGCATACATACCAACTTTTTGCATTGATTTCTGCCAGAGGTACTACTATCCATTAGTACTTTTGTCGTGCACAGACCAGGAATTACACTAGTGGACAAATGTAGTGCCATGAAAATATAGTATAAAAAAATGAAATCTTTAATAACTTAGCTGGTTCAGATCCTCTATACACTTGACATAGAGAAGTTGGAGAATTTGAGACAAATACCAAGAACTATATAACAGCAATATTGCCCATTTTATATCTCCTGGTTATAAGAAATTTGAGGTCTGCGATATATCCATGGTAAAGAATTGTTTCAGCTCTGAGATCCATCTTTCAATGATATAAAAGATATTCGATGGGGGCTAGTCCATCTCCAACGATCAAACGTGTTAATTATTTTCTACGGACACTGTCATGTCAGTTCCAATTGAATAAATATTATGCTTTCAAAGTTTCGTTGAATGGTAGTGTCATACAAAGATTATTAAAAAAAATTCTACTACTTCTACTAGCGTCCTTCAAAATCTTCTATAGACTCTGTCCGTGCGAATTTGTGATTTCTAAATTTTGATGTATTCGGTCACTTCTGACACATTTTAATTTCTATTCAATGCAAATAATACTGTCCATGTTTTAAGTCAAAACGCACTGAACTGCATTGCCCACAGTATCAGGAACATTTTCGACAGCGCCACTTTATTGCACCGGCATTATAGGCATCATGGAGAAAGTACTAACTAATACCTCAGTTTTGGGACGTGCTGCTCAAATAGCACCACTTGAGGGTCCTGGCTACGGAGCGTTTATATGTATAAAGTATACAGGGTGTTTCAGTTTATTGTTGCAAAACTTTAAGATTCGATAGAACTTTTAAAATTAATGCATAAAGTCTATATAAACATGGGTCGAAAAATGCGTGGCTTCCGAAATACAGGGTGTTTAAGTTTACTTTCTAAAATAGTTTTTTTTAAATATTTCGAACAATATTTGATGCATAACAGTGAAAATTGGTATACAAGGGTTTTTTGGTACGACAAAACGAACCATGAGCATAGTTTTACTGTAGCCGCTAGAGGGAGCTCTCTACTGTACCTGTAGTGTATTAAAATGACCGAAATTTTTTTCTTAGTGCAATTTTTTGCTTTTTGAATAAAAAAACTGATTCCTCGCACTTTTCTGCATAAAAAAGCTCTCTTGTGAGTTTTTGTTATAGTTAGCCGTTTTTGAGATATATTTTTTAATTATTTATGGGAAAATTATATTTTTTTTTACATTTTCGATTTGGGCATTACAAGTAATTAAGATGATCGTTTAGATTGTGTTTTTAAACACAGCAATATTAATTTGTTTAATTTTCCAATATTATTTTTAACAAATTAAATTAATTATTTAAAACTAAAATGCTATTGGATAGTTAGGACAAACATACACAATCTAAAGTAGTTGCTCGAAATGTAAACCCAATTGTTCAATACACAATTCACATCTACGAATGATCAAACGTGGTATAGCATGATTCAAATAAGGCCTTATTTTGTCGCATGCGTTCCTGGTTCTGTCTATTAGCATATCTCTTGTGGTTACGGGGGTCTGGTACACTTTTTCTTTTAGAAATCCCCACACAAAGAAATCCAATGGATTTAGGTCAGGGGATTGTGGAGGCCAGGCTACTGGTCCTCCACGGCCGATCCATCTTTCTGGATAATTATCGTCCAGCCAGTTTCTAACTATTCTCGAATAATGAGCTGAACAACCATCAAGCTGGAACCAGGCCAATCTTCTTAAATCTAACATAACATCATCCCACATATTTGCATGTTCAGCCTTTAAAAATTCCAAGAAGGTCGCAGCATTTAACCTTGCAGGCAAAAGGTAGGGTCCAAATAGTCGATTACTGAAAATTTCTTTCCGGAACTGCACCCGGATTTTCATGCGACCAAATATGTTGATTATGAAAATTTACCACTCCACGTCTAGTGAAGCATGACTCATCGGTCCATAAAACGTTACTTAAACACTCCCTATTATTATCAGTTCTATCAAGAATCCATTGACAAAATGTGATTCTTCGTTCTCCGTCCCCTGGCTGTAGTCCTTGCACAGGTTGCAAATGGTAAGGACGTCTATGGTCATTTCTAAGAACACGGTGAACATGGCTTGCTGAAATTCCCAAGGTACCAGAAACTCTCCTAACACTTGGGGTCGGATCTCCATCAAACTCACGCAGAATCATACGGGTAAATCTGCGCTGACGAACATTTATGTTTTGATCCCTTTGGAGATTTCCAAAACCATTTTCAATTATTTGGCGATGCACTCTTACAAATACTGAGCGAGTTGGATGTCGTCTGTTTGGAAATCTTCGTGCGTATTCTCTGGCTGCTTCTGCTGCGTTTCCATTTACAAAGCCATACACAAAATGAATATCCGCTAACTCTTGATTGGAGAATAAAAATGGCATTTTAATAAAACTTACAAAAAAAACAGGTAAAAGAAACTAAATTTCGTGCATTCACAATTGCAAAAAAACGTTTCAGGTTTTAACAGACAACAAAACTAACTGTCAACTAATTGACGTTTAACCTTATTCTGCTTTCAATTTCATAAATATTTGCAATCACAGCCTACTTCTAAAAATTATCGAGATACTGACTTTTTAACGTTATTTCATCATAAATAATTAAAAATGCATCGAACCTTAAAAATCGAAATATCTCAAAAACGGCTAACTATAACGAAAATTCACAAGAGAGCTTTTTTTATGTTGAAAAGTACGAAGAATCAGTTTTTCTATTCAAAAAGCAAAAAATTGCACTAAGAAAAAATGTTTGGTCATTTTAATACACTACAGGTACAGTAGAGAGCGCCCTCTAGCGGCTACAGTACCTTAGTTGCATATCGTCCAAGTGCCTATCCGTGGTTTTCTAGTATAATTAGGAACCATTAATGTCATAAAAAGATAAAAGTGGAGCGGTTGAAGACACTTATAGTGGATGATAATTTCTTCGTATTTACAGATATACTGCGGCCGAATACATTAAAATATAGAAATCAGGAATTTGCGCCTTCGGGATATACAACACCCTGTATATTAGTCCCGTCTCCAGTGCTGCTTGAGCACCACTTCTCAAATTAAAGGTATTGATGAGCACTATGTCCATGCCAAACATCATTCCGGCATAAAAATGTCAGTGTCGGACGCCTTCAGCGTCGCACTATAACCTCAAACGAATTTGATCTACTTCAATTTTTCCTTGTATAAGTTTCATTAGATGTGTTAAAATTATTTTGACTTTAGAGCTTTTCTATTATTTCTTCGGTAGATGTCTTACTTTCCTTCCTAGTAGCACTGTGGATCTTCTGAGGTGCATTTAAATGTCATGTGTTCAGTAGTGTATAACCTCCAAGTGCTCATTTCCATTCCGTGAAGCATTTTTGTGGTTCCAGCACCAGTTCAATAAATATATCTACTACGTCCTACGCAACACAATGTAGGTACGTGCGATAGTCGGTTGTCCTTTTTAGCGTGCGGTGGTTGGTTGTTGGGCTGATAGTCACTTGTTTCTGTCCCTGAACCGCATTCCTGTAGGACGTCGGCCGATGTTGGCAACGTCGCATTCCTACTGTTAAACGGTGCGAGTGCAAACGTCTCAATAAGTAACTAGGAAGGTGTTCCGCAAGGGTCACTGATTGGGCCATCAGATACAAGTATCTATACAGGGTTATCCAAATTAAGTGTCCACCATTAGTAACTTTGTTATTAGTGAAAATACAAAGTTGTTTGAATTAGCAAACTATTTATTTTGATTTTTTTCAGTAAAATAATATTTTTTTAAATGGAAACCCCTGTATATTATATTTTTTTCTGTTAAAGCATCAAATTTTAAACAAAAAAGCTTACAATAACTTTTCTCCTAGGTTACAAATTGTTGAAGTTATGGCCTCCAATCTGAAACAATTAAATTGTATCGACAAACTTTATTTTCAACATCAACTTATAATCTTACAAAATACAATAACAATTTTTTTTAAAGAAGATGCTCGAAAACACCACCTTGTTCTTCAATACATTTTTGGGCACGTTTTTCAACTGCTCGAACTGTCTTAAGTATGGTCCTACCATCTATCTGGGTTATCTTTTCCCTAACTGCAGTCTTTAACGCGTCAAGGTTATCGTACCTTCGCTTGTAAATTTGGTTCTTTAAGTAACCCCACAAGAAGTAATCAAGTGGGTTTAGATCTGGTGATCTGGGAGGCCACTGTATTGGGCCATTTGTTCCTATCCACTGATCATTAAAAGTAGTACTTAGAAAATGATAAGTACCTCTGGAGTTGTGGGCAGGTGCGCCATCTTGCTGAAAATGCAGATGATGTCTACTTATAAGATCCAATTCGTCTAAGAAATTAGTCAGAATTTCTGACATAAATTCCACATATCTTTCACCAGTTAGGGTTCCCTCATAAAAGAACGGGCCAACAATTTTTGAACCAATTATACCGCACCAAACGTTGAAACTGAAACGGACTTGTGGGCCTCTTGGATGTACTAACAAAAGATTTTCTCTTGACCAATAATGGTGGTTTTTTCTATTAAACATTCCAGAATTTGAAAAATTTGATTCATCTGTCCATAAAAGGTAACGAAAGTTATTTACATTTTGGCGACAGAAGCTAAGATACCAATGGCAAAAAACAAGTCTTCTCTCTGGATCCCCTGCCAAAAGCGTTTGAACTGGTCGGTACTTATACGGAATAAATTTGTATTTTTTTAAAATCCTTTGAACAGTACCATAACTGAAATTAGAGTCCTTGAGAATATCTGCTATTGAATTCTCACGATAAGCTTCAAAATATCCAATAACTGCAATTTCCGTGGCCTCGCTTATTATGAATTCTTTTTTTGCCCTTGTTTTAGCAAAAACATTTTCGTTGCCCCTAAATTTTCGATAAAGTCTCAGAAAATATCGTTCATACGGTTGAATGCGAGCGGGATATAATTCACTGTAGTATTCTCTTGCTCTCAAGGAGGATTTTCTGCACACTAAATAGCATTCTAACATATCACACTTTTCTTCATGGGAGAACATTTTTCTTTAAATTAATGACACAATAAAGCTTATAAACAAGTATTTACACTAATGTTTGACATTATTTGATTTTATCATTGTTTTCCAAAGCCTTCTAGTTGCGAGTATGTCCAGTTTAACAATTTGTCGCTTATCTTAATGCTGTCAAATCGCGAACGCCATGTTGTTTTCATAGCCGTCTTAATATTATAATACTGCAAATAATTAAAAATATTTATCGTTATTTTGACTTTATTTTTGACTTTAGCGGAAAAGTCATTATGAACTTTTTTGTTTAAAATTTGATGCTTTAACAGAAAAAAATATAATATACAGGGGTTTCCATTTAAAAAAATGTTATTTTACTGAAAAAAATCAAAATAACGACTCTCAATTGTTTTTTTTTATTTCTCATTTTTACCAGCGTTAAAAATGCTACTAGTTTGCTAATTCAAACAACTTTGTATTTTCACTAATAACAAAGTTACTAATGGTGGATACTTAATTTGGATAACCCTGTATATAGAGGATTTTCCAGTAAGAACAGATCTATGTTCAGATTAAATTATACAAGTTCTGTGTGAGGTATCAACAAATTTGCTGCTTGAGGGTATCGCTGGTTGAAGCTTATTGGCGTAGACTTGCGACTTCAAATAACAAGAGCTGCCTACCGACATCGTGCGATTTGACACCATTATTGGCCTATATTTTTTAATGCACGGTTAAAATGTTTTTTAATACTCCCACGCAGGTCAGTCTACTAATTGTACGGATTTTTTATCATACTTTTTTTTGTTTATCCTTAAGACTTAACTTTTTTATGGACTGTCATAAAAAGTTTATTATTGTTTATTATCGAAAAAGTTGCCGAGTGCTAATATAATATGGATGTGTGGTCTATTTATAGTATTATAGCATGAGATGTACTTCCTTATTTTTGTGAGAATTCTAAAATAGCAGCAGTTACAGATACTCTGCATGATATAATAATTTTAATAGAAACCTGACAAAATAGTGAGTCAACATATGGTATAGAATAAGGGGTATTTTTTAATTCACCGGTTGAGCTACCGGTGCAACCAATTATACAATTTTGCTTTCTTTATTTCCGTCTGAGCGACAGGTTGTATACCAAACTTGTCTATAAACTTGTCTATATAGTTTATAGACAATTCGCTCGGTCGCTCAGACGGAAATTATAGGAAGTAAAATTGATTAATTGGTTACACCAGTGGCTCAACCGATGAATTAAAAATACGCCTATAGTGTCAAGAGGAGTTTCTGATCATCGGAGACTGCCAGTCATCCAAACAAATGAATAGTGCGGTACCTACCTATTTGTTAAACTGATATGCTAGACTGCGAACATTTTTTGGGAAGTTTCAGGAAGTTTTGTTGGAAATAACCAAATTATGACTTTGAGATTGTTTCAATATGTGAAGCTCTTTATTTTCAACTTTCATTTCATAATTTAACCTTTAACTACTCGCGCATTTTTATTTCACGTTACTACTCGCGCGGTGTATTTTGTACACCGTTGCAAGTTATGATCCAAATATATGTTTTGTTTGCCCTATAAGTTATAGCTGTGGTAATAAGAGCAACTGTTGAACTCAAATACATATTTATTAGCAAAAATAGTAAACAAAATCAAATAAGACAGTAAAAATAAATTGAAAAAAACAACCATAATTAATAATTCTCTATTCACTATGGGATCCGCCTTCCTTACATTTGTGGCAGGTGATAACGTTGACACTATGCTCTTTACACACTAACTGGTGATAAATGCTGCATGTAATTGTGGTAACTCTATTTTTTTTTTTTTCGGGCGCAGATGGAGCATCTTCCTCTAATTTTTCTGGGTGGCTCCTCTTCTTCATTCATTTGAGTTTGTCTATATCTGGATAGGAAATGTCTGATATCTATAGGTAACGTAGGTATTGCAGCTCTTTCAGAAAGAAAAGGTTTCATCAATGACAGAGCAAGAGTTTTCAGGAAAATTCTTCTGGACTTGTGAGGAGATTCAGGGTGAGTGCCGTTATACAAAATTTGGCTATTGATGCCTGCTATATTTAGCAACTGAAAGAAGAAAGCCAATGGCCACCTTTTTGTTCTTCTTCCAACAGAATAAGTATTGCACATTTTGTCCACTGTGTCCACACCCCCTTTGGTCATATTATAATCTAGAATTATTTCAGGTTTGTTGGTGTATGGATCAATAGTGGAGTCGTCGTGCATAGTTGAAATCAAAACCACGCATTTATTTTTTTTTTGGACATGTGAAACTATCGTTACATCCTTTTGGAATCCAAAAAGTGATGACCCAACCAATCTATTTTTATTTGGCAAGAACTCTATCGGCAGCTCTCGCTTATTCTTCTTCAGGGTTCCGATGAAAGTTATTTTGTCTTGAAGAAGTTCCACTGCCAAAGGGTAACTTGAATACCAATTATCGGAGGTTAGATTTCTATTGCTTCCTTTTTGTTCTGCTAGCAAACGGTGAACGATGGCAGTTGGTGTATTAGATTGGCTATATTGGCCATCTGGTTGTTTTCCACAGTACAGCTCCAAATTACTCACATAAAATGTTCTAGCATCACAGAGCACAAATGCCTTCAAACCATATTTCGCAGGTTTGTTTGGTATGTACTGGACAAAGCTGCATCGTCCTCGGAACGCAATCAACATTTCGTCTATTGTCATAAATTCGCCCATAGAGTAGTTTTTTTTGCAATTACTTACAAATTTATCTAAAACGTACCGCACTGCGGCCAATTTATCTATTTTCTTGCGTTCATGCCTTGTTGTTTTGTCATCAAATCGAATATTTGCCAGCAGAAAAAGAAACCTTTGATAACTCATGCAAGCTCGAAATATTTCTGATCCGGTACCGTCTTTTGTCCATAATTCCAAAAAATGGGTGTGGTTTTGCTTTTTAGATCCAGATAAAACAGTAAGCCTATAAAAGCCAGCATTTCCGTTTTTGTAACGTCCTTTGCGTCTCGTTCTCGATCATAGTTTTCCCTAACTCTTGAAATTTCTAAATTAGTACAGTGAATAATATGTTCAATCATTTCATCATCAAAAATTTTCGAAAACGCACTTGTCTCATCGGTTATGTCACGTGCGCATTGCTTTGGCCCTGGTAGTATTTTTATAATGTTTTTTATTTTGGACTTGCTGGATTTACTCATGGGATAATTTTTATACCAAATAGTCTTTTTGTCTTTGCCAATATACTTATCTTGTTTATTGGCCGCTAACACCGAGAGCAGGATATCTTCAGAATCAGAACTACTTTGATCAACATCCACTTCATCCACTTCTTCTAGTTCGCTTATTTCTTGTTCTGAATCCGAATTGTGTGCTTCTTCCTCTACTTGTTCACTTCCATCAGAATCTCCTTCTCCTCCAACTTCTTCCTCGGTATCCGTATCACATATAACTTGGGCTATAGCCGCTAATTCATCTTGGGTCAATTTTTGAGGATTTTTCACCTTAACTCGATTCCTTGAATGAATAAATCAATTAATTCAAAACATATAATCGATGTTTAATTATATACAAATATACAGACTACATTACAAATAAGTTTTCATGGAAAACCTAAAAAAAATACATTCCACTATCTACTTACATAACTGCTCGCCTTGGTGTATTTTGTACACCACCTCAAACTTCTTGAAATATCTAACCTTGTCCTCTAGCGATCCGAACCGTACTGGCGCTACATCTGGAAGATACATCGAGCGAGGCATACCTGGCTCGGCGCGGACGAACAGCTATTCGCATGGACTCGGCAGCCCTCGGCGCCATTTTGGTGTATTATATACACCAGCGCGAGTAGTTAAAGGTTAAGAAAAAATTATAATCTAAATAGCTACTGTTTGCATCCATGAACTATATTGTCAACTTGAGTAGGCTATGAAGATGTCTCGTAAACGGCACGGTGTTTGCGAGCAAAGCTTTAGATTTATTATGAAAGCTTTACCACATTCCAAGGAAACGACATATTCTAATTTCAGGTCCCCATATTTTATTGTCTAGTCTACACAATAATCATGGCATCTGGCATCTTGAAAAATTCATATTGAAAACTGTTTTCGTAGGTTTGACCTAATGTTTTTGTGTTATAAGTATGTCTGGGATATATTTATAGTTGGACCAGCGAAAGATTGCAAGCCGAAAGAATGCGGACAAAAAATTGCGAAGTTGTCAGATGTTCTACATAAAATGCGGTCCATACATATTAACATATTTAAGATATAGAATTGTTCCGCTGAATTTGGCAATGTAGCTGGAAAACCCAGGCCGCAGGTAAACATCCGGTCGCTGATTGGTCCAAAACTCTTATCTTATCTGAAACTAGAATAACGTGCCGATGGCACGGTCATTTATAAACCTACTCCCATAGGCGTAGGCAGTTGGCAAATACTTTGAAAATATAATTTACTGTTTAGTGGTGATAATGGAATTCAAGCATGGGAAAGTTATTCACAGCCAGGCAAGGGAAATAATAGCAAACGTGATACGTGCTTGCGATGCAGAAGCGGCTAACAATACTTTCGTTTATCCACTGGTAGCTAGAAATGCAAGGGCGGCATATTATACGGGTGTTAGTGAACGAACTATAAGTAAAATTAGAAAAGAAGATAAAGACAGGCAAAATGCAACCTCCACACAGCCTTTAGCTTCTCCCGGAAAAAAGAGATCACGCCCTTCTGTGATCCAAAAAATTGATGGAGTCGATTTTTCCATTATTCGGAGAATGATAGAAAAATTTTACTGTGATTTTAAAGTGGTACCTACTTGTAGTAAACTTCTAATCAAACTGAAGGAAGAAATGGAATTTCCATTTGGTAAAGAATCGTTGAGGCTGCTTTTAAAAGCAAAAGGATTTTACTGGCGTAAATGCCACAACAAAAGGAAATTACTAATGGAAAGACCCAGTATTTTACATTGGCGATACAAGTATCTTAGGTCTATTAAAAAGTTCCGGGAAGAAGGAAGGCATATTATTTATTTGGACGAAACTTGGGTTGATAATGACCTCACTTTCAAGAAATGCTGGCAAAGCGAAGAAATTATGGGTGTCCTGAGCAATATAAGTTCTACAGGTAATAAAGTTTCTTTCACCTCGATTTTGCTTATTATACATTTTTCTCAATTTTGGAATATTCTTAATAAGTGCTCATTTAATTTGTCTAATTGAATACATAATCCCTTGCAAGTATTTTTTTCTCAAAAATATGTTTTTTATACATAGTGATTCAAAAAGGTGTTGGCAAACTTAAAATAACACTAAAATGAGGCTATTTATTCATTTCCAGGACGACTTATAATTGTTCATGCGGGTTCGCAAGATGGTTTTGTTCCTGGAGCCTGTCTCATTTTCAAGGCTGGCTGTGCCACTGGTGATTATCACGGTCAAATGAACCAAGAAAATTTCACGAAGTGGCTTACTGAAAAACTATTTCCTAACATTCCTCCTAATAGTATTATAATAATGGATAATGCACCTTACCATTCAGCTTTGGAAGACAAGCCTCCAACTAGATCTTCTCTAAAAAGAGACATCATCACGTGGTTGAGCAAAAAAGGTATAGAGCATGATCCTAATGCTAAAAAAATGGAGCTTTATGAAATAGCTTGTCTACATAGGCCACCATCTGATGAGAAAAATTATAAGATAGATAATTTAATAAGAAGTTTCGGACACACCCCACTTCGAACGCCACCCTATATGTGTCAGTTTAATCCCATAGAGATGATTTGGGCACAAGTAAAATTTTTCATTAGAAGCCATAATACAAGCGGCGAATTTACTATAAAAAAACTAGATGAAATTTCTAATAAGGCCATCGCTTCAGTAAGTGCCAGTGACTGGCAAAAGGTTATTGGACATGTTATAAAAATTGAAGATGAATATTGGGAAAAAGACAGTCTCATTCAAGAAATACAGGAAGAAATAATAATCAACATAGGAGGTGAAAGTGATAGCAATGACAGTTCCTCAGACAGTGATCATGACTCTAATCAGGATTGAAACTATACTAGATTGGCTACCTTTTAGAATTTTTAGATATTCATTTATTATACTATTGGTTTGTGGCTTTTAGTATCTCAGTAGAAAGTCTAATTCTATGTGTTGTTTATGGGTTATTTCATCAAGAAATTACTTTTTGTTTTCCTATATTTTTCTATTCAGTCAGATATTTTTGACTTGTTGTATTCTATTTTAGAAGAATGCATAATTTGTTTTGCTGTTCAATCATAATGCGTACATAGGAATATTACTTGTTGCCTAAAAAATATATTTATTTTGTTCTCAATATTCAGTGTTTGTGTATATTTATTTCTTATAATGTATGTTTGGTATCACGTCATTATGAATCGCAAAAAAATATTAATACTACCAGTTGTAATAAAATATAAATTCAATTAATAATTCAAGTCTCTCCGATCTCCGCCTATGACTCCATATAAAATCGTCTAATGGTAAGGTTTTTTCATCGCATTTCCCCCTTTCGTCCCTAGCAATCTTTGGCTGGTCGATCAGTATGTACCTATTGTTTAAACATTTTTTTTTATCTTTGCACTTTCGTCATCATTAGGCGGGGGAACTATTGCAGTTGTGCAAGATTTTAAATTTTAGGCTGTCAAAAATAATCAAGTAAAATAACAAGAAAAATGTCGTACAATGCTTAAAATAGAACTAGGTATATATATATATGTATATAAATGATAATATTTGTCCAGTCCGTCAGCATCAAGTCTGAAGCACAATACGGAGAGACTTAAAAATGTTGACACTTACTAATTTAAACCCGAGAAAGGTTAAAGGCATGGTATTGTCTGCGAAAATATATAGGATGTTCAAAAAGTATGGATAGATCAAAATACGTTTTCTAGATAAAATGTTGTAGAACCAAGTTTCATCAATTCATTTAACGGTTGCCTTGAACATGACATTGACTATGACCTTCAAGGATTTCTTAAACGGAACTCCTATTTTTGACACCGGAAGTGTGAAGAGCGAAAAATTCTTCATGCGTATTTGAGGGTGATCAGAAAGTAGAGAAAGAACAAAGTATCTCGAAAAAAACGTTTCCTAGAGAAAAATGTTGTGTAATAAAGTTGTAAGATTCGAAAAAGTTCATCTAATGGTAGCCTTCAACGTGACCTTAATCTTTACCCTGAATCATTTCAAGGTTAAACCAACTATTTGCGACACCGGAAATAGAAGGTGCAGGAAACTGTATGCTCAAGTATGTCCTCGACCTTAACTATCTTACCCAAGGTTATTTGGAGATAAAATCAATTCTTAACGGAAAACATCTTTTTTTAATTTCTAAAATGCAAATTGCCTGACAATTTTAAGTTTAAATATATCCTTGCCAATCAACCTGACCATCACCTTCAACGTTGTTTTGAGATAATATGGACTTCATGTCGAAGATGTAAAAAAGCGAAAAATCACAATTAAGTAATTAAGTTATTGTTGCATATATTTGATTAAAAAAGTTCATTGCCAAAGTACCTATTGCATTGCTTTGAATATTGCATTTCTTTCTCCAATTAATTTTCTTTAACCCAATCCAAAAGTCCCACTAACAGATTCTGATTCTTTCAACCGGGCTACTGCCCCGCAATCTCTTAATTCATGCTAAGAAGCATCCAACAGACAGAAATATGAAAGAAACTTGAATTGGACATTTCCTCCTATGGATGTGAGGTTTCCGCCTTGTCTATTTTGGGTACTTAAGTCAACGAGCTCATATAACGTCATGCACGAAACATTTGTTCAAATCATTTCGCACTGAGAGCAAAAAACTGGCTTTTATCATTCTAATTCTTGATACATCATGACAATGATAAGCTTGAATGCACAAGGTTCCTCCATTCATGAAAATCCAGATATCGTGGGTTACGCAACTGTTTACGTTTTTAGAAACCGGCGCCAGGTGACCTCAAAGGTCGACTGCGTGATTACGGTGACTATTTTTTAATGGGAATATTTTAAAAACCGTCTATCTTGCGTATAATTAATTATGTTTTGACATACAAAAATGGAATATTCATGATAGTCTTTAAATGCGTTAAATGAGATAATGCTTTTCTGGAGGATTTCACTTAACGTGTCTGCGTGAGATATCTCCCGATGACTCAACTATTAAAGATTTCATTTTCATTATAGAATCCAATTGTTTGTCACGAAAAGTATAATAAAGAAGAATATGCACATTACAGTTAGCTAAAAGAAATATCAAATGCCAGTTCTCCCAATGAAGTTTAGGATAGAAGACCATTCCTCCAGAAACACCTCACTGTCAAACTCCTTTGTACCGAATATCTCGAACTTTAGATCGCGATATAAGGCATCCTTCATCCTTTCTCATCCTCTTCTCAGCACATAAAGCAGGTAAGGTATTTCTTATCTCTAATGAGAGTCTGCAGCAGCTTCAGATGACACCCACGAAAAGGTTAAACAATTTTCTGTCCCTATTCAATAGTCTGTACTTTTAGTGTGCTAAGTATAACCAGCTAAAAGTACAGATTAGAAACGAACATAAAAATGGCTAAATTCATGATAGTGCAACAACAAAAACAAATATAAAGACAGACTAGAAGGATATTGAGAACGTTATCACGTACAATTATCTGGACACATTTGTAAACGAATAAGCGAGACAAGAATCAAAAATAGATGGTAACATTTTGAAAATGAAGCTGCTACTGTGTTGCAGAGACCACATTTCGCTTTTGAAAATTCTTTTATATACCTTATAGATAATAGCATTTGTAAGGTGGATGTACCGCCGTATGCTCTGGATCTTATGGATGAATAAAGTCACAAAAGAGGAGATACTGCGTCGCATGAGAGCAGAATTTAAGCTTTTATGCACAATTCAAAAAATTGTGTCAAGTAGGTAGACTCTGCATTTCCTAGTCAACGCAGTCATCAGTTCATAAAGAATTACGTACAGCACAAGTTTTACTCTATCGAAATAAGACAGCGCCATAGACTTTATATCCTGGATATCGCATAGTTGCTATGCTTTCGTTCATTATGCCAGAGCCAAGCCTAGACTCTGATGATGAGTAGCCAAAAAGCACGAAACAGGTGTTCATGGTTGGTAGCCTTTGGTCAGATGGACGAAAGCAGCATGTTTAAGCTAGACCCTCTGAGAAAAAGTTATCTACAAACTATAACAGAGAAATCAAACGGACCAAATCCGTCAAATGGGTCAATACAATACTTACTGCTAGTAAGGCCAGAAAGTAGACGTAGGAACGCGTGTCAAAAACATTCCTCTATCGCTCTAAGTTTTAAGAGCAAATGCAATATCACCCTCTGCAGTGCGGATGAGACAATAAAGACATTATTATTATTATTATATAGCCTCCTCTACTGCCTGCAAACCCCCATCTTCTAATTATTTACCCTTAAAAAATGTTTTAAAAATTATCGAGATTCTCTGAAACGTCATAAGACTAGGTTTGAGCGGTACTTTCCAAAGTTATAGACGGGCCAACGATTTGCGGATAGACCGACAGACAGACAGACCGACGGGAATGAGTTACATTTTCGTGATGTACATCTAATATAACATCCGAAAAACATATCTGATTTTTTTGCAATATAATACTTTCTCGCCAATAGGCACTGGAAGAATAAGAAAACTAGAATGCTTGGGTCACATTATGTGTAATAACAAATACGAACTGCTCCAATTGTTCATCCAAGCCAAAGGAAGAGACTCCTGACTGAAAAACATCTGCGCCTGGTTTGACAAACATTTGCCGAACTTTTTTTCATAGAAACATGCCAATCGCCAACCTCTGGAGATGGTAGAAGCCACAGCAAGAACAAGATTCAACAGTCAGCCTTTTCTTGTTCCCTACAAGCCCATTCGCCCTGAACAATAATAATCAGGCGGCTTCTAAAATACCCCACCTTGCCATTCGGCCAATGCATGAGCCTGTAAGCCCTAGAGTCAAGCCAGGTGATCCAAAACAGGTACCCCCTTACTTGCAGCAAAGAATGTTGTTATTGCAGTTTATTTTGAACTTTGTGTAATTTCTCGAAGATCATTAAATTATCTTAACTCAAAAACACTTATCTCTAATAACAACCTGTATCGAATGATAAAATTGTTACAGCAATAAATTATAATTTTATTAGTGGTGTTAAAAGCATTTCCTAGTTGACAGAGTTTATGATGTTGCAGTTTGTGGGAATGATGAATGAATAGTGTTGTATCATGTTTCTTTGACAGCTGCAAAAATATCAATTAACGGTTTAATTAACAGTTATTAGCCAACAAACCATCATTAATAATCTTTTTTTAAAACAATGTACCTTCTAAAAGTGTATAGTAGAAACGGTTAACATACTGTGAATGGGGACTGAACATCAATATCAGTAAAACGGAATGCCTCGTAGTCGGAGAAAAGCTCAATGATCTTCAAGGCGATGCAGATATAAAAACACTCAGGAAATCAAATACTTAAAAACCTATATATCATCTGAAGGTTAAACTAGAAGAGAAATTCCAAACTGTTGGTATTAAACACAAGATCCCTCGAACTACCTATGGATACAACTTTATATAAAAAACATGAGTCTGTCGTAGTAAACATTCGTCTTTACCTTTTTTTGCCTCTCAGTATATTTAAAATGGTAAACCTGGTCGTACTTATAATGCTTCATTCTACAAGATTCCACCATCGAAGGATAAATTCAAATACTCTGACGGCATAAAAATATAGCCACAACAAAGATCCACCTGTTCCGATCGACGAGCCTTATTGCAAAAATCCATCTGGTGTTGGTTTACAGAATTATAGCCGGTGACTGTTATCAAAGAACATTTGGTATCTCGCGCAGTCATAACATGCACATTTACATCCACGCGTAAAACACCATAAGCAGCGATAATCACCAGCAATTTCGATTATTACCGTAATCTGAGTGGGCTCTCGGAAGACTTGCAGTGTAATGGTCATGTAATGTCTTAAGTTTACAGTTTGTAACTCCGCAATCACATTCCGCGCGTCGCTATAGAAAATAACTCATGTTGTCTTATCTATTGCATAGTGAGTTGGCCAGAAAGGAGCTTAGTTCGACTTTCTGAGTGCGTTCTTGGGAGATTTGCAGTGTACAGTCTGTTGGGTATACATCTTACTGGCTTTATCTGAAAGTAGCTATCTTAGCTATGAAGTTTAACAGACTTTCCGCTTCAAAGGATTTGAACGCTACCCATCATGATGAATTTCTGTAAGCCACCGTAGATGAAATGTGATAGCGAATAAGTGAGGGGTTTTATAAGTGGGTATAGTGAGCTTCTTCGATAAAGCGATGCTGTTGAGTTTGCTGTCTAGACGAAGCTATAAAGCCAATCCCCTGACTAAAAAATAGGGCCTTGAACTTGGTTAGCGTTTTCAAAACTATGTTGCAAACCTTTATTTAAGACCTAAGTTCAAAATTCAAAATGCCCTTCATCTTAAAACAAACTGACGCTACTCTAAATTGTCTGCACTCATAATCTTATGGTTGAATGATTTCAATGCGTTGAAAAAATTAGCATGTCCCACGTACTTTTCCGTTTATAACCGGAAATGTCTTTTGATGAACACTTCTGGCATCAATGAATGTCCAATCTAATTTGGTTCATAGTCCAGTCAGCGCGGTGGGTTAGCGGTAGATGCACTAACCAATCGCCGTGAGCTGCGCGGGTTCGAATCCGCTTCCAAGAAATTTGTGATTATCTCTAGGTGGTATACGATCTCAGACTGTGGAGCGTGGTGGTATCACCTAGCAGATCTCTAAGATAAGCCCACAATTATGCTTTCCCCCTTTCCGCTGTGTCCCCTCTTTAGACCCTCGGTCTATACGATGTAGGGTGAAGGTCTTTTCACGTAAGAGCATTACTTCAGCAGGACGCTATGGCACGTCGCCAGGATCCATAGTCATACTAACAAAATATGTGGCAGCCCCTCGACTTGGCGACTAGTAGCAACATACGCCAAAATCAATATTTCAATAGGTTAGTTTAGCTGGCGGCATCTCTATGGCGTCTTGGTGAGGAAGGAGTCTAAGAAAGCTTTCTATGTAGCAAATTTCAAGTAAAGGTAACGATATTCGCCAGTCTAGCAATAAGCATACATTCGAAACAATTAATTAATGTTGTTTTATTTGGGCGTATTCTGAAAAAAAATATACTAGCAGAATAAAAATCAAAGAGCTTTTTGTGTCCATGCCAAGAGTGTTCTGATAAACTTTTTATGAAATCTATCAATCATAAAATCATAGACCTATAATAACAAGAAAAAAGTGGGAAAAAATCAGAGAATGATTTGAATCCCTATCAAACACTATATATCATCATACGTAGAGCTGTTTGGTATTCTAGATTTGACTGTCTAATAGCATCGCTACAAGCGTTACAAGCACATAAATATCTTATCAAGATTGCAGTGACAGCTTTTGAATTATTGATTTTCAATTATTGCTGTCTGGCAGGTAGGCTGCCGTGCACAGAAGGAATATCTGCAGCTATCATGAAAAGGGAGAAAGAGGCGTACAAGGTTTAATCCTCCGATTCAGAGCCTGAGATATTGAATACTCTGAAGTAGAGATGATCGATATATCGGTACCGGCGACCTTTCCCGGTGACTTGAATGGTCGCCGTTAGTCCCGTCGACCTGATTCTCCATGAAGCAGCGACCCAGATCGCTGTTTGGAAGTATCGGTATCGGTAACCACTGATCGGTAGCTGTAACTCTGTTTCGGTCGCGGTCGCCAGGAAGCACATACACATCGCGTTCGCGATCATCGCGCGGGAAATACAGAGTCGCTACAACGTAGCCTAACCTATTTTGTTAGTTTTTATTGTTATTGTTGTGAGTTCCTGTTTCATAGAAAAATGTTTCGTTTATTAAGCAATGTTTAACATACAAAAGAAGCATTTTTATACTACATTTGTTATGTTTTCAAAGTTTTATTTTGACTGGTAAAATAGTATTTTGTTTTGCTTTTTAAGATTCATAGAAAGATATTTTATGTATTTTTATGGTTTTTTTGTGTTTTGTGCTCAATATTGTAAAAAACAAAAACCTTAAATATAGTTTAATTCAAATCTTCAGGAACCTGAATATCTACCCCTCGTTAATATCAATATGGATAACCGCCGCCAAATATCGAGTAATTTAATCAGCGCCAGGGAGTCGCTGGCTGCTGGCAGCGACCATAAATAAGCAGTGACCCAAAGCGCTGCTAAATCTACCGGCGACTTTAAGGTCGCTGTCACCGGTATCCCGGCGACTTGCAAGTCGCTGCTAAGATCATTTCTACTCTGAAGAGGATAAATACATACATATTTATGATCCTATATTTAAACTGGATGTCAAAGGTTAGTATAGTTTGGCAAACGGATCTGCAACAGCGAAAGGAATGCGACCGAAAATATTCGATATTGCCAAATTTAACTACAAAAAAGCAATAATAATAATAAAAGTAATTTCAATGATTTGAAAATCGATTTTTCACAATTCCAAAAAATATTAATTCAAAATACTGAGAATTTTAATGGGTTGTTAGCTCTATTTGTATTTACTAACTATTTTTTACTACTGAATCGTATTATAAGTAAACATTTTTCCAAAGATCTTATCTACATCGGTTGAGCTGGCAACAACCACCCGAAAAGTATATTGGACACCGCCTAAACGAATCTGATTGGCGGATATCCTCACATGTTTTGTCGCCATGAGAAAATTCGACTCCCTATTGGGTAACGTCCCAGACAATTTTTTGCTCCTTTCTTAGAATATCCATACTATTGAAAAGTCCAGTGGCGTAGGTTTTATCTCCGTTGATTGTCGTGTATTAGTTTTACAACTATTATTGTTAACTATTTATTGTTCTATTAAGTTTGTATGTTTAGTGCTGTGTGTTTTTGAATAGTTTAGTGTTTTGTTATTTGATATTGTTATTCGTTTTAGTATTATTTTTTTAAAATGAACCAATTTACTCGCGGAAAGACGCTTCATAGCCAAACAAGAGAAGTGATTGCGAATGTTTATAGGTTAGTAATAATAATATGCAATAATTGTAGTTTTTGACGACTGAGTCTGAATATAAATAAAAAACAAGGAAATGCTAAGCTAACATTCTGATGATTATTTATAGGGTTTGCGATGAGGAAGCGGCAAACAATTCCCTCAAGTTGCCGCTTAAACGTAAGCTTGATAGGGTGTCCCTTTATACCGGCGTCGGAGTATCTTCTGTTAGGAAAATTCATAACGAAGATAAAGAAAGACTAGAAAATAACCCGAATAAAATGTTATCCAGTCCCGGAAAAAAAAGACCGCGTCAGTCTCTTGTTGAGAAAGATGAAGATTTTGATTTTCAGATTATTAGACATTTGATAAACAGATTTTATCTTGAATATAAAGTTGTCCCGACAACTAGGAAGTTATTACAAAAGTTGCGAGAAGACTCAAATTTCCCCTATTCTAGGGAAACTCTCAGGAGTTTATTAAAATCAAATGGTTTTTTTTTGGCGCAAATGTCAAAATAAAAGAAAAGTTTTGATGGAGAGGCCCAATATATTGCAATGGAGGTACAAATACATCCGTGAAATACGTAGATATCGTGAAGAAGGGCGCAATATAGTTTATTTGGACGAAACCTGGGTGGACAATGACTTGACTTTCAAAAAATGCTGGCAGAGCAAAACTGTTTCTGGTGTAATAAGCAGTATAGGTTCTACAGGTAAGCAAAAATGCTATATATATGTTAAATTTAACTCTGATTTGTAACATATTATATAATCGTCTTGTATATTTTAGGTTGACTCATTATAGTGCATGGAGGTTCAGAAAATGGATTTGTTGACAATGCCTGTTTGATATTTAAGGCGGGATTAGCTACAGGCGATTACCACGGTCAGATGAATCGGGAAAATTTCACACGCTGGCTCACAGAAAAACTCCTCCCGAATATACCTGCCAATTCGGTTATAGTATTTGACAATGCTCCATATCATTCCGTCCAGGAAGATAAAACCCCGACAAAATCATCTTCGAAAAAAGATATAATGATATATATATATATATATATATATATATATATATATATATATTCTCAAGGTAAAAAACCACGTTAAGTATCTATTTGTATTTGAAAAATATATTTTATTTACGGCTTTGACAAAAACGCTAGCTTGATTTAGGTTTTAAATCGCGCAGTTATCATGATTTTTTGAATTGTGGCAATTTTGGGAAGTGAGTAGACATTTTTCCGTTTGTTGAAGTGTAGAAACAAACTCAAGTGTTTTTTTACATGGTGTAGATTGTAGAGATACAGCTATTTTTGAGTTTACCCGAGACTTTATTTATTATTATGGACAATGCTCCATATCATTGTGGGCTTATTGAGATACTCCCCAAATTTAAAGTGAAACATAAACGTATAGTTTACTAAATTTAAACCAATTATGAAATAATCCCAAACTTTTATAAAATACCGCACGCCGCTGGCATTTTATGAATGAAACCAGCCATGTTTTGCTTTCCCCTCACCGATACCCCGATGTTGCAGATCCGTTTGCCAAACTTTAGAAGAATATTGTTCTATAATCTCAACACCCTAAGATCAAAGTAGAGCTGGACCAAAGCGTCCCCATCAGTGATTCGATTCCATGTTCAACGCAGCAAGAGCCGATTATCGATTTCGATGGACTTGACTCCGAAATTGATGGTTTTGTTTGAAAGACGTGCTTCTGTTGATTCGGATACTGTTTTTAATTTTTGAGACTTCAGATGAACATCTTTCTCTCACTATAGTGCCTGTGTGCTGTGGGTTTTTCACATTTCAACGTACTATTGGAAATTGTGTTAAGCTTTAACATTTTGTGGATTTAGGAGGAGATATAATTTGCAGATTGCGTTCTTCTATATCTCTAAACCATTCCTTAATAATTCTTTAACCTAGTTGAATACTATTTTTACTCTCTCGATAAATTTCAGAGTAAAATTACAACTGGACGTGAATCCTTGTATAGTGATATTCGAATACGAGCAGTACCGTACGCGTTCAGAATCGCCGCAGCTCTAGTACCGGTCCAGAGGACGAGTTAGAGTTAGAAATAGGGCCTAGCGAGTACATCTTTTAGGCTTAGAGCTAGAGGCGGATCCAGGAGGACAAATTGGGGAGGGGGGGAAGGTGGGTCAAGCGAAATAAAATCTGCGAAAATTGAAGAGCGGGAGGGGTAGCGTCTGCGGTAGTGCTTCTGGGAGTGAATGCCCTCGTGACAATTGGACAGACTTGGGGGAGAAGTACCGGCGATTGAATATTAACGGGGCTCCTACAATCACGAGCACCATCTACTGAGGTAACGGGGGGTGAAAAGGAAACGAGGGTGGTCTGGCCCTAGACGGTCGTCGGCCCTACTTTAAAAGAGGAAAGGATGACTACGGGTGCATACCAAGGTAAATTTTTATAATAACAGAGTCGGACTTCGTTTAGCAATCTCGAATGTAAATCGTTTCTTATTTTGGTACTCAGCAAGTGATCATTTAGTATTTTTCTCCCTTGTTACTGTTCGTCGATATTGTGTTGTTGAAGTGTTGTGCTGTACTCTTGTTGGTGTGATTGTTCTTGAGTGCCTTTTTTTATCAAGGCTGATAACGGACAGTAAATGGTCATATGCAACCATTCTAATTACGAATGCAGTGAGTTGAATTCATGATGAGGTCAACAATAGTGTGGAGCAGTTCAACTCTATAATCGCAAATTACATTGGGGTAAACGAATAAATTATTGCAAGAAGAGGTCATACCATGGAAGATGTGCTGCAGCTCTAGTGAGCCACAATACCCAGCGGCCTGTCTATGTGGGCTAAATACATTTGCGTTCTAAGCTTAGTCCAACCTCGTTTATCGCTAAGATGGAACAAAGACTCAAACGCAAGAATCTTGAAAAGAAACTGAGACCAACAAAAGCTGATATAAAAATAACTAACAATTCGGATAGCAATTCCAAAGAAAGTGAATAGTTTTATGGCGAATTCAGTCAAAAACCTGAAATTAACTACATTGATTTGGAGGTTGCTAAGCGAAAATTTTGAGGGAAACTTAAAAAAAGTGACGACGAGATTTTGCAGATCGAACAAGTCACCAAATCACAGGCCTTCATCGGAGGATAAGGTTGACAGCGTCTCGATTTGGTGAAGTTTGTAGAAGAAGGCAGACAACAAGCTGTAAAGTTTTAGTAAACTCCATCATATACCCAACAGAGCTTTCTAGTAAGGCAATAAAAAAGGCAATACAAAAATTATTGGACACCGCAGTTCAATCTTGTGGTTTGTTTATTGATCGCACACATCCATCTCTGACAGCATCGCCTCCATCTACCTATTACAGTAGACAAGAAATGTATTTAATCCAGGTATAAGCCTACCTGTTTATTGCTTCGGAAAAACTACCTAACTGTGTCCTCTTATTTTGACGGCATAGGATATTTTTATCACCCTCGTTCAATTGTTACCATATACCACATGACCCTTGTAAACATAATTGTTTTTATTGACATGAATAAACGAATTTGAATTTGAGATCTTGAATTTATTTTAGGAAGGATATCAAATTATTTGAATACATTTTTTCTTAGTCGGAACGCACCGTCGCATCGCTTGGACTGGCAGGACGAAACAGTAGACGAATTTCGCCCAAAAACCGATTTGCACATCACAGCTTACGTTTCATTTTTTATTATTTCCAAATTAAACTCTTGCAGCGTGCTAAAAACAAAGTCCACAGAGTGCTAACGATCCACTTTCGATTTTATCCACTAGGATCTTTTTAAACTATCAAGAAGTTGAGCACAAATAGTAAGCATTTCAACCCACCATAATTCTTGCGCAAAAACAAAATTTTGTAAAAAGCTCAAATAGCACCTTAGGCGATTATATCCTGCTTTTATCCAGAAAAACATCACAAACTGGAGGTAACGGCGAACTGGGTACATTTCACGGGTCATGAAATTCAAATGAAAATGCACGTATAAAATCTACCAAATTATCGTTCTCAAAAACATATTTCATTGACATATCGATAATTTTAAAGTTCCACGCTAAATTCCCCTATACTTGACTGGAGTGATATCCGAATTCATTCTTCCCTAATGTCGGCAGTTGCAGATAGATCTGTTGGCTCTTGGTGTCAAACCTATAGAGCAGGTACCGATTTTTTCAAATCGTGAGTACATTATTCGTCGGATTTTCGTTACTTAAATGTCCTGTAATCACTGGGATCAGAAGCTTCTTAATAATAGAACGTGTTTCACTGATATCAAAGATGCAACATTTAGATTCACCTTCTCCCAACCCCCACTTTTTAAGCAGTGCAATTTTTTTCTGTCAATGATAAGGAACTCCTGTAATGTTGTTTCAGCAATTGTTACTTTTTCTTTTTTGCCTATAGCACCTTCGCCACTGGACTAAAACTACTAAGGTTTGGCATACTAGTAACCCCGTGTGGAAATTTCATAAAAATCCTAACGGTGATGAGTGATATAGTTTTTTGTGACGTAGATGTCATAAAACATAACATCTCATTTTAGAAATTTTTCGCGATCACAATACTTCCTCGCCACTGGCGTGGGAAGTAAAACGGCTTTAAAATCGAGGAGTATCAGCGATCGCGATTGTGAGTACCTATTTGCAGAACGACTTATCTATGCGATATTATGTGAAATAGGGTCACCAAATTATCTGAATACGTCCTTTCTTAGTCCGTACATTGTGCCGCAACGCTTGGGTTGGCAGCACGAAACAGTAGACAAAATTCGTCCAAAATACGATTTGTAGAGGTTTGCGCGCTTCGAAATTGACGCTTTATTTTTTGATATTTTTTAATGAAATTTTCTGTGTGCTGAAAACAAAACCCCACAGGGTGTTATTGGCCAACTTTTTCAATTTTTTCACTAGATTCTTATTAAAAAGAATCTCGAAGTTGTATAGAAAAAGTGCGCACTTCAACCCATCTTAAAACTTCTGCAAAAACAAAATTTCAAAAAGTGCTCCTATAGCATGCTCGGCAATTATCTTCTGAACATACTGTATGAATTTCATTCAAAAATATTGAAAAATGGAGTGTCAGTTTCGAAACAGCTGAATCCTTGTAAATGGCTTGAAACCCACTGCGTCGGAGCCGCCTTAAGGCGCGAGGTTGGTGGGCAATGGCTTCATTAGTGTTTCTGAGAAAAAATGGCCCCGTGACAAGAATGTTCTGCATATTGTCCTTTTTCTACCGATTTTTGGGGAACTCTTTCACAGTCCCCTCCATGGATCCGCAGCTGCTTAGAGAGCGGCAACCCCGTTAGCATAGGTTAGAGTTAGACTTCTTGAACCTAATCCGCCTGAAGCATTATTTATCAATACACGCATCTACATCAAATACTACGATAAATTCTACTCACGTACCGTAAATACAACGTGTGATATTTAGCATGCGTGAAGTGAAATATTTTTGGTAGACACGGTCATGATGACCTTACACTTGAGTAAGTCGATGACTAAATACTCTGAGGTGTAAATATCTTGACGCCATGATAATTAAAAATAACCTATCGTACCTGCTTTACATAAAATCCTTTCGCTTATTTACGTAACTGCTATGCTGTATACCTGAAAGTTATAAACTGAAAGTTTTAGTAGACACGAGTACCTATTGAGGCACCAAAGAACTGGGAAAAACCTCCTCAGGCATGCTGATCCACAATCTCGACACTCTAGAAACGAAGGCACGCTTGTACCGGCCAGTTCTCATTGTGCGAAGTTCGACAGAGTTGGGATGGAAGGCCGAAGCCCGGCGAGTCCGCTGCGGAATCATGGAGAAGAGCTTTGATGAGCAAAGCCTGTTGACATAGGGGTAGAACGAAACAAGATCGCCGACCACCCGTAGGAGCGAAAGGGTCCCGAGACTGTCCATTAGAAAGGTGTCATTGATCAGTCGAACAGCTCTCCTCTGAACAACATCGAATATAGTCGGGGCGCCAAACCCCAAACATGTGAGCAGTACTTGAGGCTGGATCTTATGTAGGCCTTGTACAGAGTAAGGAGGTTGTGCGGAGAAAAATACTCCTCAGCCCTAAAGAAACCGAGCTTTTTACCGGCAGCTGTTACTATTGACGAAATGGACAATGAGACAAAGGAAGTAGGTATTGTAACATCTGAAGCTTATCCTGTGATTTTCATGCTGAACTTCATGTTTTTTGAGCAATTGAAACGAGATATCTCTACTGACGTGGTCGCCGATGCGTCAGGATAGTGTAATTTCTACACACTTGGCCAGAACAACACGGAGTTCTGAAGAAAGTTTAATTGGTTCCGGAAATGATTTAGACTGCCAGTGCTCCGTACTTGAGATATAATAGCTACAAAATGTATCAGAATATTTTCAAAAAACGATGCGCATGTGGATTATCGGGACTGATATAAGACAGAAAGAAATAAAAGTTCATTCTGGATACATTTAGCTTGGTAATGTCCTTTATTAGATGTCCATTAGAATTTTATTTAATGGACCTTAGGATTTGCAAACTTAGCATGATTTTGTGTACAAATTTTATACCCTTCAAAAATTTTTGGAGGCAGGTACATTTTTATAAATGTCTCGCCGATGATCGGCACCCCCTGAGAAATGCTCCTGCGGGCGCCAGTGGTCCCAAACTTGAGCGTATCAAGTTTTATCCACTTGTAATCATGAATTATAAAACTGGAAATTTTGTTATGTAAACTAGCATAACAGTTTTCATCTAATAGTATGATGTTTGAGGATCTTTTACATTTAAAATAACTTCAGATTCGGTTTTAGCGACTCAAAATACGTACGCATGCAAAAATATTAATCATCAGTGACTATATAAACATACACTGAGCTTTATTTCAAATAATATGTAATTTACAAGTATTTAAAATGTTATATAAGGCGGGAATTAAAAAAGTACTCCGCTGTAATTCAAATATAATTTGATTTTCTCATGTCTGATGGACTAGTGTAGATAATTACGGAAATTATATCTTTACTGCGTCCTTAAAAGTTAAATGTTGTTGGATGTAACCAAAATATCCGGAAATATAATTTCATGTGAACCTAATAAATCATCGATACAAGGATCTACGAGTATGTAACAATAAATTTAATACAAATTAGCTGTATTGATAGCGTTTCAGAATTGTTATCATGTGTGTAAGTACTATGCATGTTGAAGATTGATTTTGTGCGCGTTTGTAAACACCCTTAATCGATATTTTCCGCTCGATTTGAAGTTTATAATACAAATTATTGATACCATATTTATTTACATTCACAGTAATATCACAATATCAAAAAATAGGGAAATAGAGCTACACGTTTTTCTCTAGAAGTCTTGAGTAAAAAGCTGCTGCCACTTCTAATCTAGCTCTTCGCAGTCATAGAAGACATGAAAGAACTCTGTTCACCTTTCACATTATTTGCAATTGGGTTCTTCATCACACAGCCTTAGTCAGTGAAGATATTTTTACAGCTCATTGCATCCCGTTAGAAGTATTTTGCAAGTTTATGGCATAGTCTGTTTTCCATTATCGATCCAGAGCTTTCTTGGTTGTCACATAAATATTTTGAACACCTCGTTGAGCGATTAGACACCGCCTTCATTAAAAAATAATACCTCATGCTAAACTCATAAATGTGGCTTAACTAATTGACCATAAGAAATGATCAAATTGATTAAAGAAACAGACAAAAACATTTCAATTTTCTGCATGGATGCAACCTTAATACCTGCTCCACACCTCTTCATATATTCAAAACATTCATGGCTTAATTAAGACCACTCACACCACACCATACGTTGGGTTGTTTCCACATCTTTATAGAGAAGCAACGAAACGTATGCGATAATTATAATTGAAACTGATACTTGTTTTGCAAATCACTTAATTCTCTATCAACTTTATAATTGGATATTCCTTGATCATATTATCAACTGTGTTCTCAAGTGTACTATTATGACTAAAAGCACGCATCTGCTGCATTAGAGCCAGGCTATTGAACAAAAATTTTATTGCCGTTCGGGTTATTTTTGATTACCTTCTTATTAGCTTCTCGAAGGGTAATAATAATTAATTGATAATTGACCTAATTTTTTCGATATTGCATTCATTAGCAACATACAGTTTTTTTCACTATAGCGCAGTTTTTGTCTTCGAAATAGTCTCGAATACTTATTACGTAACATCGATACTTGCTGTCATAAGATTCCCTATGACATATTTAAATTCCTTATGTGAACTAGCTGTGTATGTTGTTTGCTCTGACAGTAGATGACATTTGTTTGGCTTACACCTGCGATACTGTTCGACATTTTTTAAGACAAGTCAGAGTTATTAGGAAAATAAAATTTGCCAAACGTCATTCTTTGAATCGCACAGATTAATGGTGATACTTGAATGACTCAAAAAATATTTGTGGTTGAGAATCGTCTTCTTAAAATAAAGATGACACTGTCACCACCACCGACGATAGATAGAGATAGACATACCTGTTTACAAAATTTACATTTCAGACATTAGAAAGTTGTTGTTATGGTATTTTACGCTGTTGCCATCATTCATAGGTAGAAAACCGACCATTTTTTGTTGCAAATCGTAGATGTATTTGATATTTTACATGGCCTCCGCCAGAATATATATGAATTTAGATAGAACGATGCCCTGGCGGAATCTGAAACACTGTTCGAACTAATATCGAGCAAGAGCAGTGCACTTATGTCCAAGACTTTGCGTGAAGTTTGACGACATTGGGCTTGACTTTCAACTGATTTTACAAGAAAGTATTCATTCATGGTTTGTCTTATTGTGTGTGTGCGTGCGTGTGTGTGTATAGGTGTATGTGTGTATCTTAGTGCAAACTGTGTTTTTGTGCTTTTAGATTATTTTTTGTTATCCATGATGGCAAGTATAATAAACGATTTGAGGTTAGGGACTCCAGTGGCGTGTGGTCACCATTCGATCGCTTTATGGTTTTACTCGACATAGGTATCTCAATCGCTATACTAGCCTACAGTATCGGGAAACAACAGTTCTTCGGTGTCTTTGAATAACAGAGTCTACTTCTAAGAAGCCTCACCCACCTGAATAAGATCTGTTTGCAAACATACATTGTTCTATCTATTGCTTTGCTTTTTTTTTGTTGTGGTCTGTTCCTAAAATCATTAAACAAGCATACCCTATTCAGCCTGATCGTCTTCTTACACACGAAGGCGGATCAGAGCAAAATTGATTACCAAAGTTCAAGCCGTGTTAAGTAATAGTGGGACATTTCAGAACCTGACGCAGCAGCTGGTAATGAGCATTGTTGCTCAATTAAAATTACAAATTGCTGTTATCCGCGCGAGCATGAATCTCAAATTTCTTAAACACACCTACGATCATAGTTACTGTCATTATTAGTCAATTTACTCATAAATTAGTCAATTCATTCATAAATATAGATTAGACATCCGCTTAACCTGTACTATGCACTTGCTAGGCGGTGAAGTGTCGAAATTATCAATTTGCCAAGACATCTCGTTATTTCAGGTGGCAGCATCCAATAGATGAGCATATATGCGCTTGTTACAAATTGATAATTTTGTTCAGTTCTCCTTTTAAGCAATAATACAAATCTGTTCCAAGCAACTGATAGCCTTGGGCGGCTCTATCATATAGGATAGACAAACTAGGAGCCCGTCTAGGGTGCCAGGGTCTGATTGCCGACTATGGGGAGCTTGGGGGGGGCTCGCGAGGTGGCTCCATTTGTCGATAAAAGCAAGGCAGACAAAAAGTAAAAAAAACAAAAATAAACTTTAATTTGGATTCCAAACTAAAGTCTAGCTTATAAGTGTTTTTTGGAATGCGCAATTTCTTTATGAGGTAAACGACGACCCAAAACGTAAAACAAAAAAAATAAATTGACTTTTTATCTTATTATCCTGGACACTGCTATCTCTATTACAGAGCCATATAATCAGCTTCAAGGAATTGTTTCATCTACCATATTGATGAATTAGGAAAGAAAGCAAGATACTTGGTAAAGCTGAATCAGTCTAAGGATATGAATGTAATATGAATGCCCGCTCCCTTCGGAGACTTTCCGGTTTCCGGAGTCTCACCTCCACCCTCGTCGGGAACTCTACATTAAACTTGCGTAGCAGGACAAGATCTTCACTTTGCAGTTCGACTAAAGCCGGGTACAGATCAAAAATCCAACGCCGAACAAACGAATGCAAGCGTATGTGACGTTGGCGTTTGCTGTTGGCAGGTATTGGAATGCGCTCCTCTACACGTCGTCTACACCTAGATTTAGTTTCGAGTTTTATCGCTTCGGGTTAAGTTCGGTGCTAATATCGAGCGACGAGTCTCCTCCCATCGAATGCAGACAAACGACTAAATACTAGTAGAGCTGTCACGAACCGTATGTATTCGTTACTGAGTAACGAATAGTAGGAAAGATTCGAAGTACCGAATCGTTACTTTCATAAACATATCGTTACTCGCATGTTTGAAACAGTACCAAAAGACTTATTCGAAAAAATATGTTTATGAAGATATTAAACTTGTTAAAGTGAATCAACTCACATAAAAATATCAAATAAAAGCTAAGTGATTGCAGGAATATAATAAGATTTAAAATAATGCACAGCATACAGTACTTCAGTAACGATTTGAATTACGCGGTTATCGCTATCAGCAAGCATCGATGTTATACGCAGCCAATACATCACCAAAGTGACCGAAGGTTTGCTATGCGGTCTGGCGGGCTGCTAGACGTACGTATCCTGTATTATATGGGAATATGGGTGACGCATGACGGTTCGGATGTCGTATGTCGTTACTTTCGTATGTTTCGTATGTGATGTGATCTGCTCGAACCGACTTGTGTTTGTTTATGCTGTTGTTGCTCTGTTTGTTGCCACTTGATAGAGTTGTTTGATGGTGAATTCCTTTAAATTTTAAATAGGTAAGTTTTAAATATGTGATATTTATTTTAATAGGATTTGAGGGAGGAATTAGGAGCGTAAATGAAATCTATAAAATAAAATATGAGTACCCACTTAAAAACCTAATATAAATTATAGTGATTTTTTGTATTATTGTGGAATGACCGTAACCGTGTAAGCAACGAATATATATAACAAATCTTTTAAAATCGGGGAGAATTGAATACTTAGATAAATGTACATAATTATGTAGTAAACTGACGGACGATGTTCCTAGTTTGATACGTATTTTTTATGTTGTTTCAGTACTTGCTGTTAAAAGTCTCGACTTCATGGAGGGGAAAAGAAGTAAGATTTGGCAGTTTTTTAGCAAAGAAACAGAAAATAAGGCGAAGTGTGATATATGCCAATGTTCGTATTCGATCAAAGGGGGTTCAACAACAAACTTAAAAAAACATTTAATGACAAAACATCGACCGTCCTATGATAGCGTATTCTCGTTAAAACCTTCAACATGTATATCTAACCAGCCTAGTCAACAACCTGTTAATTTACCAGAATGTTCGCAATTTCAAGCTTCTTCAAATGAACCTAAAAGAAAGAAAGAAGCTCAGCAAACCGACATCGCATTATTTACTAGAAAACCTCTAAGTGCAGCACGAGAGAAAAAAATTAATCATTTGATTTTGAAATTAATAATTAAGGATCTGCAACCTTTCTCTATAGTGGAAGATTCAGGTTTTATTGAGTTAATCAATTATCTTGAACCAAATTATCCAATTCCTTCGCGATATATGCTTAGTAGTGGTTTGCTGGATGCGCAATTCACGTTGGTGAAAGAAAAATTAAAAGACGAGTTGAAACGTGCATCACATATATGTTTAACGACAGACGGATGGACGTCTCGTGCTACAACTTCTTATCAGGCAGTAACAGCACATTACATTTTAGGAGATATTTGGGAAATGCGTTCCGCCCTCTTGGGTTGTTTCGAATGTCAAGAGCGACATACGGCCGATTATATAAAACAGGAGTTGATACATCTTGTGACTGATTGGGAGATCAATGACAAAATATTTGTTTGCGTAACAGACAATGCATCAAATATGAAGGCTGCTATTCGGCTGACAGGGTGGGAACATTTTCCATGTGTTGCCCACACTTACAACCTAATAGTTCAGGCAAGCCTTCAGACAATACAAGAACCTATTAAAAAAGTAAAATGCATTGTTGAATATTTTCATAGGAGCTCTATTGCCACAAAAAAGCTATATGCAGTGCAAGAACAATTAAAACCTGGACAAAAACCCCTGAAACTTATAATGGACGTTATAACTCGTTGGAATAGCACGTTAGATATGTTAGAAAGAGTTGCAAATCTACAAGAGCCTATAGAAGCTGCAATAGGTTTGTTGCATAATCCAGTTGAAAACCTATCAGAAAACGAATGGCGAATTCTTCCAGAAGTTGTAAAAATATTAAAACCATTCAAACAACTTACTGAGGAATTTTCGTCTGAAAACGAAGTGACTATTTCAAAAATTTTGGCAGGAAATTCCAGCGTCTTACGAATACTCAATAACTTGAATAACACCCTGACATGTGATTTGTCCAAACAATTAGTCTCTAAACTGAAAGCCGAATTTAATATCAGGTTCAAAAATAGCTCGCGACACCAAGTTCTATCAAAATCTGCGATTTTGGACCCTAGGTTTAAGAGACAAGCTTTTGCTGACGATTCATGCTATGAGTATGCAAAAAATTCTGTGAGAGAAGAATTGGAAAGGATGATGGCAAAACCATCGTTTGTGAATGAATCCGAAAGCGAAGATACAGATTCTCCTATGTTTGACGAGCAACAAGACTCTATTTGGCTAGAGTTTGATAGAAGAACAACAACCATGAGTACTACAGCATCAAAGACATCTGCCAGTATAATTACCTTTAGGCAGTATATGGAAGAGAAGCTTTTATTTAGAAAAGAAAATCCACTTAAATGGTGGCACGCGCGAACACTTTTATATCCAGAATTGTCTAATTTAGCACAAAAATACTTATGTGTGATGGCTACATCGGTGCCATCGGAAAGAATTTTTTCCAAGTCGGGGCAAATATTATCATAAAAACGTGCCTCGTTGAAACCGAAACGCCTTGAAAAAATTCTCTTTTTACATATGAACCAAAGACTATTGGTATAAAAGTTTCTAGTTCATTTTGTGATAACCAAGATAGGTAGTTTTGTTTAATATTTTTTGGATTTCTTTTTATATTTTTTATTTTTGTTTTTTGTTCAAGAATGCGTTTTTATTTGTATGTTATAAATCATAAATTTAAAAAAAAAATTCTTTATTCATATTGCAGTTACATTTCTTTTCCTTTCCCAACTTATTTACAACTACATCAACATTCATTGTAATTTAGTTATGGTATGAATGTGCTGACGATTACCACGCACACATATACAACCGGTATTTAAATTGGTTCTATATTATTCTAGCAACCAAGTAACGAAAGTAACGAGTAACGAATATTTGTAACGAGTAGTCAATCTAAAAGTAACGAGTACATACGGGTAGCGAACAAATCGTTACTTTTACAGGCCTAAATACTAGATGCGCAGCAAATCCTGTCCTGACCAAATCAAACCTCCCTTCGATCAAGGACCGAACGTAATCGAACGCTAACGCCGACCTTGGTAGCCGGTGGCTTATGTTAGTTCGCGCCGTACACACCGATTCGAACACATCCAAATGTGTAACCACATGTGCCTTGACTTGCGTTGGAACCGTGGTTTAAGATGGCAGTGTGACCCTTGATAGGATTCAAAAAGACCCAGCTGCTCTGACTTCATAGTCGGAGCACTAGATCCAACGGTGGGCGGTCTAGCAGAGCTTCAGTTGCACTCAATGGTATTCTCCGCACTAGGCTTGTAATACTTGCACAAGTCAAACGCTCAACATTTTTTACTTTGGCCTTAGTTATCCCGGTTTTCGATGCAAGTCCGCCAAACCAGAGAGCCATACAAAAGAGATGGACTTACTATCGTCGTATAGAGCCAGTGCACCACTTTGGGTTTAAGCCTACACCTCACTCCGACAACACATCTGCAAGCCCATAATGAATTGCGAGCATTGCTAACCTCGCAGTATAGTTCGTTGGCGAGCTTCAATCTATTTCTATAAGAATTACCAAAGAGTCACCCCAAAGGCGTCGTTAATTTTATTTCAGAATCTAACATCTAATTTGTAAGTGGTTTTGTGGATTCTTCTAATACTATAAGTTACCATATCATCAGGAGAAAGAAGCTTCTCGAAGCTGAAGCTGAGATTGATTGGACTGGCAACCATAAACCATAACTAGCAATACATTGCTGCCCCTGCTGAAGCCCTTGCAGCAGTAAAGCAGAACGAACTCCATTGGTGTATAAGGAGTAGGAATGTTAATAATCGATTAGTCGACTATTTTTCCTTACAATCGATTTTTAATAAGATAAGAGAATCATTTTCTTAATTATAATAGTCGCTTTTTAATACATCGATTAAATAAAATACCCATTTCAACACTCAAAATAAGTTCACACTTCGGCGACATGAATAAGAAGATCAAATACCACATCTGTGCATAAGTAGGTACATAAACAGGTTTGTACCTTTGAAAACGGTGTTTTTTTCTTTGTGGTGCGTAATTCTTGGTTAACACTAAGATATTTTCTAGAGGTAAATACCTAAAAGCGACCCAACACGTCTTTTATATACATTACATTATACATTTTGTGAAGTGAAATGGGATCCGGGAAAATTATTATTTTTTTTTAAATCGATTTCGGACAAATCGATCAATATTGAAACAGAAAAAACATTTTTTATATGCACCGTCACATCCCTGAGAAAAGTACAAGAATGCTCGCACCTTCCTATGAGGAAGCAGATTAGTGCTAGAAGCGGTGCAGGCCTAATACTGCTTTACGTAAAAGGTAGTAAAATCTAAGAATCGGAGTGTGAGAAAATTGAACTCAAAATTCTGAATTTTGTTGGTATTATTATTAAGACACAACATAAGTATATAAATCTTGCAAAACTACATGACTTTATAGAGAGTCGTTTGAATGTGATTATAATTGTTGTCAAGGCCTAAAATAAATGACATTCCGTTTTTAATTGTCGTAAATCAAAACGCAGTAACATGTAATTTACTGCTCTTATACTCTGCAAAAAAACAAATTGACTGCCTTTTTTCGTAGTTTTCATTGATATTATTCTTTCAAAGGGGAAACGCAATAATGCAGAATTTTATTTTCTTTTAATATTGAACTTCATATATATAGCACAAAAATAAATCTTTTCAACATCTAATAATTAAATTTAATAATTATATGATTAAATTTAATAACCACATTCAGCAGAAGTAATTATATAAATAAACTAAACTAGTTTGAAAACTACTGTTCTTTTTCTTTGATAAATTGATTTAGTGCTTTTATGCTTAGAAATTGCAAAATGAAATATTGAAAAATACATACAATATATAAATAACGTGACCAATGGCATATAATTATAATCATGAAAGAAATGTATTGGCGTCAAAATCTTAGAAAAAGCATCAAATGAACTTGATAGTCTTACTATTCGTCATTGTCTGTCAGAGCGGTCCGTAGGACCTTTGCTCTTGGTTGAAGTCTTGTAAGTCAGTAGGTCTGTCAGGTCTGGTTGCCCAGATACCAAACAAAGTCAGGGAGAAAGGAGGGAAGAAGAAAGGAAGGAAGGAAGGAGGGAGAGCAAAGAAAAAAGAAGTGCATCAATTTGAGGGGTGCCTTGGCATTGCTAGTTAGTATTCGGCAATTTTAAATTGATCCTAAAATTAATTTTGGGATTGGTTGTTGAAGAAAAATTATAATTTTGGTTGGACCTAAAGTCGCACGATTCAATTTTGTTCACAGTGCGAGTCGCGGCCTTGTGTGCTTGCGAACTTGCTCGACTGTGTAGTCTACTGCTTGACTGTAACGTAGCTGCGCTTGTTGTTTGACAGTCTTTTACCTAGTACAAAAGTATAGTCGCTTGGATCTGCGTCACACCTTTATTTGGGCGAATTGGACATGAGCAAGAAATTAAACCTGTGTTCCATGAATCTTGCACACATGGTATCTAATACCAGCAACTATCGACCAATAACATTAATATCCAATATGGCAAAGATAATTGAAAAAATCAAAAAGGTTCATTAGTGTTTTCAACAAACATAAGCTGATACATGAAAATCAATTTGAATTAAAAAAAAAATCCACTCAACAACGCGGATTCTTTCTTGCCTTCAAAATTTCATAAATAATTAGAACAAACAAATATATGTATATTCTTACACCTAGCAAAAACGTTCGATACGGTGGATCTCTCGCAACTATTAAACTTTTTATGCTACAGGAATTGGAGGATACGCTCAAAACCTTATAAGAAGTTACAGAAACCAGTATGTTCAAATAAATGTTTCCAAAAAGCTCAGAAAGAACTGTGACCGCAAGTGACAGTTTTAGGCCCGTTATTTTTTACTGTGTATGTCAATAGCCTACTTAGCTCGAAGTCGCAAGGCACAATAATATATATATATATATATATAGGTGAAAAATTAAAGCTTCCGCCTTTTGTTGGGTACTTCGATTTTTCACCTAACTGGTCTAGACGACAATGACCACGTCTCAAGTTATATATATATATATATATATATATATACATATAATTGTATATATATATACACACATATATATATATATATATATAAAATAATATTATAGAAATACTTTATCCTAGTAACAATTCCTGGGTTAGCCTTAAAGATGCTGTTGAAAATATTATTTTAATTTCAGATTGGTTTAGACACAAGTATTCAACAATCAATTTTCAGAAAACCGTGTATATGCTGTTCACAAACCTTAAAACGAAATTAACATTATTCATTCCTTTACAAATTAAATGTGAAAATACAAATACTGTCATATATTCAGCTGATAAAACAAAATATTTAGGTGTCAATTTGGATCCTCATTTAAAGTGGAATTTTCATGTAGATCATATAGTAACTAACTTGAAACAATTATTATTTAAATTCAAGTACCTCGCTAAATATCTAGGCCACGGAACAATGAAGATGTAATATTATTATAAATATTATTGAATGTCGCCTCAATTAAGCCATGCTAGCTTGGGGTGGTGCGCTTATCAACCAAATGAAAAGGCTTATTTCATTTTTGAGAATTATTTTTAAGCGGCCAATCCTATATTCATTGAATAGTAGCTTATTTTATTATTATTATCTTGTTTCTGATCTACTATACGTTTGATTCTCATCTTGCATGTGTGCTTTTCCCCATCTAAATAAACAAAACAGATACTCGAACAACGCATCTGCCACGCGCCATACTGCCCATCACGCCTAAGCCATTAAACCGATGTAAATAAAGACGTCGCACACCTTGACTGACATACTAATTGCTAATTATTCAATTGACAGCGCGCGAAAATCCACTCCGGGCAACACGAGAGATCCTGATTAACATGTTGATTGCTAACATTCAGCTTCACCTCAAGGCGGAACAAATTAAAATCGGTTGTAAAGTGACACAGGCACCAAACATACTTAATTTTATGACTATAAAAATAGTGTGAATTTTTATGAAGTACTCGCCCAAATACAAACATTAACTGCTTAATATAAATGGATAGTTTTCTTAAAGTGCCGCTATGAAGTAGTGTCGGAGTGCGCTTACCGTGACCAGGGCCGGATTAAGCATTAGGCAGAGCAGGTAACTCCCTTAGGGCTCCGTGCACGCTCCAAGAAAATAATAAATATAGACTCATGGAACGAAAATTTTATTTAAAAATTTGTATCCTTCGTCAATAGCACAGATACACAGACATACATACACACACGTCAAATGTATAACGCTGCTCTTCATGTCACAGGTTAAAAAAATGCGGATTATTTCCTTTGATTTGCTTTATTATGATTCATTATTATTATGAGTATAATAATAATACATTTATTTATCATTGCTTAATATCCTCACACTATAAAAAATCAAAGGTTAAAAGGAAATGATAGCACAAACACACATACACTTAATACAATACAGATTAAAAAACAAAGAACTCTTAAAAGCTTTAAAACCACTTATCTGCTAGAAATGATTTCAAATGACTTTTAAAGCTACTTAATGTCGGTGCTTTTTGAATAATTTTCTCTGAAAATTTGACAACCCATGTAACTTAAAGATTTCTGTTTTGCTGCAGTACGCTGTTGAGGGGCAGCAAGTCTTTATACTGACTTTGATAATCGTGTTGTTCTTTCATTCATAAATGCGAATACAAGCTACTATTAAAATTCTTTCTGGATAGAAAAACTCTATCTATCGATGAGCTGCATCCCCAGCTTTCTTCCTTGGAGTTATGATTAAAAAAGTTGTCATGGTAATCCCCGAACTCCATATCTGCACAACTTATACAGCAGCAACTCGTGCAAAGTAATCGAAAGCGCGACAGAAGTCTAAGAAAAGGCCACAAATATGTTGTCTTTTATCAACGGCTGTGATTACGTAATCAGCAAAACTATACACCGCAACTTTCAGTATTTTTACCATTGATAAAACCGTATACCTACTGCAAGACTCTCTCAGATGATTTTTTTCATATCAAGCTCAAAAAGCTTTGGAAAAACTTATAGCAGGCTCATGCCTCGATAATTAGCATAATCATCCGGATCATTTTCTTTATGTATTGGTAGAACTAATGCTAGTTTTGATAAGCTTATAAACTTTTCTGTTTACTTAACAAATTAATCGAAAACGATGTAGGCATAATAGCATTGTATTAGAAAATGTTTTTTAAAAAGGATGAAATTGCATTTGTCTGGCAGGGTCAATCCGGCCCTGACCATGCTATTACTTTCCATAACTGTTGCCGTGGTTCTTCCACTAAAAGATGCGACGACGAAATGAAAACAATTATTTGCTAAGAATAAGCCGTGCTCGAGGATTATCGAGAGAGATTTACTCGTATAACACGATCCAGTTTAGGCTGGAAGTTGTAACCGAAAGGAACGTGAAACTTGCGAGAGAAGCTTTAACAGAAGACAGGTGAATGATATATATGTCGGCGTCATCCATCATTCCCTGAAATGCCTAGTCAGCCCCCGTATTGTCGGCAAACACCCCAACAGTTTGATTATTACAAACGTTTGACTAAGCATTTCAGTTATTCGCTGTAATGACTGAACAATTTCAGTCAAACACCGTAACAACCATATTAACTTCGTTAACGATAACTCTTTTCTGTGTTTGTAAAAATGTCATAGCATTCAGAATTGTTTTACAAGAAACTAAGTGAATACTATGACAGTGTGAATAAGAAAAAACCATGGAATTTGTTTTATATATTCCAACTACCACGAAGGCCTAAGGCCTAAACACCCATTAGGTACCGTGGGGCTATAGAGGGATACAGGGGAGACGAGGAAAACGCCACACGGACTCTGGCGAGGGAACACGTGTGCATGCAACATGCACACATTCTGGCCCTGCCTACGAGATCCGCCGGGTGGTACCTCCGCGTTCGACAGTCAGAGACCGTCTACCACCTACAGACAATCACAACATCTTTAGTTAAGAGAAAAATTTCTCTTGGGACGGGATTCGAACCCGCAATACAAATGAGTTAAAGGAGATAAGTTAATTTTAATAATCTTGTGAACCTAACCTAAATTATAACGTACAAAGGCTTGCTCAACAGCAGCATCCAGTTGCTGGATTTCATATATATATAGTAAATACTTGATTAAAGAGCAATAATGTAATAATAAAGACAACGTTTTAATCTATTCTTCTTTACTTTTAGATTAATTCATGCTTGATTATTTTTCTTTTAATATTATTGCTAAAGTAGTACCTGCCTTGTTATATTATGTACTTCATTGGAGCAACACTATATGTATTGATTTCAGCGTTTGACCAAAATAGGCGAATGCAGTAACGAAGTTTATGTGGTTGTTACGGTGTTTGACTGAAATTCTTCAGTCATTACAGGGAATGACTGAAATGCTTAGTCAAACGTTGTAATAGTCAAACTTACGCTGTTTGCTGGCAATGCGGGGACTGACTAGGCATTTCAGCGAATGACGGATTTCAGCGTTTGACGTCGACATATATACAGTTATTAAAAACTGAATACTTCTGAAATAATGCAATGATTTAAAAGCTATAAAACTCCATCTACTGGCGCACAGTGCATACCTGGAGTGCAATACATATTGGAAAGACATGCATTTCAAGAAATTGGTACTGCAAGTTTAGTTTTAATTAAATGTTTGATGTTCCAACCAAAAGGCAAGTCCCGCTTTGAATCAGGTGACTCATAACAAAAAGCTGTAGTCGATTGAATAAAAAATCATCATCATCGATGTTCAAGCTGACCACGCGAAGTGGTAACTGAAAGTAACATAGAGGGAAGGTATAATGAAAGACAGACGATTCACATATGAATCAGCCGATTCAAGTAAAACAGTCACGATGGATTGGAAAAAGAATGGACTTGTCTTTTTTCCAGAAATTCAGATTTAGTGGCAAACGCAAATGGTACAGATTGACACAACTATCTGAAACACTGGAAAATTCAAGACCCAAATCGTCTCTGGACTCAAGGTACGTTCAGCCATTGCCGCATCGCGCTTAGATAAGTCAACATTTTCTTAAAGGGTCTGGAAGGTAATTGTTGTATCATCTCTCATCGTATTTTACAGCGACGTGCGACTTTTGCTTTTTTCCGAGTGTGAAGTCAAGGAGAAAAGCACACAGGTTTTCTTTCGAAGACAAGGTGGAATACATTGTATGACTCTATTTTGAAGAAGCTATGGAAGCGCTGCTTTGACGCTGCTACTTGCATGCGGTGGAGTGTATTCTACGTGACTGAAATTATTCTAAAAAGTAAATAATTTTTTTCACAGGTTAAAACGAATATCATTTCTTCGTATGTATAGTATATCGAAACATATATTACCAGAAAAAACTTTTTCTAACAATATGTTCTCTCTAACTCCGCTTGACATTTTTGGAGGAGATCCCCAAGGTTCTCAGCTCAAATAATCCGCAGGCGATTAATGACCTTAAACAAAGTACGTTTCAGATTGTTGATGAAATTGAGTCGTAATTGTATCAAAAGGTTACCTAATGAACATTTTAATCGAACAGTAATCATTTGTAGCTTAAGCTTAATGATATTCTAGCAAAACAGTATTATTTAAAAAAAATCATAGTACTCTTTAGATATCCTTTGCTAGAATTCCATATCATAACACTTCCCTTCATAAAAATCTGTCTAGCTGGACACAACGATGTTAATTGGGTAACAGGGTTCAATGGCATTTTTGAAATATCCCAACAACGTTACGTAACACGACTTGAACTTTGAGAATCAATCTTGCTCTGATCCACCTTCACGGCCCATAAAACGACGTGCTTCGAAGACGAATCCTGATGAATTGGACCGGTTTGCGACATTAACTGCATATTTCAAAGGGTACAAGGAAATTATGTTCCGCCTGAGACAATGAGCGACAACTACAGGGCTGGCTTCAGTCAAGTTACAAAACTTCACTACCAAAATATAGTCCAGGAATATTTGGAATACTATTTTCCAGAATACGGCATACCCACTAAAACCCCTCAGTTAATCGTTTCACATCCCGTGATTTATAATGACGAAGGATCTAGGATCCCGACAAGCGTTCTGGTGGATATCCTAGAGCCGCGCCTTCCTGGATATCTAAAATAACCTTAGGGAGTTCAAAAACCGGATTTGGAATACTATTTTCGAGAATACGGCATACCCACTAAAACCCCTCAGCTAATCGTTACACATCTCGTGATGTATAATGACGAAGGATCTAGGATCACGACAAGCGTTCTGGTGGATATCCTAGAGCCGCGCCTTCCTGGATAACTAAAATAACCTTAGGCAGTTCAAAAACCGGATTTGTAATTTAGGCTTCTGCCTGGGTGGCTGCTTCAGTGTAAAAAGCATGTGTAGATTTATTAGATCAAATGGGAATCATCGTAACATTGTAAGTTTGAAGCTGTGTGGATCAACTCATTCATATACGAGGTCTGTACATGAAGTGATGAGACTGGCAACGTAGCATTCGATTAAGTGAGAATAATTTCAAGCAACGGTGTGCAGATTTTGCGTCAGACTTGGGCGCAGTGCAACGGAAACTCTTGCTAAACAGGCCTACGGAGATAGCGTTTTGACAAGAGCCCAGGTATTTCGGTGGCTTAAGGCATTTTTTGAAAGGATAGAGTCGATTGAAAATCCACAAAGCGGAACACCTTCATCTTCAGAATGAGTGAGGAAGAGTTAAATAAAACATGCACTACCCTTCATCAGATCAAGAATAACAGTGTTGCATCACAATAATGCTCCTTGTCACACAGCAATGCCAATTTTGACCAGTAAAGACATTCCTGTGGCTCCTCAGTCTCTTTATTCGCCTGACTGCAGTCCTTGTGACATTTTCTCTTCCCGAAGTTGAAAAATCATCTCAAGGAACTCGTTTTGGGATAATTGGTAACATTCAAATGGCTGTAACCGACCAGCTGAAGGCTAATAAAGTATCGGAGTTCCAGCACTGCTATGTGGAGTGGAAGAACCGTCTCCAATGCTGCGTGGCTTCCGAAGGAAGTTATCTTGAAGGTGATACTATAAAATTGTAATTTTATATAAATAAAAAAAAATAAAAAAATACTAGTCTCATCACTTAATTTACAGACCTTGTACAAGAGATCGAAAAGTTACGTTTTTGAACGATGATCTTAACGGGTTTTATTAAATGCGTCATTATTTTCTCAAAAATTGATTCAGCGCATTTCCTGTAAAAACACTGCGACATTCTTCGAACATTAGAGTATATTAAAAATGATGTTTATGCAGATTGAAAGTCCCTTACTCGTTCATAAATCTTATTGTAAATGAAGTGTAACACCTTTATTGTAATACGGTACAACGTGAAAACAAGGCAAGTAACAATCGTACTTGAATTACCGCTACTAATTTTATATTTATTTATTCATCATCTTCACAATTGATGTCAAACAACTCGCCCTCTATTGTCTCGTTTTGTCAGTTCCTGTGACAATAGGTCGGCAACAGAATTAAGAACTTCCTAGAAGGTTGGAATAAGGTAAAGCTCAAATCAAGACATTCTGATGTCATATCCGTAGAAAATCATCAATGGCTACCTGTTGATGAGAAAAAATCCTGAATCTGAATGTTGTAGAAATGTATCCGGGTAAGAAGATGGTGAAGAATATTGCTTAGCTCTAAACGTATAACCCAAACGTGATGTGACATGTTCATTGATGTGGAATATAAACAATGTTAGTACTCAGAACAATACTTGTGAAATACCCACGTTGGCATTGACAGACAATTTTAATACAAATGCAACTCAGTTGCATTTTCCCTGCAGGAAGGAGATTTCCACGTCATAGCAGTGCTTTGATATAATATCCAACTCCAAAATAAAGTAAAACCAACGTTGCTCAGCAACAGCTGGATAGGGAAACGCTAATTGGCGAATTCGATATAGATAAAGTATTTGCCTGGCATGTGTCTTAAAAAGTCCATTGAAAATCGCATATTAGCTGCATTTTTCTTACAGAACTAGGTATTCAAACACCGGGGCACCGCGACTTCTCTAACGAGTGTGAACACACCTTTTTATTCTGATTTTTGAACTATCTAAAGTCACAAGTCTTTACACCCTAGGAACGAAGGAGCGGTCAGTTCTCGAAGCGCGAAGTTCGACTGAGTTGGATTGGGAGAAGCCTGGAGGGTCTATCTGGCAGGATCAACACGCGGCGGAGAGCTCTGAGTCCGTTGATATAGCGGTAGAAGAAAAACAGACCACCGACCACCTTGTCCGTTAGAGAAGTGTAGTGTAGTGGGAGCGGCAGCACCCCAAACATGTGAGCACTACTCGAGGCTGGGCCTTATCTAGACCTTGAACAGAATTAGGTTTTTCTGGCCCTAAATAAATAATAAGTTTCCCAGCAGCTGTTGCGATTCAAAAGACCTGTTGTGTCAAATCAAGTCATCGGTGATCTGGACTCAGACCAGCTGCAGCACTGACAAACAAGTGCGTTTCACTCTTAACTATAAAAATGTTTCAATTCTTCAGCATTTGAGTATCACACGCATAGTGCATGACTATATTATACAGTATAGGTAGAATAAACTGCACTCTGTTCAGACAATTCTAAGCTCTCTGGTCAGATTCTCCGCGACTGCAGTTAGCACATGTATATCCACTCCTCCGCGACACAAAATCCCGAACGATCTCACAGTCCACCCACTTCTCCAAAATAAAATACATTCGTATAAATTACGTCACAAGACTAATGCCCCTGTTAACTTGGATGAGGGAACATTTGATACTTCAAGCCGGCCGCTGGCGCACGATATTTACTAAAACTATTTTTCATAGTCACGACTAATTTTAATGCATTACGTGCTCCATTATGTGCACTCAGAAATAATAAGTATGCCCAAGGATGGCTGATAAGTTGCATATTAGATAGATATATCAAATAGTAGTGGCGTATATGGAACTTGAGATCGGGTAAGGCCCTTTATACTCGAGGGAGAGGAAGTGGAAACAAAAAAAATTACTCAAGAATGCATGATTCTCCGCGACTGCAGTTAACACATGTATATCCACTCCTCCGCGACACAAAATCCTGAACGATCTCACAGTCCACCCACTTCTCCAAAATGAAATACATTCGTATAAATTTCGTCACAAGACTAATGCCCCTGTTAACTTGGATGAGGGAACATTTGATACTTCAAGCCGGCCGCTGGCGCACGATTTCTACTAAAACTATTTTTCATGGTCACGGCTAATTTTAATGCATTATGTGCTCCATTATGTGCACTCAGAAATAATGAGTATGCCCAAGGATGGCAGATAACTTGCATATTAGATAGATATATCAAATATTAGTGGCGTATATGGAACTGGAGATCGGGTAAGGCCCTTTATACTCGGAAAAAAAAACTCAAGAATGTACGTCTTTCTTGATTATGATGTTTTGGAAATGATAAATTGTTAACATAACTTTAAAAAAATATTTAAAATATCAATTGCCAATTTGACAACGTTTGTTTAAAATTTCGGAGTGGTGGGTCACAACAAAATATTGAAATGAATGCCTTTTTGCCGCTTAAGAAACGACTTCTTAGCTTTGCCGTGCTTTTCTCAGAGAAATTACATATACCTTAAATCTGTAGAGTGAAAATACTTTTATGCATTTTTTTGGACGTCGACTTGTTGGGTGTAAGAAACGTTGCTTACCCCTTAAAAGGCTTGAAAATAGCATAAGCTTATTTTTACGAAGATGATACGTAAAAGTTTAAATTTGTGGTTGATAGAAAATAGACCATGTAATCTTACTAGGAAAATCGCGAAAAACTTGATTTTCTGTTTCCTTTCCGTACATTGTGTGAATCACACAAACATATCTTTCCATGCGATACAAAATTACTGCTTCAGCGCAAAAGAGACCTTAAATTGTTTTAACTGACATCTGCGAGTTTGAAAGAATCATACACCAGGTTTGTCATACTTTGATATTTAATAGCTAAGACAGTAAACAAAGATAATAATGCCATAGCACTTCAGTGTCCATAGCTGGAATCCTGGACCTGGACCTAGGATCTAAGATATTAAAACCGAAAATCTGTACCCTTCAGATTCAAGGCGTCCCAATTTCCAACCTTGGAACATGTGGAGTAGATACTTTTACAGGCTTACTTCATTTTACAGAATTTGGATGAATAAATAACCTACAGATGAGGCGCACCTTACTAAAGCTTTACTAAGTTCATCAAGACTAGTTTCAACTAATAATTGGAAAATTTTCCGAAAATGTGATGCCCTCCACCTTATGTACGCCTCTGGTAAATAAACAAAATGTCGAAGAAGTACCTGATCCAACTTTAATGAGTGGTTCCTTGGGTTATTCTAAAAAGAAAACTTAACATATATCTGGTAATGTTTTATTTTTCGGAAACTTTCGTGAAAATACGTTTTCTCTGAAAATTAGAATAATTCTGACAGATTTCTCAAACTTTAGTGAATTCTTTTACGCCGAAAATTCAGGTGGAATCGAATAAAAAGCTCATCAATAGAACCCAAGATCGCAAAGGTTACATTTTTGCAGACTTAAGTCGGACATTCTAGATGGGTGTAATAACTTGTGCTTTCAATGAAGTGTTTTACTTAAACGGATTCACTTAAATTTCAAGCGATAAGACTGGATCTACTGAATTTCAACAAATTTTATTAATATCGGTTATGTGGATTATTATTAGGGCTCTACAAAAAAGCATTATCGAACCTGCGTTGATATAAAATTTTCGTTTTAGAATCAGTCAAGGAAGCACCACTTAACTATCAAATGTTTTGACTCTCTGTAATCATTTGTACAGGATACCTTTGATAAACCAAAGTATACATTTATAAAAACTCAAAAAATTTGTACATTTCCAAATTCCTGTTCCTGTATGGAACTGTGACCTCTTGTACTTCGAAGAATCTTGAACCAAGGACACTATGTTATGACACATATCAACCTTTTAATAAAAGAACTAGGTGAGTCTGAGGGCTCACGTTATTTTTTCACTTGCTCACACTAAAAACGAATACCAACAATTTGTACGTGCAGAACCTTTGCCATTTGATTTTTCTATTTTTATTAATTTATAATAATTTCAATTACGAAGTTGTTAGTAAACGTTCAGTTCTTCTTCTCTTTGTTGTACTTCAACACTTAATCATTACCTAATGATGTAATTAATGATACCATTACGTAGCTAGATAAAATGATATATTGTAAATTTCTACCGATCTATGAATTGGATAAGCTCATTAACGACAATCCAAGTCAAATTGTAAGAATACTGCTGACCTCACATTCAATCATATCCCGATAAAAACCAATGAAAAAAACAACCATAAATTTCTTCCCTACTTTGTGCCGTCCTTGTTCCCGCGTAAATGTTCCATAAAAAGCTCACATGAATCAACAATAAAATATCACTTTAGAAAAAATCGAATGAGCTAAGACGCAATTTATAGTTTCATCGATCATTTGGATTCCAGGCGAATAGCAGCGGAACACATCCTAGGAATTACCGCAACTTGTTGAACAGACTGACATTGGAAAGGCTAGAAAAACTATCGTTTTCAATTGTAACATTCTTTATTGAATCATATTTCATTAATCATGTCAGTATATGGCTATATAACGAGCTATTGAAATATTGACTTCGTAACGTACACACTAATTGTAGGCAGTAGAAAGGTACTAGATCTTGATAGTACTGGTCAACACTAGAAGCTTTGCCATAGTACTCTAATTTGATTCTGGTTGAATTAAGTATGCTGGTTATGAAAATGTATTGATTTTTTCCTAGTAGCTGTAGTTTTAGGTTTACATGCAGGTTACAAAAGTTCGTTGTTTGCGCATACTATTTTAAATAGTTACTGTGGTTGAGGAACAAATGTATTTTATTCAATGGGGTGCTCGCTTCGTAACCCGATAAAGCTTCCAGCAGTAATAAGCCATAACATGTGTGTCTCATCTCCCATAGTCTTCACTATAATTTCCGGGAAATCTATCAAAATCACAATTTAAATAGTGAAGTTTGATCAAATTAGACAACATACCTTTAACTAATCGTAAATATTTTTCTGACTCTCAATTTATGAAATAGTTGGGCAGTGTCATTACGCCATATAAATTAAGTTTTAGGTGCTTAAATTAAAGGTCGAAAGTGCCTTTACGGACAAATAAGGTGAATGCACTAAAATGCTACAGTTTATCTCGAAGTGGTTGTCAAAGTTGGCCAAAACCAGTTTCTCGTTCTTTTATCCCAAACAGGGCTTTATACAAAGAGAACTTTCATGTAAAACTTATACAACTCCAGACACGCCGCAGAGATCCAGTCGTCAATCGAGAAACTAATAAATAAATAAATACATAAAAACTGTCAAATATAAGTTATTTTCAAATTGCTTAAATGTACCTCAAAAAGAAGTTTCTATGACACTTTTCAGAGAGTGAAATAAAAGGGTGCTTTTAAATTTCAAAAATCGTGTTACATAAAATATTTTTCGAAAAATAAGCATTATCGTACTATAGGGTGAATCTACAGAAGTCACTTAAACAGACGTGAACACAACAAAATGTTCACAAATATGTGAAAAATAGTCAAAAGTTACAGAAAATGAGGTTATTAGGTTATTTTTTTAAATTGCACCTTGGGTTGGGTATCTCCTGGTGAAACATGTCAATAATCGCGTCGCATATTGGTGAAGATCACCGAAAAAATGTCACACACACACACAATGTGAATTTCTATGGCATTCAAAGGGGATTCAGTTCAGCTGAATTTCTGGTGTCGCAAATTTTACATCTGAGATTATTTTCCATCAGGAAATTTGAAGGTCACTTCAAGGTCACGTCAAGGATACTTTCAAAAGGAGCGGAGCAATTGAGTCCAACCGACTGTCATTTAGTTTTTTCTGGCTGCTAAGTACCGAATCAATTGTCAGATAGTAATCATGAGAGCATTTAAAGGTCATTTCAGAATCATTTCAAGAACAAATTCGATATAAAACTATCAATCCAGACCCAATATGGTCATGTAGGTTTTTATGGACATTGGGTTCAAATCAGAGATCAGTTTTTCTTTATGAAGACATTTAAGTGTCATTTCAAGGTCACTCAAAGGACAAGTTCAAAAGTTGTGTAAAAGATTGTGACCAGCTGCTGTAATATAGCTAGATGTCCTAATAGTTTGTAAAACTTTGCAAAAACTGGCACGAGACGTTTTCCGTCAGTACTAGGTTCATAGGAATTGCTTATCCCAATTGCGACAAAGGCGGAATCTCACTAAAAACAGCTCTAGATAACTTAGAAAGGTCGAATAAAAATAGAAATCCATTCAACTCACGGTCTATATAAGAATAACAATAATGACAGTTTCCTGTTACATCAAATAATGAAAGTTCGAACCCTCTCTGGTATGATCTGTATTCGAATATTGAAAATTTTTCAAAATACAAACACAATGGATATCGTCTCAGGTTTTGTCGTAAAAAAGTAGTATTGAATGACTCAACAAAAACTTTAAATTTTATGGTTTGTCATGTTTTCTTGCTAAAGGCAGCGTTACCACAGTTTTCTCTCCATGACCAACTTATTATTTGTTCAAGGTATATATTTCAAATATGTAGCGTAATTCTTTCATTTTCGCTACTTTTTTTTAATTTCTGCCGTATTTTCGCATAAATTGATCACCACGCATCGGTGGGTTCTCAATACCTGTGCATCTATGGGCTTGAGAATTTGTGTACTGTACTATCTGGAAGGCCGGATTTTGACCCAGCCGCTGTAATTTGACCGAAAACGGCGGTCCCGCCGACGAAAAAGTGAAAAAAGACTGGTACTTTAAGCCCATCGCATGTAAGTGGTGCACCCGTGGCCGTCTCGGTTGGTTCCCAGAGGCTCCAGCAGTGCCGGGCTGCCGCTCGTCGCTTACTTTATGACGGTATAGTAGGCGGTGGAAGAACGTTCGATTGTTTTAGCCGTCACGTGCATGTTATTAACGCAAAACCAACTGAGATCGTTATTCTCGAAAATTATTATGGGCATTTAGCGACTGTGATATATCACTGGAGGTATCATATAGGATATTAGTAGTTAAAGAATGTATCTTTGTTCGGGTTTTGCAGAAAGCTTCCCTAAAACCGTTCCTTCCAATTCCCAGACGAAATCAAGTTTATTAGTTTTTGGGTTGGAGCCAATAACAGCATTTCTCAAAATACATAATTAAAGATGGGATGATGAAAAACGATTTTTCTTTCCTGATGAGATTTAATTCTGCTTAACAATTGTTTGCAGACATGAATTACAGACAGAATGCTCATTATTCAACAAACATTGATCAAATGTTCAGTTTGAATACAGTGCGTTTCCTTTCAATTACTTTTAAGTTCAACACGTGTTTGGGGCTAATTTTCCTGGCTCATTGCAACCGAGAGCCATTGGTATCGCCCGTGCCCTCTACTGGATAGTGGAACCACTACACCACCTCTAACCCTAACTTGCCACCCTCCAGTAGAGGGTAACAGCGGTATCATTGACTCCCTTAATAAGCTTGGAAAATTTGCTATAAATGTAGCTAAGCCGTAAAGGTAGGTACTTGTTAAAAATAAGCATTCTGTAATTTTATGAATGTGTAATGTCTAATTTTGTACTGGCAGGACAAAAGCCAATGATCTAATTTGACCGACCTGGTACAAACCTACAACGAAAAAAAATGGTTTTTGTAGATGATCTCAATCAACATGATGATGGACTGGGACCATCAACGAGAGACACCACTAGTTCTTTTAGATTTAGAAGGCATTTGATACGATAAGTCACAAACCTTTGATAACTAAATATTATGGTTTCTGAAATTGATAAACAGCTTTCTCACAAATAGGTCTTAGAGAGTTGTTATTGATACAGATTCTTCGCCTGAATGTTTGATTTCTCCAGGGATTCCACAAGGCTCGGTACTTGGACCGCTATTTCTCTTGTACATATCTTATTTAAAGAAAATTTTAAGGTACTGCTATTTTCAATTGGTTGCAGACGAGTCACAGCTATGTTTTAGCGTTGATCACAGTGACTTGAATACTGCTGAGGTCCAGATGTCAGAAGATTTGTAACCTACTGAAACTTCAGTTAAATCCATCTAAATCTGAAGTATATTTTTTTCTCCTAAAGGACTTAGATGTCATCGTAAAACTAACCTCAACATAAGGTTAAACGGCATTGTAAATGAAATTGAGGACTCAGCATAAAAATAGTTTTACCTTAACAGGCAAATACTTAATTTTAGTACTAAAAAAATTCTATGCGCAACTACGTTAATGTCCAAAATAAGTTATCGCGACGTAGTATATCATCAATCTAAAAGGTTCTATATACGTGAAACGTTTGCAAATGATATAAAATCTCTGTTGTAGATTGGTTTTTAATCTACGGAAGTATGATCACATTAGAGCGCATTTTAAAGAGCTGAATTGGTCAGATGTAACAAAATTATTCAAGTTTCACTTATTTTGTTTTGTGCTAACCACATAATTTTTTCCATTTTTAAAAGCTTTTCTGTTCGTCCATAAGTGCTTTACTTATAACGATATTAAGCTATGAAATGTTATAAACTTCAACAATTGTTCAACAAGTTAGCAAAATCATTTTTAAATAGCAAATTTAAAGACAATCATCACACCTTATTTTTTTTTCTAAATTATGATACAAGAACTATGCAGGTCTTTTTAAAACATTATTTCGACAGGATGACGGATTTGTGCAATATTTATATACTACCACAATTTAGTACTGTACTATAATGTATACATTTTATTATATTTATACATTTTTTATGTTAATTTATTTTTGCTGAGGGAGGCAGAACAGCTATAAACTAAACTTCGCCCCAAATAAAGAGGATTTATTATTATAAATAAGTAATTGCTGTCATATCAATCTAGAGATTTTATCCGACTCTATCCATGTTTCGAGCAGGGCGCAAATCCGCCTCTTTCATCGGTCAAATTTGCTACCAGGTCGCAAAACCATTTTTCAATTGGGCGGAATTGGTCGCAAATTATGATTCCCGCGGGTCAATAACAAAATCAGATTTAGCTTCACAAACGTCTTTAATCGAACATACCATCGATACAGCGTCCAAATGCCTATACAACGTGAAAGCACCAGGCAAAAACTCGGTTTCTCATCAATGACTGTGATACTAAATCCTTTCACTGTGAAAAGGAGTAACCATACAATAATCGGATATCAAATTACCAGAATTGATGTCACCAATAACATAACTGTCTGGATATTTAAAAAATTTAGTCCCAGCCACTCTAAATGCGGCTATCGGGCTCCGTGTAGGCGAAATTGAATATTTATTGCAAATGTAAATTGCATATGCATCTAATTCCTGCTCTTGGATTGGTTACAGTGTACGGAATACGAATAATGACCTCACTCAGTGATCCACACCATACCATTTTCTTCTTATGCAAGGCAGCTAAGCTAGATGAGGTGACAACCTCACATTCGTGGGAGAGATTCTATAACTGTTTTCACTTCCTAAAATTTCGAAAATGAAAAGTTTCTTTGATGTTATATGACATCTGCGACACGAAAAACTATGTCATTTATTTCCGTCTGTCAGTCTGTCTGTCTGGCGGTGCCTCTGTCGGTCTGTCTGTCCGCTAATCATAAATAGAGTATAACCTGCAAAGTACGGCTCGAATTTTGACGAAATTCCCACACAAGGCTACTACTAAGACGAGGACGAAACAGCTTTTCAGTTTTTGAAAGTCAGTCCTACGGTGGCTTAGTTGAGGGCCAAAAACCTCAAAAAAATAAACATCGTTAAAACTTAGACATTTGATGTTTCAGAGGTTCCTAGTCATTTTTAGAAAACATTTTTGAGAGGTTAAGAAGCTGAGGTTTGTTGGGAGTAGGGTAGAGTATACCTCATTTTTTTGGCCTTAGTAAATTTATATGCTTCCAGCCCCCTATCAGACATATTCCACTCATCATAGATTTCCCTGTACATTTGCGCGGTATGGGGTGCTGACTGGAGGGTTAGTTAGAGTTAGAGACTAAGCACGATATTACTTCATTGGAAAAAAGATCTTCCAAGCTCAGATTTCTTTGGATTATATTTGATTTCCTTGGATCTCCCTTATATCTCCATCTGACATATCGGAACGTCCACTGAAAAATCAGTATAATTAGCAGCTATGGGCTAATGGCGTCAGAAACGTATCACCTGTATGTTACAGCTGGACCAAGTCATTCCATTCAGTGATTGCTTGGATTCGTTGACGACTCCTTTTAATTTCGAATCTTTTCGACTCCGATTTCCGAAATTACAAAACATACCATCGGTGTTAGTGAGTACTAAAAAGGAACAGCAGTTCGGTAGGAAACGATTGTTTATCGATTTCGATAGTCTCGACAATTTCAATACCAGGACATTCGAAAGTCTACGGAGTTGATTCTTAGCGAGTTATTTAAAAGGCACAGGAATCATTAGGAATCGGATATTGCTTTCGATTAGAACGACTTCAAATGAAGAATGATCTACTATCTGCAATGTAATGCGTGTAGGCTGTGGATAGATTTTGCTGACGGATAGACGGTTACGAGATTGTAGCATGAAGCAGGAAAGGGTGTTAAGGAGTATTAACTGATAGCTTTCCGCTAGAGCTATGTTGATTAGTATTTCTATCTTTTAACACTCCTATGCCATTTCCGACGTCCTATTGAAAATTGTGCATAAGTTAGACTTGCACGTTTGCTGACAAGTGGCTTTAGAACTGTACTTGAAAGATCTTGTGACTTCTCGTTCGATTTTGAGTCACTGTTCTCCTTAGAGATGGTGAAATGCTTTTCAGTTTCCTTTCTCCTATACTACTGAACTTTTTTCGACTATTTTCAACTGTTTAATAGTACTTTCACTTTCTGGGTTTCATCTGTGTAATCAGTATAAGATTGAAATGGCAACTTAACATGAAGCCACAAACGATCTACATCCCAAATTCTGCACCACAATTCTTGTAGATTGTTATTCGTTTGGGAACCTTGTTATTCAAAGCAATAAGCGTGAGTATCTGTATTTCGGTAGGTGTGGTATTCGAATCTGAGCTGTATCGTTCCTTTCAAACACAACCTGATATTGCAACGGTCGGACACGGTTTGAGGAATCAGTATCAAATCCATCAGAATCGGAATCAAAACCACCGCAATGGATTCGCTAGGAATGATCGAAATCGACTCCTTCGCTTGCCTCTCTTGCATCTCTTGGCGAATTACTTTGATTATCTTCAGATCACCTCAGATCTCCTCACTTTTGAATATAAAACACCCTCGGTGACCGGCTTGTCAGGTGTCACTGCCCTGAGCAGTTTCTTTGGTAGCCAAACTTTCCGTTACTCAAAATAAGAGCATCTGGTTCCTGGCAATATTGACAGAACCACTTAAATAGTTCGACCATGAAAGGTTTTGGCAAGTGACCTTACTTCTAGAAGTATGTAAGCTTTGGAAATGTTTAAGATTTAGGATCATTGGCGTTCTCTATGCATCAAGTCCATTACAGAAACTGCTTCCATATGTAAATTCAATTGCGCATGGTCTTAGATGGCTAATAATACTCTAATGACCACAAATAGTAGAATGTGTTACGGCTTTAAGGTGTTGTTTCCTAAACAGGAGATGTTTAGTGGCTGCCATTAAGTAATAGCAATGTCTTATTTACATACTTCCTTGTCAATTACAAGAATCGTTGCAGGTATGATCTGATGAAATATTGATTAAATTGTTGTAGATTTATTTTCTTTTGAGTCAAATGGGAGATCATCGAGCACTTCAGTATAACGGCCTTGTTAAACGGAGGCCAAAGTACCGATAGCAAAAAAAATCCCCGAATGGTTTCCGGGGGCAGAAGAAAAAGAGGAAGACCAGGACCTAGTTGGTAAAAATACAACAACATTGCTATGCCAGAAAGGGTCTGTATTAAAAGCCCAGGAGGGTACAAGACGAAGAAAAAGAGGAAGGAGACAGAAATGTCTATCCTTGCCAGTAAAAAAATCTATCTCTGATCTTCACTTCCGATCCGATAGGCCTAGGTCCTTATCTGTCCAGGTTTGAATATACACAGGGCAACATGCAAGTGATATGCATTCTATTTTTACCAGCGACAGAATTTTCAGTATCTTTAACCAGAAAGAATCCGCCATGGACCAAACGTTTTTGTAAATCTTTTTCTTTGAACTTAACTAAAGAAGGATAATTGTCTTAAAGCTCACCAACGGCACGTACATAAATACCAAAAACCTGTGCTATAAACATACATTGTATGTTTACAGCTGCGTTTCCACCTCCTGAAATACTGTTAGATACCATCTCCTGTGCATTTTTCAAATCTCATCAGCAGCTTATCTCTAGTCACATATCCAAATAATTTTGAATGTTGCAAAAATAATTTTACGAGACCATAGAGTACGCACTTTACGTTGACGATAAGGAACTAAACGTTTAACAGCTGGTATCCAGTTGCGAACGGTATGTCGAATATGTCATAACTCAGCATGAAGGTAATAAAAGAGAGTCATATCCACGGCGAGGAGTCTTTGGACAGATCGCGTAAACTTCGCTGCGTGAGGTGTAATAAATGTAGTTTACAATGAATAAATGGTAGTAGCATTGATTGGCTGACCTCCAATAATGCAGTAGAATGTCAGCGCTATGACCTTGAAGGCGGTGGTATGAGTATGGGTATGAGCTGCTTTCGCGTAACAAAATTGAGTTATTTGGACCCATGTTACTTTTGCCGCGCGGATCAAAAATTTGTTCCGAGGGGCAGCTTCGACCAATCAGATAGCGCTTTTGGAGGAATGGATCTAATGAATATAGTTGATTCCTTCTGAAATATTTTCTAGACTAGCGAAAAATCATACGATATCTGTAAGATGGGCATCTAGTCGCGATATTAAATAAATAAATTATTTATTAATCACCAGGTTTGACTACAATGTTCTGTTTTTTAATTTGATCCCAGGACCAAAACTTTCTCCTTGGGAGCAACTCCTTTCCATCAGAAGACGTTTTTTAAATGATGGTTCTGATGGATATAGTCGATTTCATCTAAGCCATCTCACAAGCTGGAGAAAAATTATACGTGATATGTGCCGTTAATTTCCGTATTAAATCAAAAAATTCTTAAGAAATCACATGATTTAGCCACAAAAACCTGTTTTTCCATTAAATCTCAGAGCCAAAATTTCAACGATTTCTCAATTGTCTTTCATTATACACATATTTTTCTCTTCCTGGGTTTGCAGCAGATCAGTCAAATCATATCGTTGATTTTGCCATTGCAGTACAAAGTTCTATTCAATAAGTTCTTTGGAAATATAAATTCAAGTGCAGGATGCTGATTATTTGAGAATCATCGGGTAAATATTCAACTTACTTGTCTACCGTGCGAAATACTTCATTGTATACTACTTATATCCTCAATACGTGTTTACGAGGACCTAATTTTCCTGGCTTATAATTGTCGCAGTATCCTGCCATCTGAATTCAATAAGTTAAAACAGGTTGAAACTAACGCTGTCAACGGAGAATGGACTGCTGCAGTGCTGGCAGATCTACCGCCCTTGCGGCTTCCTACTGTGTGGCAAGATAAGTGTAAGTAATATACAGGGTGACTGGTAATTCACCCTAATCCTTCCAGAAGCTGACAGAGGGCCTACAATGTAAAAAATTTCATCCCATATTGGTATAGGTGAAAAGGATTAGAGATCTTTAAATTTTTGTAATTGTTCAACAATAACCCTAAATTTAACTTTTCGGACTAAATAATAAAAAGCTATATGATATATTATTGGCGAGGTGACGTCCAAGACAAACGAAGATTTCTACTTGTTCTAGTAGGGAGTCTCCCACATGGAATTGCATCCCAGTTATTGTTTTTTCTAAATAATTTATTAATTTAAATTATGCCCATACTCTTGGCAACTGACGACCTCGCGATCTATGAGCATTTGTGATTCTTCAGCATTATCTGCACAACGCAAATTATTGATTCCAATGCCGTTGACCACTAGCCTTCACATGTATCACAAAGAGCTTCGTGAAACAGTTTCTTTCACTGCACATTAAATGAAAGTAGAGACAAAATACACCTCTGTCACGCACCTTGCTGTATTTTTTTTTCCACAGAAACTTTACGACTTTTATAGAGGCTCTACAGGTAAATGTATTCAGCATCAGTGAGTTTTATGGTGATGGTACATTTAGCAGAAATTGTGTAAGTATATCCTATTGGACGCAAGGTAGATTCGATCATCTTCAATTTCTAGACCCTGTGGTTTTTGTATTTGTCTGTACCTAAGGAGCCGATTATTTTCTCACCATAGACCTTGAGAGCAACAACCATCTTTATAAGACTACACACTTAAACGTAAGTTTCCGGCATATATAAATATTCCCTTAATGCAATCATAATAACTCACTCCAATTAACGGCTAGCACAAATAATACCGTATGTGTCTGTATTGTAACTGTCAAGAGGGAATAAATAAACTTGTTAATTAATAATAGATTCATAAATAAGAGTTCAAGCACCATATGTTGAAATGTAGCAATGGCGACATAATGAGTCACTTCAATTAATCGAAAACATGTACTATGGTGACTGAGAACTGCGAGGAGAACTGTAGACTAACGTGAAGCAAAGACACAGTTGAATACAAAACGGATCCCTGCGGAACACCCATATTAATATTTTTGATCGAAGGAGATGCCCTATGACTTACAATACGAGTACATTGTTGACCATACTTGGAATCCGCTACGCTTTCTAAGATGTCATGCCTGATCAAAGCCTTCAGCATATCCATATATTGATTAATGTATTCCATCAGAAGATAAACAAACCAACTGAAAGCCACGCCGGCGCGAAAATAGGCAAACGTACTGTGATGCATCAACCACTTACATCTACAACTATAAATAGTGTGATCCAAAAGCCACTGTTCAGTGGTGACTTTGAATTGGACTTTGAGTATCAGATGCAGGTCAAGACGATTTTTACTTGCACGCCTACTTTCGAGGGAGTATTGTAACCGAGAAAAATTTAAAAAATGATATGTTTTTGGATATTATATGACAAACATCTCAAAAGCCATGTTTTCCATCGGTCTGCCTGTTTGTCTGTCTGTCGGTCTGTTCGCTAATGTTTGAACCCCTATTACTGGGAAAGTACGGCTCGGATTTGAAAGATACGTTCTCACAAGGTTACTATTATGCCAAGGACGGTAAAACTGGTTTTCAAAAATATTTCCAGTGGCGGCGGAGCATTATGTTTATATTCTCCTCATAATTTTCAGAAAAACATTTGCAGGGGTTGAAAAATATTTTGAAGATTTCAATAATATGTCTGAAGATAAACCGAAAATTACGACTCAAGAGCAAGAGCTTAAATTTTTCTCTGGCTAGTCATTGTTGGCCTAGAAACTGAGCTCTATCATTACCTTCAAGGTCAAACCAATGCAATTTTTCTTCAGTCGTATTCTACACTTTTGACCCCAGAATTAGAGAAAATGAGACATTGTGCATTAAAGTATGACCTTGAATGTCTTTGTCAAGGTCACCATAAAAAACATCATTAAACAAAAGAGGGATATTTTCAAAGATAAAGCAAAAAAGCACTCAAAAACGGCAATTGCTTCACTGTTTCTTTTCGTTAGGAAATCCTGAGAATACTGAATCTTACGAGTAGTTATGACGGAGGTGATATGATCTTGGAAGATGGATGTCATGTTCAAAAAAAGGAAACGAAGATGAAATTTACGACTTCTAAGGGAAATACTGTGACCCAACTTAGCAACATGGCTCTGACGAGGGAAATTGCACGTGAACGTTGGAATAGACCTTTGGAAAATACGTTAATCATTCACCAAAAGCTAACACGTTAGTTTTCGTTCGAAATAAATGTTTACCGTCAAATTACAAATGCTAGATAATCAACTAAAAAATCTAAGAAAAGTGAAATGATGCTTAAGCGTAATAAATGCACTCTCTCAGAGTACATTATCCCCTACAAAAATCCAATGGTTACGATGCAAGCAAATAAAAAATCTATTAACTTTATTGCCCCTGTAACGGATGACTGACTTTAAAATCATCGATTTTCAAGAGAGGTCAAACAGACACAAACATAACGACCTCAACTGCCACTCACAATTTCGTAAATTTTCACACAGATTATATCCACGCGTCATAAGGTTATTAGCACGATGATTCTTGTTTACCTACTGTTTTTATCGAAAGTTATGGGAACATAAAAGATTTTATGGTAAGCAGGGTAAAAGCAAATTAAAAGTTCCTGAAATATATCGATTTTTTAGACATACTATGTTACACTCAAAATAATTCCTACAAAATAATACTCTTTGTTTTACTTCCTACGCTACTGAGCGAGATAGTATTGTCAAAATCTCCAGAATGAGATTATGTTTTATGGATGTTATATGACATGTATGTACAGAAAACTATGTCTGACTGTCTGTCTGCTGATCCTAGATCGCTCTATAACTTGGGAAGTACCGCTAGGATTTTGATGAAAATTTCACGCAAGGTTACTACTATGCCAAGGACAAAAAAGCTTTGTTGTTTTTGAAAATCAGCTAAGTGGCGGGGGAGTGGGGGCGAAAAACGAAAAAATAAAAGTCGCTCAAACTTGGAAGAGTTGAATATAGTAGGTTGCAAGCTGTATGCGGTAAATGCCTGCAAATTATTGCATGTTTAGTATCAGTGAAAGACCTTCCATTATCAAGAAGCTGCTTATCCTGATAATATTATGTACCTGTTAGACATAATGAGTCACACATGTTTGATATGTAGAGGTTGAAGATTCATCGTAGCTAGGTTAACCTACCCATTCACGATTCGATTCCGCTTTTTGAAACGACTTAACTCATCTCTTTGCTTTGAAACCTCCAACGAATAGGTAGGAAATATAGAGTCAGCCATTTTTAGTCATACCGTCTTACACCTAAAATAATCCCTCTGCGTTTTTGACTATAGTTTAGACATCCGTTCCTTTTAAAAGACAATTGTGGAGTCAAAACGTTGAAAAGTATGGAAGGAGACATTTCGTAGAAGATATGGAAACAGAGTACATTCATACTTACATGTTCTTGTAACAGATTCAGAGTTACTCACCTAAAAAATAAAATAAATATTAGAGATATGTTTCAAAAGTCCACTTAAAATAGTATTATAAACATGACATTTGAAGGAAGAATCAAGTCATATGTTCACCTTGAAACTGAATTTAATTTGCAATGAATATGATCATTCGCAAAAAAAACTAAAATACTTCAAACTATATGTTTTGGCGTTGACCGTTATAAAAGCCAACTACTCAAACTCCAATTTGTTCACAAGCCTAAGGCAAAACCATGCACCAAAAATAATGTTTTGAACCAAACTTTTAGGTTTTTAAGTACTTTAAATACTCTTCGAATTAGTTAATTATTTCTCTGTCACTGTAGCGAAAAATGTTATTTTGCTAATTTAGCTTTTATGCCATCAAAAATTACATAAAATAGGGTATTGCCTGCCTAGAGAGAGCTTTATTTTTAATAACTGAGAAAGATTGTTAACATCTGTTTTAAATAATGGTACAGTTTATATACTCGTAATTCGTACAATGAATGCGAACTCATATCAGGCGAAATATTTGATTTTTATTCCAAATACTGAGAAAACATGATCACCTACTCCTATCAAATTGTGTATGGTCAGCGAATGAAGATTAGTTTCATTACATCTGTCAGAAGCTTAGTCTTAGGAAGTAGGGTTACATTTCAAGGACGGGGCCAGTTGCGATACGCTAGAGCTTATTAAAATGGTGCGAGAGGATCAGAATAGATTTTTAGGCCATGAAAATGACTTAATTCTTTAAGTTTTGACACTTTTTTCATATTTTACCAGTTCTACTATATTTAACTTAACTAACTACTTTTATATATGAGCTCTTCCTACTTCAAATAGTTATAGGGATATAACACACAAACATACATAAAGCATGTTAAATTTGCTACGCTATTGCAGACACAGCAAAAACAAAAGTTTAATGTGTTTGCTGTTTTCATATAATTGAAGTAAGTATTTAAAAATAGAAATTTGGACAAATATGCCAAAATTGCGCGTTCTGGGATTTTAAAAAACAATCAAAAGCTCAAACAGAAATATTTAAATCTAAAAATTTCATAGATTTGATCAAGTGAGACTCCTTTTCAGGGTTAATATTCCATTTTGGAGGCAAAATATTGACATTCCCTCAAAATATTACTTCCCATGCGACACTGTCGAGGAAGTATTATACTTACGAAAAATTTCGAAAATGAAATGTTTTTATGTATCTTACTTATGTTATGTTACTTACTTCTGTCTGCCTGTATGTCGGTCTGTCGGTTGAAATTACTGCTAGGATTGGAGCAAAATTTTTAAACAAGCTAGTGGTAGTAGTATGCCAAGTACGAAGAAGCTAGTTTTTGAAAATCGGGCCAGTGAAGGCGGAGAACAAGGCCAAAAACAAAAACATGACAATTGCTCTCAAACTCCGTTTTATGACGTTTCCAAGGATCCTGATAATTTTTGGAAAAAAGGGTGTATCACAATTTTTTGATGTAGGTATATTAATACACTTCCAATCCTATTAAACATATTTCACACATCATATATTTCGAACATTTGCCTTTCAAACGTAGAAAACGTTTTCGACAAGCGTTCCTGCGTCTACTGTTCAACGGCCGCTGTGTCGGTGTTCATATGTATTCTCGCATAAATGGGAGAGATCACGCGATGTTGCCAGATGAACGGTACTACGGGTTAAGGTAGTGAAAAATGTTATGGACTAATTGTATTCACCTGCCTGATGGACTCAATTTGTAATAATTTCTCTGTTATACATGTTTGTAATTAACTTTTCTCAGAGGGTCTAACCACAGACAGCTACTTCGTGCTTTTTTGGCAACTCGTTGCCATGGTCTAGTCTTGATCATAGGAAGGTCAACGAACAAAAGCATATCAAAAATCCTCGGCCTAACTTGTGTTGAACATAATAATTTATGATCTGTTTCGACGGCGTTGCGTGGGAAGTGTAGAGTCAACCTACTTGACGTCATTTTTTTTCAAATGCTACATCGTGTGACCAGTTTAGCTCGTAAGTGGCCTGTAATGACGTGAAATTCAGATTAAAACTCTTGTTCTTAACCTAATGTTGCTCACATGGTTCACGGGGACATTAACACAACGTTTCCATTCCCAGACCTTTCTAAAAACGACCTACGCAGTCATTGCGCTGATGCAGATTGTACAAGAATTAATTTCTCATTCGTTTAAGAGGGTATTAACTCCAATGATGGACCGCAGTTTTATGCTAACCGCGTCAAAATGATTGGCTTAAAACCCGTGAATCTGAATCCAACCATTTCTCTCACTTAAGAGGTTAAACCATGGAGGCGTTCTAATTAATAGCTGTAATGATTCACCAATTACAACACGAAATTCAAAGCCTACGTACTGTCGCATGGTAAATCAAATAGCCATATAGTTTGATTGCCATGCGGCATTTCAATTCAATCCATTGGTCGAAAGCTTCAGCACATGTATGGAAAAGAGGCCCTAGCCCCTTTTCTGCCAACCTCGGGACACAATCATTTTTGAAATACAATCCAAATACAAAATTACCAGCAATTGCAGCAGATAAAATCTTGTTCTAGTTCCCAGAATTTTGAGTCATTATCTAAATTTGTTCAGCGGACGCTTACGGGCCTACCACCCCCCTTCCCACTTCAGTTGGCCCAACTATTGAAATCTTATTTTTTTTTCTTAACAAACACTAATAATAAAAATGTATCAGGATGTTATAGGTTTAAAATATTTAACATTAACAATGAATATTTTGATAATATATAATAGAAAACACCAACTTTATCACTTCCTAATCAAATTTGCAGCATAAAAATAACACATGTTGCAATTACAGCATATCAACCTATTTTCATTTCAATGCAAAATAATTCTATAACGCATAGGTGGCTGTGAAAAATAAAAGCCATGACAATTGTTTTATTAATCACAGCTGTGCGAATACGTTTAAATAGTTTTGGGTAGTTAAGGTTTTCAAAATCGGTAGAGGAAAGGTTATTAGTGAGAAAATTCGGTTATTGACAATTAAATTTTTTAATTCTGGGAAATCAAACTCAGACATTGCAACTTTGTTAGACTTATCGCGGTACAGTGTGAGAAATATTGTTAGAAAATATAACGTAACTGGTTCAGTTAATATTAAGCCACGATATGTGAAAAAAGTAATATCACAAATGCCGACCGAATAGCATTAAGAAGAATAATCGTGAAAAACAGGCGTGCTAATTATTTACAATTAAGTGCTCTGTGGAGTGACGCTGTTGGAAGGAGAATTTCGAGTTCCACAACTCATAGAGAGACCCACAAACTGGGATTTAGCACTTGCAAGGTAAGTATTTTAATAAAAAAAGTGAAGTAAAAACCCTAAAGTTGCACAACTTGTTTAGAGGCCAAAGAAAAGCCACTATTAACTCCACTGCAAAAGAAAAATCGGTTTAGATGGGCTAAAGAACATAGACAATGGACACCTCAACAATGGTGTGCAATACAATGGAGTGATGAGGCCCGATTCGAAGTTTGTGTTGGTGACAGTCGCAGTAGAGTTATTCGCAAAAAAAAATTAAGCATTCCATGTTGACTGTCTGAAGAGAAAAGTGAAATTTCCAGCATCCATTATGGTCTGGGGCAGTATGTCATCAAAATGAGTAGGAAAACTTCATTTTATTGATGGAAATGTGGATACAAACAAATATTTGGCAATTTTAGAAGAATCGCTTTTACCAGTGATGGAAGAATGTTTGACATCCGGCCAAGATTTTGTGTTTCAGCAAGATGGTGCAGCGTGCCATACCTAAAAAAAGGCTATAAAATGGATGGAAGAAAATAGTGTACCACTTTTGAAATGGGTTTCTAGCAGTCCAGATCTGCCACCTATTGAAACGACAACATCCTGCTCGTACAATCACCGAACTGAGACAAAAGCTTCAAGAAATATGGGATTGTTTTACACCAAATTTTTGCCAAAACTTGGTTGACACTATGCCCCAAAGAATTTCAGCCATAATAAAAAATAAAGGTGATGTTACCCAATGGTAATCTTTCAATTGTTGCTTTGTTAACTTCGCGCATTTATTCGCACATTGTTTATTTGTTCAGATGTTCTATTAGTTATAGGTCTAAGTGATTTCAAATATGTATTTTTTACGACTAGAGTGTATCTAAAATGTTTTTGAGAAAATAAATTGTTTTAGAAGTAAATAGTTTCGTTATGTTTAGTTTATAGAGGCATATTTTGGTACAAATCTTGAAGTGGGCCAACTGAAGTGGGAAGGGGCTGGTATTGGGGAACAACTGTATCATCTTTTCAGATACATGTAAAAGGAGTCTCAGAACATACGGCAATATATTATGAAGGGCACAGGGAAAAAAGATGAATGCCACAAAAAGCAAGTTTTTAGAAAAGTGAATTTAAAAGTTTGAAGACTCCTAGACCCGTTGTACAGGATGGGTCAAAGCTCTGTACCATAGGTTCCTTATTATGAAAAATTGAACAATAGTTGAATTACAAATATTTTTTTTTCTGATATACATGGTAGCCCAAAATGAAACCAAACCAAGCATTTTTTTAATGGAAAATTCTTTTCATTTTAAGATTCTCCTTATGATTTCAAGCATTTTTTATGTGTTAGTGTCCATAACTGAATTCAGAGATATTGAGGCTAGAAATGAGGATTTTGTCATACACGACACCCTGTGAAATCTGATTAAACATCAAAATGCCTATCTTAGGTTTTACGATCTGCTCGAATAAGAGAACTACCTTAACAGAAAATTTATTACACAACACTTGAAGCATAAGAAAAGGATGATTTTCTAACCTCAATTGCTCAAACACAGAACAATTTCTAAGTATTTTTTTTTTTAATTTTTAGATGAAAAAACAGTGAACCAAAAAATAAAAAAGGAAACAAAATTAATGGTAATTGCTCAAAAATTATTAATGTTTACTTCTTTCGCCGCGGATTGGTTTATGGTAAATTGTTTCAATCACGATTTTTTTCTCATGCAACGGTTATGATATGTACCTTTTTTCCCTGGTACGGCAAGTTTTCAATTGGTTATAACTACGAATTGTCATTATTTTTGCGTGTTTCCGATACCTCAGGATTGTATTGCATTGAGACTGCATGTTGCCGGTTCTAACTACGAAACACCAAATTTATGACATTCGTCTTTTTCCCCTGTACCCCTCATATGAGAAGTATCAATATCACGAAAAAATTGGAAGTCGATTTTCATCAAATAACGTAAAACAAGTATAATCCAATAATTACTTCTCACGCAACTAGCGAGGAAGTTTTCTAACGACAAAAAATTAAAAAATGATATATTACGGTTTTTTGTTGTTATACACGGTGGGCCATAATAAAGTTCACTTTTTTTAATAAAAACATAAAAAGCAGGGGGTATTGTTCGACTGGGCCTATTCCTTGAGCAAGCGTTACTGGAAAATGGTCGTCCTTATGTCACAGTACGACATTTATTTCGAGTTAAATATGGATTGCGGAGCATCTTAGCACTGATCTAATGAAGCAATGGTTGAGGAGGTTCCAAGAAATCGGCTTGACTGCCATCCTAAAAGGTCTGAACTGTTTGGACGGATTAAAAAATAGAGGAAGTAGATGAATCTGTTTGAGTCGATCCAGAACCCACATGTGGTAGATGCTCAGCGACCCCAAAGCTTCAGTAATTTGATGGATACAACTCCTTGACGTGGTGTGAACAGGATGGCGCCACCTGTCACGCGTTCAACGTAAGCATGAGGGATATACGGGTAATTGAGTGCCTACCATGACATTGAGATGATGCCATTTCCAAAAAATAAATTTTATACTACAAGACTAAGTAAAATCTTTCAAGTATAACCTGCTTTTATTTACAAGTGAATTTTATTATGGCTCACCCTGGATAACAGGAAAGATGAACGTCGCTCAAACTTCGTCTCTGGATATTTCAAAGGCTCCTGATCATTTTCAGAAATTTTTTGTGAAGGCTGAAGGTTTGGGATTGTAGGTGGTAGTGGAGAGTATTGCTCAACTTTTTTACGTTATTATATAGGGTGTTTCATAACTTATTAAAGAATTTGATTCCTCAAAAAAAAGTTATAAAAGTCCTACATAATTCGAGATAATAAAATAATACTCTTAGGGGGTAGTCTGTAGGTAGCAACGCCTGGACTCTCTGGACGTCATAAGGGTACAGTTGGGCCTCATGTAATATGAGCCACGCTGTTGCAAGTGACACTTCTGAGACCTGTTGGGCTAACTGCCTTGTGCTTATTCCTGAATTTTCTTCCACAATATCCAAAATTTCGTCTTCGGCATTTAAAACGCCTTGTGGGCGAACCCAAACCCCATCCACTCCATGGCTGGGGCACAAATCGCCACTAGCACATGCACGTAAAACAATTGACCTAAATGTTTCGTGATGTGGTATGAGCCTATTCGGAAATCGGTGTGCATACAAACGAGAAGCCGCTCGAGAATTTTGCCCTGCTTCTCCGAATGCTAAAACAATGTCCACTAACTCCTCATTAGTATACACATGTGCCATTTTTATTAATAAATAACTAAAAACATAAACTCGCAAAATACTTTATTTAACTTCACAAAAATCGTCCCTTCTTCATTCAGATCACGCACGATACAGGTTAAACCTTATTTATACGTTATCAGTACGAAAAAACAAAAAATTCTAATATTACGACGATGAACGCAAAATACAGATACATATTTATTTTTCAATTTATTATTGAAACTCAGGTTTATAACTTGATTTCTGTAGGACTTTTTTATTACATTTTTTTTTTTTGAGAATTCAACTTCTTTCGTAACAGTGCATATGAGGTTAAAATTTGTCGGATAAGTTGTGAAACACCCTGTATTTATACGTTCGCAACCCCGATAGTTCTACACACCTATCAAGTATTCCACACACCATAGATTCCCCCGTACACTTTCCCTTATGGGGGCAGCAGCGGTGGCCGCAGTAGTAGACTCTTCGGTCTCCTGATCAGTCGCCGTGCGCTGTGCGGGTTAGAATGCCGTCCCAGGAGAATTTTTTCTCTATGGATGTTGTGATTGTCCGTAGGTGGTAGATGGTCTCTGACTGTCGAACGCGGAGGTACCACCCGGCGGATCTCGTAGGCGGAGCCAGAATGTGTGCATGTTGCATGCACACGTGTTCCCTCGCCAGTGCCCGTGTGGCGTCCCCCCTTTTCCCCTGTATCCGCCTTTAGCCCGATGGTACCCAATGGGTGTTTAGGCCTTAGACCGTCGTGTTATAGAGTATAGAGTAGAGAGTATACAAAAAACAACCTGCGTTCGTAGATTAACTTTTTACTTAGCCAGGCATAGGGTCATGTTCTCGATAAGACAATTGTGTGGACGGTAGGTGGAGCTGGAATGTTTTACCTGTTAGTTCCATTATGAGATATTTTCATCATTACTGCTTCATCTACAACATATCCTTGTGTGTTAGTTTTCATGTGGACACACCCTGTAATCGGCTTTAGCTGTTGGATGCCGTTAAATGAAACATATGATTCTTTCACAAAGCGTACTGGCGGACCCACCACACAACTGTTCGTCGTTTGAGAACATGATGGTCGACACATTGAGACAAATTTTGGTTGCACAGGAAATCGATGCCGATTTAAAGGTAAATATCCTTTGATTGAATAAGTATTTTCAATAAATTTTTCCAATGTCGTAAATAATTATTTTTTTTTATACTCCAACTACCACGAAGGCCTAAGGCCTAAACACCCATTGGGTACCGTGGGGCTATAGGGGGATACAGGGGAAAGGGGGAACGCCACACGGACTCTGGCGAGGGAACACGTGTGCATGCAACATGCACACATTCTGGCTCACCCTACGAGATCCGCCGGGTGGTACCTCTACGTTCGACAGTCAGAGACCGTCTACCACCTACAGACAATCACAACATCCATAGCCAAGAGAAAAATTTCTCCTGGGACGGGACTCGAACCCGCACAGCGCACGACGACTGATCAGGAGACCGAAGAGTCTACTACTGCGGCCACCGCTGCTGCCTAATTATTAGATCTGTGACAACACAATGGCTTTATAATTTTTTCCATTGATGGGATATTCTACAAAATATCAAGATTTTGCCTCTTGAAAATATATTTTAAGTATTTTCTCTTTTGAAGAGAAGTTACAAAACACACATAATTTTTCGTTATATTTTTTCCCGCCTTGTTCTTACAATCTGTACTTCTTCCATGAAGATTAGGATATCGTTGAGTGAGAGCAGGATAATACTTCTTGGGACGTTGTTATAATAGAGATATTTTTTGAACATACTCATTGCACGCAAATCAACGAACATAGAGTTTGACCAATGGGTAGCTGGCCGTTGGTATGGGAGCTGGCGATGTTAGTCAGTGTAACGTCGATACTTTACAGGGAAGAAACTTTTAAATCGAAAGGTTGCCAAATGGGTGAGGACTATGGGCTGAGCGCATGGGCCTGTTCTAATGTCTTGATTCATTTAACTTTTTTGCCATACGTGTTCGTAGCAGACTTTTTTCTCAGAGAGGCTAAATTGTGCCAATCGTGATGAAATTATGGCTGCATTGGGTGCACAGTTAATCTGATTGACATACATTATTTGCTTTGATTAATAGCTCATGATGATTTAGTTCGCCAGGGACGAACTAGCTCCAACCATCGTCTGAAATGTCGGAGCAAAACTTCAAATCTCGTACACAGGTTTGAGCAACTATTTCCTGTTCTATAATATAAACTAGAGACAGTTAAGTGTATAAATAACAAGACGATAAAAAGGATAACCAGTTTACATACAGCGAGAGTAACAAATTCAACTTATCCTGCAGACCACCCCTTTGAAGTAACGAGAAAATAGCAATCAATATTTGCATGAGATTTTATTGTGCGTAGGACAGGCCGATATTATTCATTGACACTAGGCGGAGTCAATAATAAGTGGATTATATATGACAACAAGCTCATAACTTGGACGTCATTCTAATACATTTCAAATAGCACAGTGCTGTTAAAGCTTTCCAGCACAGCAATATTTCTAACTGGCGAGGAAGTATTGTAATCGAGAAAATTGTCCAAATTGAGATATTATGTTTTTTTGTATGTGCACATTACGAAAAACCAGGTCACTCAGTTTCGCGGGCCTGTCTGTCGCCTATAATTAGAAAAGTACCGCTCGAAATTTTAAGAAACGCGCTCAAGATTACTACTATGCCAAGGATGGATATGCCTTGCAGTTTCTGAAAATCAGTCTGGTGGTGGCAGTGCTAGGGGCAAAAACTCTAAAAAAAAATTGAAATTGCCTAAACTTTGTTTTTTGAGATGTCAGGGCCTCTTGATCATATTTTTTTTATAGGGGTTGAAACTTGGGGCTGGGGGTTGTGAGGGTAGTGGGTTTAAGTAGGATTATTCAAAGATTCTGGTCTCGGCAACTACGGGAAAATTAAGATCACGATGTATAATATGCTCATAATTTGAAATAACTGCAATCGCTTGCGTTGAGTGCCGACTGTGCAATGGGTAACAAAATCCAACTGGTACGCGGTGGTGTCGTCACTGACACATCCCTGCAGTAGAAATATTTATACAGGTATATTTTAGCAATACTTGAATATTAGGAGTAGCGTTCTGCGATGTTTTGTAACTGTTTTTTTATCTACATATATATTCTTCTAAATTTTACGATCTTTAAATGTACCACCCATTTCGTCTAACCTTAAATTTGTGTAACTCCATTTATGATGGTTCTCTTAAGATTTTGTCAAGTAGATTGTCTGTAGATTGAGTAGTATTTATGACACGTTGATATACAACAAGCACGGACTGAAAAACCGACATAAATGACGTGTGAGATGCAGATACCTTCAAGCAACAGCGGACTTGTGAACCGAAGTTTGAATATTATTATATGTACTAGATTTTGAAAATTGATTCATAGGCACCGAAAATAAAATCGCTGGAACATAGTTTTACAAAGTTTAAGAGATTCCTGCTCATTTTCAAACATTGTCTAGAGGAGATGAAAATTGTAGGATAAAGCTGTATGTGGTAAATAGTTGTAAATTGTTGCACATTTGGTGTCACTGAAAGAACTTATATTATTAATAATCTGGTAATCTCAGTGACACAATGACCCTTGCAGAGGCTTAACCCCAAATAAATAATATGGGACGACTTTGCGTTGCGTTGGAGACGACTTGTTAGAATGAGGAGGTTTTTTTGGAAAATAGAAGAAGACTTTTATTGACATATTAAAAGAATAAACGTAATTTCGTCGAATTCTTGGGTGTGTTATTATCCCCAGAGCCATGGAGAGCCCAGCACCTCAGAGATTTACGGTACGAGTCTCAACCCTCTTGAATCTGTTAGACATAATAGGTCACACATATTTTCACTACATCTGTTATGGGAACAAAAATATTAAATTTGCTTTATATAGTCTAACATTCAGAGGTCGAAGATTCATCGTACCTAAGTGAACCTATCTAATCACGATTCAATTTCGCTTTTTGAAACGCTTTCACTCATCTCATCACTTTTATTTAAGATTAGAATAAAATCGAAGGATAAAATACCTAAATATTTTAGGTTCATATCAAAATTAATAGAAGAACAATTATTCTAATTCACTCACATGGTAGCAAAAATTACTATATTACATTTTATCGGCAAGAGCTAAAAGCGCTGTAACACACTTTTATCTGAAAATTTCAGGCGAAGGAGCTTTCTTGTAGTTTGAAGTTTAAGAAGAATAAAATGGCATAGCCATTTAAAAACAGAATAAATATTTCAAACTATTTAGTTCTGTTTATTGCTTGTATATACAACAGTTTTTCATTTGCTTATATTTACTAAAATTATCTACAACTGCTGACGAGCTGACCTAACTTCCTCTTTCACATGCCAATCTTCAGGCCAGCCCTGCACTGACCCATTTTCCCATGGCAAACATCATCAACATCATGTGCAATCATAATGTCTCTCAGTACCTACTCCTCCGCGAGACATGACTTTTGACAAGCTCAAGTGAATGCAAATTCGATGTAAATGAACGTCTAGAGTAATTTTGCCTATATAAATGCTCGCCTTGTTGCGTCGCGATGATTAGTTGACGTGTAAGGATGTTTACTGATTAGATTTTCTCCATCCATTATTGTAATCTTTACCGAAGGTGACTGTTTATATGTAAGCAGGAAGCTCAGGACTGTGACGTATCAGCCATCTTGATGAGAATGTTGCATTCATTCATGGGTTCTATAAATCTTAAAAGCCTGTAAAGTAACTTCGGCACTCTTATAACGTAACTGCAACTACAACTGCCAGGTTGCAATTCCTAGTGTTAGATTAAGATTTTTGAAGGATTCACTCTGATAGCTGTATTAGTGGCGTACGCTAGCTGTGTGTGCTGCGTACTTTGAAATTGCGACACTGCTTCAGAAATAGCATCCACATTGTTGACCTTAACGAACCAGCTACTGTTCAGCATCAAATAGCACTAAACTTGTATACATGCCCGTTGGTATGCAGAAAAGCAGGTAAATGAGATCTTCATACCCAGTCATACCTGTTTCACATCCTGTTTCAAAAGTATCCCACGAGCCTGCAACCCACAAACAATGCTAGTGCAATGCAAGTTGCAGCAGTTTAGGCAAATATCAGCATGACGGTTGCAGCAACATCTGTAAGTTATCCTGTGGTTTTCATGCTGATGCCCTATGTTTGTCTGGCCGAAACAAAAAACATGTATGTTCAAAATTCGTCATTGTACAATAAATGTGGTTTGACTCGACCAAACAAACATGGAGGGGTTCACGGTTGCAGCGCAAACCCTATGTCTGAACAGCGAATTAACATTGGTTCACGTATTCTAACTCAGGGCTGTCCAACTTAATGTGGCCCAAGGGCCACTTCAAAAAAAATGCAGTTTGGAGGGCCGCATTATAAAACCTTTCTATATAACATTATTACTGAGTTTTAATAGGTATATACTATACTATATGGTACACAAAAGTAGTTTTTCTATTATTTTTATATATTCAAAAAAAATGAAATTACAAAAAAATCAGTGCGACATTTGAGGATGTTGGTTTTCTAATACTAATGCATCAATATTAACATTAATATTTGTTGTTGATAAACGAAGTAACTGAGTAAGTGACTTATCAGAGAGGGAACATCTATACTTTGACTTTCGCAAAGATACGTGCTTCCCATCATTGATCCCATTATAAGTCCTAAGTTTCGCAAGTTGGGGTATCGTTCTCCTGGCAGTAACTTAAAAAAGTCCAAGCCAGTTTCAGTTCTTCCTTGGTAAAAAGGATCTGATTGCAAATCACACAATTCCAGTTGAAGGTCTGCTCTGCTTACGTTCTCAACAGAAATTGTTAGTGGCTGTGTAAAAACTGAAATGTCGCTTTCGATTTTTTTAAAGTCACTAAATCGATTTTTGAATTCTTCTGCAATTGTGTCAATGTATTTTATATGAGGTAAATATGAAACTTCCTTAAAATCCTTCATTTCCTCGAAATGTTCTTCGAAAAAATGAAAAATCATTTTTTTGTAATGAAGACTTGAAAAGCTTAATTTTATTCTTAAACCCATTTATGTGTCCAAATAAGTTGGTAATATTCTGCTGTTTTCCTTGTAGCGTCAAATTCAATTCGCTAAGGTGAGATGTCATAAAAATGCAAGGTCTGCTAAAAATTGTGCATCTGCCATTTGATTTTCCAGTTCCGTAGTATCGGACTTCACTTCATTTTTAAGGAAAATAGGAATTTCCTTTGCGTAAAATCGTTGCAAACACTTTCCGGCGCTTAACCAACGAACATCGGTGTGAAGTAACAAGTCCCCATATGTAGCATCCACTTCGGCCCAAAAATCACGAAACTTTCTGTGAGTCAAAGCACGATTGCCCCCTCTAACAATATTAGTTATTTTAACAGCCACTTTCATGACATTTATTTGACGTAAAGATTTTCCACATAAGCTCTCTTGGTGAACAATACAATGTATCATAGGACAGTTGATGCTGTTTTGTTTCAATAGTCCTGCAAATCCAATTTCAGTGCCTGTCATAGCTCTGGCGCTATCAGTGACAATACAGGAACATTTATCAAATCCCCCGTAGTCTGACACCAACTTATTCACAGCTTCAAAAATATCTGTACCCTTGGTTGTTCCATGGAGAGGAATAGAGTCAAGCATCTCCTCTGCTACACTGAAGTTGTCTTGAATAGTTCGGATAAAAATTACAAGCTAATGTCAGACAGATCAGTGCTTTCAACCAGGCATAGCGAAAAATATTTACATTTTTCAACCACGTCACGCAATTTTTTGGATACATGTTCATTGATATGGTCTTGCAATTGTTTGATGCGATACTGAGACTGTTTCAAATTTTTCGGCAACTTTTAATTCATTGAATTGTTTCGCCATTTCTATTGCACACTTTTCGATAAGCTCTCCATCACTAAAAGGTTTTTTGCTTTGGCAATTTCCAGCTCTATTTTGTAAGAGGCGGCAATACTGCACTTGTCAGAGTCAGATTTTTTTAAAAAACTTCTTTGTTGTTTTAGTTTTTTCTTGTATTCCGTTATAATAGCCTGCCTCGAGTCCCCTGAATATTGCCGAAACGTTTTCTCGTATAACGTAGTGTAATGTCGTTTCATATTACATTCTTTAGGAACCGATAGTACTTGCATACAAACAATGCACTGAAGTTTATTATTATTGTTTGAAATTAAATATTTTGATTCCCAACAGTCATTATAAACTCGATGTTCGTTCGTTATTTTTCGTTTCTGTGAAGACATATTTCACGGAGTATTTCACTTAAAAAGGCTTTAGAGTTGATGTGTACTGAAACGCACTAGCACTAGAACAAAACTGCCTGTCCCGCTTGATTCAACCTTCTTATATACGCGCCCGTGGCTTCTCGAATATTCGGGGATGATCGAGAGATCGGTCCAATTTCCAGTAAATTCGCTGAGGCCTGCTATCGGTTGCCAGTGGCGTCACATGTTATTGTATTTTATCGCTAATGTAAGAATTGTGCATATTCGGTATTTGAGAGTAATTTATATATACATGTGATGTATAAATGACCCGTGAAGTGGGCCGCGAGAAAGTGGGGGTACGCTGCCCCCAGCTACCGCAAGCGACTTGCTGCTCTAGAGATGAAGCTACTCCGGATCGCCACCAGTGCACCATCCTACGTAAGAAACTCAACCTTGCGTAGAGACCTGCATTGGGATACCATTCTCGAGTACATGAGGAAAAAAGCGGAGAAGACCTTCCAGAAAGCTCAGGACCACCCGAACGAGCAGCTACGATTCCTCATGGACTACGATCAAGGACCCTTCAGGACCAGGACCAGGAACAATATATAGGTAAGAGGACTTGAAACTCTTGATTTTTTCGAAAACAACAGTTTCAAGAGAACCTAGCAGACCCTCTATCGATGATCGCTTAACGGCATCGATAGAATGTGCGAGGTAAAGGGAACCAACCCGGCGTTCCCAGATACCGAAACACATGAGGAGACGTTGTAGCAGACCGCAGGTCACGCACATCACATGGCCTACCGAGACGCTGATGAGTCGGGCCACGCGGAGGTTAGGGTTTAGTGGGTATTAGGTGGTCTCCTCAAGACAACCTGGAGTCCCACACACGCCTTAGCTTGGGCTATGGTATGGTGCGTAAACGCATTCCCTCCTCACCAAAAAAAAGAAAAAAACGCGAGAAAGGCATGCGACCCGCGGGCCGTATGTTGGACAGCCCTGTTCTAACTGATAATATCCTATCATATACTGTATTACGGCGCTCAAATAGGAATCTGGAATCCGCTAGCGCCAACTACTTCTAAAACTTTTCTGTTTCAAAAGGCAGCAGTTCTTAGTAAGCACGAGGGACATTGCCGGGAAATATTCAGAGGCCTTAAAATAATAGTGTTTGCAGTGATATTATATCAGAATTTAATGTATGTGAGGAAAAACTTGTATAACTACTGCACTCTATCCGATATTCATGGCTACAATAAACGAGGGAAAAACAAAATAGTACCTCCGAGAAATAGAATTAATGTAGCCAAAGGCCTTGTAGTTGAATATTCTAATAAACTTCCTGAGAGTGCCAGCGGTCTGCCGATGGAGCTTTTCAAAAGGACGGTAAATTCAATGTTAATAGACATGGCCCCATATAATTTTGATGATTGTAAAATGTACCGTGGAAACGTTTCTGTTACCTAGATACTAGATCACTCTAAGTAATTTCAGACGGATTTTGGTGGAACAGCACTTCTTCAACTTTCCAGCTTTTAATTTTTATATTTTACACTTTTAATATGTTGCTCATGTTTGTATATTCGTGTTTACCGTACTGTGTGATATAATTGTAAGATGATGTCTGCGTTACAATGTATACAGGCATGCTTGATGTAATTATCATTTATGTGTATGCATTGTGTTTTCCATGAATTTTATCTGTTTCATAATTGATTATTTATTTTTTATTGTCTTAAACCTTCAACTCACCATAGATGTCATTGTACATTTTCTGACTCAACAAATATCTATCTATCGATCTATCTATTGTCTCATAAATAGTAATATGATCTTTGACCCCTGTTTGGTGACTCTCTAATGCCTGTTCAAATCAGTTTCCAATAAATCTTGTGTTCTCCGGCACCTCTTCTACTTAGATTCCTTCCTAGTATGATTCCTTATAGAACATTGGTTCTTTTAAGATGCATTTAATTGTCATGTGTTCAGTAGTGTTCAATCTCCAAGGGTGCACTTCTATTGCTTGGAGGATTTTTGGGGTTCCATCACCAGTTCAACGTACAGGGTCCGTCAGAAAAAAAATGTATGGGAAAACATATTTTATTATATAAAAATACTCAGAAATACATGCTATTTTTTGACTAATAAATTTACGTACTTAAAACTATGTCGGCCATATGGCGCCCTTGAGCCGAAATACAGGAATCAAGCCTCTCCCGAAATGAGCCCATTGCGTCGGCCAGCATCCGTGCAGGAATTTGGGTTACTTCTCTTCTTATTTCCTCCTTCAAATCGACGAGGGTGCGAGGCTATGCTTTGGTAAACTTTTGATTTCAGTCAGCCGCATAGAAAAAAATCACACGTTATCAGGTCCGGGGAGCGAGGGGGCCATGGAATATCGCCATGACGTGAAATAAGTTCTGGGAATTTTTGCCGAAGAAGTTCCATCGAAGTGCGGGCTGTGTGAGATGTTGCCCCGTCATGTTGGAACCACACTGTTCTGAGACGGACACGTCGACGTCGAAGTTCTGGAAAAGAAAGTTATTCAGCATGTGGATGTAACGCTCTGAATTCACAGCAGTTGTTTCTCCATCATCCTCAAGAAAATAAGGTCCAATAATCATCGTAGGGACTGCACACCAAACTGTAACTTTCGGGGTATGCAGGGGGTGCTCATGCATCTGTTGGGTGTTCACTGGAGACCAATATCGACAATTTTGTTTATTGACGTATCCATGTAAATGAAAATGTGCTTCATCACTCATAAACAACGTCATGTCATTGTTATCCAACTGTTCAATCATTAGCTGTGCAAAATTAACACGTTGTGCATAATCCCCTGGCAATAGTTGTTGACTAACTTGAATTTTGTAAGGATGGAACAGTACGAGTATATCCTTTTTCAAGATGCGACGTACACAGGACGCGTGGATCCCTAGGGAACTGGCACGCAAACGGACGGAACGATTCGGACCTTGCAGCGTCTCAACTCTCACTCTGTCTACGTTTTCGGAGGTTCTAACAGTACGGTTTCGCACTGGCGGTTTTTTTTCATCACATTACGTGTTGTGTTGAATGGTTCCACCCATCTCAAAATGGTATTACGGTCTGGTACTGTACCACGACGTGGAACACGAAAGTGAACGCGAAACTCACGTTGCGTTCGAACAGTGAACACACGATGCTCAACATTCCAAACCATCTTGCCAACTCAGACGGCACTTCTCCCGCTATCTAACACGCCCTTTCCCACCGACACGGTACCAGTCCACTCGATGTAGTACCCATTCGAAAAACATGCGTTCTTTCTGACGGACCCTGTAGGTATGTGCGATAGTCGGTTGTCTTTTTTAGCATGCGGTGCTTGGTTTTCGGGCTGATAGTCTTGTTTCTGTCACTGAATCGTATTCCTATAGCACATTGGCCGTTGTTAGCAACGTCGCATTCCTGCTGTTGAGCGGTGCGAGCGAGAACGTCTCAATAAGTAACGAGGAGTGTTCCGCAAGGGCCACCCTGAATTAAGAGATCCTAAGCTGTGAATCGTATTGCAGCATGTACTAAAATTTTGTACTCGACTGTAAGCAAGAATAAAGTTGACATCTGTTATTGCGGTTCTGAGATCCGCCAGTTTGTATTAAATACAATAGGGAATCTTATAATTCAATTTGCTGAAAGAACGTGGTTGTTAAAAAAATGCTGGACAAGAGATCAAACATCTGAGAATCAACAGAACTACTTGGAATGTATTACATCAATTTCAGAATGAATGACTGCCTTGGGTTAATATGAGTTTTGTCTTGTCTTTTTTCATGGAAGATCTGATTTTAAGTCCAAATGCGGAATATATCTTTTTCTTGGAATTAATAGCAGTAACTCAAAAAGTGGTATAAACCTTGTCTTTTTTAGCATGCGGTGCTTGGTTTTCGGGCTGATAGTCTTGTTTCTGTCACTGAATCGTATTCCTATAGGACATTGGCCGTTGTTAGCAACGTCGCATTCCTGCTGTTGAGCGGTGCGAGCGAGAACGTCTCAATAAGTAACGAGGAGTGTTCCGCAAGGGCCACCCTGAATTAAGAGATCCTAAGCTGTGAATCGTATTGCAGCATGTACTAAAATTTTGTACTCGACTGTAAGCAAGAATAAAGTTGACATCTGTTATTGCGGTTCTGAGATCCGCCAGTTTGTATTAAATACAATAGGGAATCTTATAATCCAATTTGCTGAAAGAACGTGGTTGTTAAAAAAATGCTGGACAAGAGATCAAACATTTGAGAATCAACAGAACTACTTGGAATGTATTACATCAATTTCAGAATGAATGACTGCCTTGGGTTAATATGAGTTTTGTCTTGTCTTGTTTTCATGGAAGATCTGATTTTAAGTCCAAATGCGGAATATATCTTTTTCTTGGAATTAATAGCAGTAACTCAAAAAGTGGTATAAACCTTATATCTAAAAAAGTGTACAAGGACAGCTATTTGATACAGTGCGTTCCATGTGGAACTAATAAGAAAAGGTACATTTTGCGTTTTGAGATATCCTGTATAAATAGAAAGGTATTTTAGCATTTCATTCAGATCAGCATGAAGTCGACGATAATAAAATTTTTGTGGACTGAAATTTATCTAAATATCTTCAACAATGTCGGAGCTGCTGCCAAAGTTGGGAATTTCGCGAAACCATAATATATTGTATGATATCAAACTTCTTGTTTTTAGAAGCTGTATCCAAATAAGCTATAAGATATAATTATATTTAAAGAAATGCATGTTTGCTATTGCACAAAGTTATGGAATCTCAAAATAATTTCAAAATATGCACTAGTAACATACTAAGGTTACCACGAAAACAGATTTTTGATGACCTTCCGGTTTGTTCATGAAACTACTTTCCTGGTTTGTTGGCACACCTTGTATAAAACGGATTCTCCAATAAGGACAGATCTATGTTCATATTGAATCAAACAACTTGTGTCAGACATCAACGAATTAATCTGAAAGACCCATGTATGTTATCATATGAAATTATAATAATTGTAACATGATCCAAATGCCTGTTGCGGTTTCGTAAGTGGCGCGGATGTGGAGGTCTCCAATTTTCGATAACCGCCGCATAGATTTGGCTAAATTCTAGCGATGGCCTGCTTTAAGTTAACTTTGAGGGCATATTGGAACAGAGATCGCAACGTAAAGATTTTTTTGATATTAGCATTAACTAACGTATTTTACAAGGAGATTATCCAACCTTGTATTGTATTCCGGTGTCCAAGAAGAGATTTGAAAGATACTATTATTTGTACTAGCTCCATCTAGGAGTCAGCAGCTGAATACAAAAATGAATTTAGGAACCTGTCAAGAAACAGTTTGGTTCTCCTCCTGTTTCATAGATGGCGCTAGGATCCTTAACCCTTTTTTGTGCCTCTCTAATGGCTATTTTAATCGGGTACCTTCCGGGGGAATAAGTTAATGTCAATGCTTGAAGATACCTATTAAAAAAATACATTAGTGATTAGAGACCCTAACGAAGCAGTAGAGGGTCCAAACAGAGAGTTGTAGATTTTTAAATCCATTTTTGTATTCTACTACTGTCTCTAGCGTATTTCAGATCCTTTTTTAGGCCTCGGAAAACAGTATGTGGTTAGCTAGCTTCAAATAATAATAATAGTAATAATAATAATAATAATCTATTCACTCTTAAAACCCACTATAAATAATGAGTAGATAAATATGAAGCAAGGGTCCAAAGGAAGCATTGGCTGTACATGGACCTTTAATGTTGCAATTGTGCATGTTATTGGAATATGAATAAATATACAACTAGTCAACGATTTATTTGATGTTTACACTCACTATTGATTTGTGTACCTCTGGTCTTGCCAGATAAAAAATCCATCCTCTCAACTTTCCTTTAACTTACTGCCATGCGTAGGCCCTTTATATCATCAGGTAAATTGAGGCATGACTGGTCTTCGTTCAACTGTTCATCTTAGTTTATGTCTTGTGTTTTTTTTATATCGAAGCAGCCGCGCAGGCAGAAGCCTAAATGCCGGAACACCGCGGCTGCTATGATGATCCCAAAGAAATTTTGTTAATACGATTTTTGAACTGCCTAAGGTCAGTAGAACTGGGAAAAGCTTCCTCTTGTAGATTGTTTCACAATCTCGACGCCCTCGGGACAAAAGAGCGGTAGTATTGGCTAGTTCTGGGTGTACGAAGTTCGACACGGTTAGGAAGGGACGCCAAAGTCAGGCGGGTCTGCCTGGCAGGCACGTTGCGCGGCGGCATCATGGAAAAGAGCTCTGAGGAGCAAAGCCCGTTGGTGTAGCGGTAGAAAAGAGCTAGTTCGCCGACGGCCCGCCGGTGCGAAAGGGTCCCGAGACTGTCGATTAGAGAAGAGTCATCGATCAGTCGGACCGCCCTCCTCTGGACAGCATCGAGCATGGACAATGTAGTCGGGGCGGCAGCACCCCAAACATGTGAGCAATACTCGAGGCTAGGCCTTATCTGGGCCTTATACAGAGTGAGAAGGTCATGCGGAGAAAAGTACTTCTTAGCCCTAAACAAATAGCCTAGCTTTTTCCCAGCAGCTGCTGCTATTGACGAGATGTGTTCGTGCCAGATCAGGTGCTCGGTGATCTGGAGTCCGACCAGCCGAAAGGAATGGCTCTTTGGCAGAACTCGGCCATCCATCGAAACCGGATGAGCGCTAGGATGCTTTTTGTTAGTGAAAGTACAGTACTGTGTTTTGGAAGCATTGAACTGCGCAAGATTGTTGCGTCCCCAAGCAGTGATAGCATCCAAGTCTCGTGTCAGGGAGGAAGTCGACGCTAGTCTTCTTCTTTCCAGTCTTCTTCAGCGGCAGAGATCGGCTTGTGGTGATTGTATTTAATTTTTCAGTCGCTATTAATAAATTTGTGATAGTTTATTATAGCATGTAAGAGATAAAGCTATTCTGTCATCTACGTGTATATCTTCGCATAAGATATCAGTTGGACATAATCTTGGTTTGCTAAATATTGGTTTTGAAATCAATTTTTGAAAAATATCCAAATCATAAAAATGAGTTGAGCATGTAGTTTCCCATGCCAATACACCGTAGGTTAAATGTGGCCCGATCAAGGTATGGTATAAGGTATAGAGACATTTTTCTTTTAAAATGTTTCTGATGTATCCAATTTTATAGGAGACATATCTAACTTTTTCTAAGATTTATGAAATATTAACACCCCAACGCAAGTGTAGATCCAGGAATATCCCAAGGTATTTTATATCTGATGTTCTGTTAATTTCTAATTTCTCCCCATTTATGATAAAAGAGATGTGTCTGTATAATTCGGAAGATGTCTAGAATAGGAACAAAGGGGAAAAACATCTGTTTTAAAGTAATAATGCTCAAATTTCTGTGATTAAACCACTGGATAATTTTCACAAAATCACTTTCAACTATGATTTTTAAATGATACCAAAAATTACCTTTATAAATCACTGTGGTGTCATCTACGAAACTCACTATTTTACCCACACAGTCAATCTGAGATATATCACTGAAGTGTATATTAAAAAGCAGTGGACATCACATTAAATAAACATTTGGTTACTGAAAAATGTTGATACTTTACTTTTTTATTTTTACGGACTGGATAAGTAGTTTTCTAGTAGTGAGTACATTTTTCCCTGAAGAATGAAGAATACGTGGATCAATTAATAAACAAACGATCAGTAGTATAAGTAAGATGAATGATGAAGAATATTGAGATATGATCCATTTTTTCGTCTGTGGTTCGGTTAGTAACGATCTTTTCCTGTATTTAAATATTTTTTCTCAGCCTGCCAGACTATATGATGGCCTTGGTCTAACGCAGTCCAAAAATAATCCAGCGGCTGACCCGTGGTCGTCTGGCGATCAAATCTGCATCCGAGTCCGTTTTATTTCTGATACTCGGCAGCAAAATGTTGCTTTAGCTCGTAAAATCTGATGAATTTTCCGCGAATTTGGCGGCAAAGCGAATTAATATTTACTCAACACCACGCTTTTAACTGTTCGCTGGATTAGGTTTCACTGGTCACCGAACTCTCCAATTTTGTACTGCTTCATAGCCTAGACTGTAAATATTGAACAGTGTCAAATAAAGCTTTCATTCTTTATTAAATCAAATAACCAGTTTGTGTGATTGAATACATGGAGTACAACGGATGAAAATTAAATTTTTAGAAACGCGGAATCTGCTGAGCATCAAAATCGAGGAAAACTACTCTGGCAAGGCTGTATCATTATCAAATAGGAATGTTTACAAACGTTTCAAATATGTATGCAGTGCTGCTTATTCTTTGAAGGGTTATAACATAAGAAACCTATAAAACGATCAAAAAAACCGACAAAATGTCAGCTTACTGCCTAGATACTTCCTAATGTGCAAATAGCACATTCCGAGTTTGCTCGACATGAGCATTGTGAGTGTCATCAAAAGCGTCCATCTATGGAGGAATAACTTAGCGACACGTCACGCTCAAGCTGCAAATCAGTTAACCATCATGCTTTGTTGGTTGCACAATGCCGAGATAGTCATTAGACTATCAAGGTATTAAGACAGCAAGATGACATCTCGATGATTTTGTAAATTGGTCGGCATTTGTATAAAATTAGTGATATTTGCTATGTGAGAAAATTATTAATGAATAGATTCTTATTTCGTATGTACCTCGGTTTACGGGCACATAATTTTCATAAGATCCTTCGTACGTTTTACTGAAGTTGAATGAAACTGTGTTACTATACAAAATTATTATTATATAAATATCATGACTCAAGTAAATATGTCAGACCTGTTTGCAAAAGATGTGCGTAAATCATACGACTACTGAGCAAAATTTTCCTTATCACTACGTAGACACGTAGAGTGAGCTTCCGTAATAAACTATATTATCCACTTTCTGCTAACAAAATAATTAGGTGAGTATACAGATGATAAAACTTCATCATAGTTGTTTAATGAATTGTTTAAATGCGATTAAAGTCTTTATCAATGGATCCGTCGATTTGTCTGTCTTTTGCGATATATAACACCAGCAAGTGTCTCCTCTCTACTACAGGCTGCTAGAACACATATACAGGGTAGTTCAGGAAAACTTGTCAAAACGTTTATACAAACGTTGGTTCTAAAATGTCCCAATTCCAAGATACAGGGTGGTTGAGAATTTATAGACAAAACAAACATTGTACAAACATAAAATTTTCAATGTCAAACTTCAATAACCTTAGCTTATTTTCAAAGTAGACCGGGTTGTTTTTTTATCCGGATGTAACCTTAAATATTCCAAGAAATTTTCTTCTCAAGAGAGAAAACTCATGTAAAGTTTAAGAGCTTAGTTAAAAAAGCAAAACTCGAGATTTGAGATTCAATTTATTCATAAAACTACAAGATAACACTAGATAGATAATATTGTGTACAAGTTAAAGCTAGTAGCAACAATGTAACAATTGAATGAAACCTACAAACACAGATAGATAGATGTTGTACATGTCAGATTATTATTTACATTCATTCAATCACCACTTAGATACAAACATGCAAAATATCACAGTTTACAACAAACTGGCACTTCACAATACATATGTCACACATACAATAAATACCAGTGAGAGAGGGTGTTCAATATGACATGCTAGCTGAGGACTCCTCAAGAAACGGTCACTGATTAAAGTTGAAATTCATAAATTCGTTGATGCTATAGAAAGCATTGACTTAATAAGGTATTTAATTTTATTGAGGAAGATATTCAGAGGTAGAGTTTTTATGCTGTCAGTCAACACATTGAAAAATTTAATAACGTAATTTCTGCTTAAATGTAGACTTAATTTTTCAGATCGAATTTGCTTTGCGAATACGTTAGATATTTCAAAAAAGTCGATGGCTTTTTTCTGCCACATGTGTAGTATGTGCACGAAAATTTTGCAAGCATTGGCTATGATGTCAGTACAACCTGTACAAAATTTTAAGTTATCTTAATTTTTTTCGACTTTGACATTACAATTTAAGCATCCTGCATCCCGGTAAGGGGTCTTTTTGGGATCCAGGTCAATATGAAATATTGCCACATTTTTCTGAAACTTGTTAGGACTATCGTGCATAGTTGAGAGCGATCGATAACGTTAAGGGTCTAAAATCAATTTTGGACCAGCTGTGTTGCTTCAACTCAATTTTAGTAATCGCCTTATACATAATTGGTTCATTCTAAATTGTATAACGATTGTGTTGGGTTGAATCCGTTCATTGACCGTATTAGATTCGTATAAAATTAAGTGGCTTACTCATGTCGCAAAGCGCGAAAGAATAATACTTCAAAAAGGTCAATTGCTTGCTTCTTGGTTGGCATGCTAATTTGAAGCTGTTTTAAGTATGACACCAAGAAATGCCTTTACCACTGGTTAGTGTAACTCCTAAAACTTATCCTGCAGTTTTCATGTTGATAAGACTTCATTATCTGGCCGAATCAAAACCACATGAATGCTGAGATCTCAGTTTATTGTGTTTCGACCAACAGTATGGTATTTTTCAAGTGCAATTGACATATGTGCCAATATATTTTGTTTTCTGCATGAAGACTAGATATAGGAGATTAAACCGTTTAAGGGATATACGTAACATGGCGTAGATTGAAAAATGTCAACAATTGCTGTGAGCCCCCAAAGCGACAAGCGAGCATGAGGTTGTATGTCGTTTTTTAATGTACCAGACATAGCACCCTCGTCCATATATATATATATATAATTGCTGTGAGTATATGTATATATGGACAATGGAGTCCTATGCCTCTACCAGTGCTTCAAATAACATTGGAATTTACATCAATATAGAGCTATTCTCGACTTAACTTCCAAGAGTTGAAAATAAGAAAACAATTAGTTCCTAGACTAATCATAGATTCAATGATTTAAATATTCCGAGTATAACGAACCTAGTGACAAGGCAAAAGTTGGCACGACACATTTACACCTCCCATTTATATCACTGAATGGTTTTCGTTATGTGAGTTTGTCTAATCTTTTCATCTCTATCGCCAGATACGGGATAATCGATTAAAATCTTCATATAGCTATCCTAACTAATGCCTTAGATGCACGATTACATATTATTTATGAAACATAGTTTATAAAATATTCATAATAGAACACTTTATTGTAGCCACTTAAACAAGCTTTATAGGAAATCGAGCATGTTAAAATCAAGCTTGTGGTAGTACTGGCTTTATTCAAGACACAAGACAGGAAAAATTGTAGAACTGTTGCCCAGTTCTTAGAAAATACTCAGTTAATCTACTTGGTAGTATTATAATCCTTATCATACATTACAAATCCTATTTCTAGATAATTTCATGTACATACTCATTATTATGTTAACCGTGACCTGTGGACTATTTTTAGGGACATAATTTTTGGATAACGGTACATGATTACGTAAAAAAATTAGACGATACTTGAAAAAATACACAATCCTGGCACTAATAGCCTGATTATTTAGAAGCGCGGCATTCGTGTAATTTCAAGCAACATTTCTTTTGTAATTAACATCGTTTGGTTTTGCGATGATCCGTCCCGATGTTAGTTGGATCGGCAGTAACAGTTTTATTTAAAAAAAAATCAAGGTCTTGAGCGGCGTACTTTTCGACTTGGTGATTTAGCGGTATTTGAACCATACATTGCTCGAAAAGTATTATTTTATTCGAAACTGGTTCCGAAGCTCTGTTATTTTTGTTGAAGATCCACACATACCGGTTAGCTGAATCACGTTTGAATTTCAATATTGTAATCTTTAGGAATAGCCATGCCATATTAATGAAAAGTACTGTAGAGGTATAACAACAGCAAATAAGCTTCCATAAAAATATTAAAAATGAAGGTTTTCGCTTAAATTTGACAAAAAAGGCATTTTTTGCAAGACCTCTCTAACCTTGAAGACCCCAACCCATAGTAATAGTAGCTTTGTTTGACAGGAGAAAACTTTTATAGCCACTCTCAGGCAGAAAAGGCCGACTCCATTGCATTTCCTGTCCGAAGTGTGAAATTCTCCACAATTGGCATTCTCACTAAGCAGCATATCGTCATGGTGGGTTGCGTTGCGTTAAGTTTTCATCCCAGGGTATTCAGTCATTCTATTCCCATCGTCGTACATATACATAAGCATCTATATACGAGTACATGCACTACTCAGCAACTATAAGCCTATTATTGGTTCCTCGGTCTATTCTTAACATCTCGTACCTTGCTCAGAATCATCCGCCTCTTATTTGGTCTCCCTTATATGCCTGGTAAAATTGTCAGCAGTGATCCTCTCGCCGAGCACCAATTCCAGCTGTCGATGGCAGTCAACCCATCTACCACATTACAGTAGATGATTAGGTGTAATATCCTCTTCGTTGCAAAATACTCTCTTCGGATAGCTGTCCTATGAAGAATTGAGTAAAATGCACTATGGCATCCCATCTGTCCTGTCATCTGACAAAAAGCACCTCTCTTTCTTCCATTCTAGCGTCTGCGCTTTTTTTCTCCCATCCATCAAATCATTTGGCAGGATACCAGCCACCACAAGTGCATCGGTCGACACCGTTCTGTAACTTCCGAGGCCGGGATTCGAACTTGCGAGCCTTAAAGCCGATGTGCTAGCGGTCTACTGCTTAGCATACCTGGCTAACTAGCTCCCCATCCCAGCAGCTTACTTCAATACATGTGGAACAACTAATTCCCTATAAAATTGCATGCATTGCTCATTGCTTACAATTTTGTACAATATATGCTCTCTTGTTTTTCCTTACTTCAAGATCAACATTTATACAGACGCTTACAAATTTATTATAATGGTGATAGGTAGCCGATGTAAGTACGTCTGTATCTAAGTATGCATTATCTAAACGATTTGTAATAAATTATAGTGAACATATTGCTGCTTTTAGAAGCAAACGATCGGCAAGATTGATTACTTGTTTGATTAGCTGTGAATTTATTATATAAAGTGCCGATTTTTTGCCAAAATGTTCAACTAATATTTAAGTAATCATCTCAGTTTTTTTCTAAGAATTGCAGTTGAATCATGCTTATTTTTACCACAGTGAGTGTGTGGAATCATTCGTATTCAGTTGAACTTTATATTGTTATTTATTGTTAATAGAAACATTTATTCTCTAACCTGTAACCCACAAAAACGAAATGTTGACTAATATTTTAAATCTGTCTACCGTCTGTCTGAGAATATATTTTATTAACCTAAAATTCCATTGTTTGAACAAACAAGAAAAGTGTAACAGGTATATTATTTATTATAATAAAAAATACTGGCTCGAATGTTTGATCTTCTAGTTATTTATATCCATCAATTGCTTCTCAAAACATAATAATTCAACATTTTTGGTTAGTATCTATCCTCCTACCGGACTGATTGCGCAACATGTGCAGCTCAAACTCCTACCTGTCCTGGACGTACTAGCATGGCGAAGAAATAAGGTTAAATCTGGTGACAAAGTATAAATATAATAGCTTGTAAATATGTAACCAACGTAACGTATTCATAGGAATGATGTTTTTCTACATAAAGTAAAACATTAGATACATCAGTGGACTTGAATCTAGGGAAAGCGGTTACTGTATAAAACCATACTGTCTAGAATCGCAAATTCTCAGAAACCGTGCGTATTATTGTTAGCATCAACTTTGGCTTGCTTGTACAGCGATGTTACGCTATTCCACACTTTGTTTTTTCCAAAAAAAGCATCAAGAGTATCTCTCAGTCAGTTTTTTAAGAGGTACCTTATCGATATTCGTTAAATAGAACACAATAAGGAACCAGAAGCTTTAAAGCAAAGTGAGATTTTTTTACCATAGCGCTGTTCTACTAACCTATTGACAGAATTTTCACTTCTGCGCTTTCCTCAATGATGTTGCCGCTTTCTGAGTCTGGTGCCTTCCATTCCAAAATTCGGAATTAAAATTAAAGCCTGACAGCTGACTTCTTCAACAGAAGATATAGGTAGATTCAAATTATCTTTCAAATACGTTTTTTCCAACATAAGACCAAAAAATGACGTCTAAATTGATCGGCTCAAGTTGTTACCTCCAAGATAGTCACCAACATGTATAACAAAAAAATTAAATGGATCAAGTCAGCCAAGTAAGCCCATACAATTAGTTCATTCTACATAGTCCCCATTTAACTGATAACGCTAACTCTAGTTTCTTGCCTTCCCTATGCATCTACCATCTGGCAACGCAGATGGATCACACCAGTCCTCCATGCGACAGCCGCCAGCCACAATACTACAACTCCATATCGAGAACGCCTGCGAAGCACTCAGAGGCACACATTACCATCGTCCCGACCGACTGCATGTCGTGTCTGTAAATATGGTATTTCTCTAAGCGTGCTGGGAAGTACAGGATGTCCTCAAAGTTGGGACGTTTTTACAGAGGCAAAAATAAACAAGTTTTCCTAATAACGCATACACCAAAGCCTTAAGATAACCTTAAGCTATTAAGTACCGAAAACTCTAAACTGAATGGGCCGGTCCTATCATGCCTCCCTCCCCTCCTCCTCTTCATCCTCTTCCGTCAAAAGGGATGTTGTTTTTGGTTCTATGTAAGTAATCCAAATCAGGCACGCTGTATAGGTTAACCTAGCTTATGAAAAAGTCGCATTTGAAAAACCGAAATTGGCACATTTGATGTTAGTTTGCTGTGAGCGCCTCCAAGATCCTGTTGATACTTCGCGAGTATATTTACAACATCGTTCTGGGTGGACACAGTAGATGACCCTGCCAGCCCTAAATGCTGCAAATTCAGGAATATGTAAGCAAATCCGTGTTTTTTAAATCAACAGCGACAACTTGAAGCACCATTTATAAACAAATAATGTGGCATCGCAGTACTTGAAATTCCTTACCAAATGAATAGTGAGAATTATTCTTTAGTTTTTTTTACGTTTTCGGTGCTGTTTTACCGAAAATAAGATTTGTTATTTCGAATGTAGTGAAAAGGAAAGTCCCAACTTTCGGGACACCCTGTATTTCATGTGTGAAATAAGTACCAAAAGGTGCGTAAAAAATCATATATAACCTCCCCCACCCCCTACAACCTGCACCCCTTAATTTTTAAGCCCTACAAAAACTTATCTGGAAAAGATCAGGAAACGTCAAAAAATGAGGCTTGAGCGGTTTTTTTTTCATCCAAAAAAACATAACATCTCAATTTTTTCGCGATTACAATGCTTGCTTGCAAGTACGCGTGGGAAGTAAAAATAAGTATTAACTGCATTTTTAGGAAGTCGACTGATTTTCTAGAATTATTGGTAGTACTCTCCAAAATTTTCCAAAATTACCGCATGGGTCACTAACACCCTGCGTTACGTTTAGAGAAATGAAGGCAGACATGCTGACGACTTATCGAATTTGGCCTATAGTTGGCGTGAGAAGTTGAAAGTTCAGTGTCATACATATTCCGCGAAGTCCGCCAAAGATGCAAACGTGTCACCGGATTCGTCATCGGCCGTACTAGTACCGTCCGTCGACGTGAAGCGCGTGCTGCCTTCACAAGGACATTGCCTTCGCACATGATGATCTTGTCAACCGCCTGGTATCGAATGTCGTGGACGCATTACAGTCACCGTACTTAGCTGCTAGTCGCTACGCTGCCGTGTTGGTAGTACCATCCGTCTGCTCCGTCAGCCGTCTCGTCGTCTGCTGTAAAGTTCCGCATGCGAAGGAACCGCCTGCTTTAGGCTGGATCTACACGACGCGTCGAATGTCATTTGCTGTATGCTGTACCTTGACCGAATAAATCTATAACACACTGATAATACCTTTATTTATGATCAAAATTATACGTAAATTTACCTGACGATATAAACAAAAGTTGAAAGAATAGATTTTTCTTTGGCAAGACCAACACAAATTAATCAAATATTTCGTTGATTAGTTGCATCTTTATTCATATTTCAATAGTATGCACAATTGAACATTAATGGTCCATGTACAGGCAATGTGTACTATCTTCATATTTATTTACTCGTTCTTTATATTGTTTAATCGATAAATAAATATTGTTATTGTCCTGTCGATTGATTCGCGCAAGGTTTTAAGGTTTTAAATTCAATACTCGGGCGTTTGTCAAGAGCATTGACTTTAGGCTATTGTGTGTTTTGTACCTTATTTATCATCACCCAGGACACTGGGGATTGTTCTTCAAGTATCCAAGATTACAGATTTTTGCATCGGAATATACATGTTCTGCCGGATGCCAAGTTTTTTAGATTCTGTTAGTCTTGTAGGTACTACTGGAATCACAATGACTTTATCTATATTCCACATTTCCTTGATTCCTCTGCCCTGTAAATGCTTTGCTTATATCGTCTGGCAAAGGCGATGTCTATGATCATGGTCTCTTTACGATCTTTAAGCGTTAAGACGATGTCTGGAATGTTGTTCGGTATGGTTCTATCCGTTAGTATCTTCTTATTCCAATAGATTCTGCAGCTCTGATCCTCCTCTACTGGACTAATGTCCATATAGACTTTTAGCAGCTCCAGATATATTATCATTATTATCATTATTATCATTATTATCATTATTATCATTATTATCATTATTATCATTATTATCATTATTATCATTATTATCATTATTACATTATTATCATTATTATCATTATTATCATTATTATCATTATTATCATTATTACATTATTAGCATTATTATCATTATTATCATTATTATCATTATTATCATTATTATCATTATTAGCATTATTATCATTATTATCATTATTATCATTATTATCATTATTATCATTATTATCATTATTATCATTATTATCATTATTATCATTATTATCATTATTATCATTATTATCATATATATCATTATTATCATTATTATCACTATTATCATTATTATCATTATATCACTATTATCATTATTATCACTATTATCATTATTATCATTATTATCACTATTATCATTATTATCACTATTATCATTATTATCATTATTATCATTATTATCATTATTATCATTATTTCAGATTATCATTATATCATATCATTATCATTATTATCATTATTATCATATTATCATTATATCATTATTATCATTATATCATTATTATCATTATTATCATTATTATCATTATTATCATTATTATCATTATTATCATTATTATCATTATTATCATATTATCATTATATCATTATTATCATTATTATCATTATATCATTATTATCATTATTATCATTATTATCATTATTACATTATTATCATATTATCATTATTATCATTATTATCATTATTATCATTATTAATTATTATCATTATATCATTATTATCATTATTATCATTATTATCATATTATCATATCATATTATCATTATTATCATTATTATCATTATTATCATTATTATCATTATTATCATTATTATCATTATTATCATTATTATCATATTATCATTATTATCATTATACATATTATATTATTATCATTAATCATTATTATCATATTATCATTATTATATCATTATTACATTATATCATTATCATTTCATATTTTTTTTTTTTTTTTAATCCCACGGCGTCGACTGCTGAGGTCATTTGCCGTATCCCTCCTCCCATATAGGTCATTAATTCTCACCCAGGGGTAGATCTGGGTGCTTCTTTTCGTTTCAGGGAAAGTCTCAATAGCATATTTGATTTATTTGTGTACATAATATGTATGTTCCTTTCCATCTTTCAGATATTCCTCAGCAGCTGTTTTGTACATTCGTGTACACACATTCGTATTCAGGCAAGATACACAGGTAAGTAAGTACTTTCCTACAACATGTAGTATAGATACTGATCCATATTTGTTTTGTTCCAGGGCATCCCGGATCATAGGTTTCCTATGTGTTGGGTCAATTCGTTATAAAATAAGGTTCGTTCTTCACTTGGAATTACAATTTTCAAATTTTTTTAAATATATTTATATCTTTCAGGTAATCTAAGACTCGCAGGATGTGGGCCTCATCTTTGAAGCACTCGGGTATTGTGTTTGGTATACGATAGCGTTGGCGAGCCTGATAATAGGAAGGACATTCGAGCAGAACGTGTTCTATGGATAGTTGGTTGTTGCATGTTCTGCATCGAGGCGGGGGATTCGCTACGATAAGATGGAGGTGTGTGAGATTTGTATGTCCTATTCGCAAACGCGTTAGGACAACTTGTTCCCGTCTTGATAACGAGGAGGGTAAGTACCACTTGTTGATGTGTTGTTTGTGTACTTTCAATTTATCATTTCCTTGGCTCCAGGTGCGTTGCCATTCATCCAGTATTTTATTTTTCAGGTGTGCTTTGAGATCACTTGGGTGGACAGTGCGGTCTTCTAGTGAAGCTGCCACCTGGGGATTCCGCGCCATTTGGTCCGCAAGTTCGTTGCCACGAATTCCCACGTGTCCTGGTGTCCATACGAAGATGATGTCCTTTCTCCTTAGTTTGAGACCGTGATGTAAGTCTAGCACCATTTGGATCATAGGATCAGTACTGTAGGGTTTTTGAATTGCTTCTAAAGAGCTCTTGGAATCAGAGCATACTAGGTAGGTACCATCTTCTTTATTTTCTATGTACTGCAACGCTTTTATGATTGCGTAAAGTTCTGCATGATAAACGGATGACATCGGGTTTAGGGAGAAGCTTCGGCCATTTTCACCGCCTGTAAATGCACTTCCTACACTATTTTGAGTTTTCGAGCCATCTGTATAGATAGCGGAGTGGTAGTCGTAGGCATTAATTACGTTTAGGAAGGATTGGACAAAGACAGAAGGGTTAGTTTCGCTTTTCTTATTTGAGGAGCTTTCAAGAAGTACTTTTGGTTGGGAAATACACCAGGGTGATGTTCTGGAGAAGCCAATAGGGTATACATTTGGAAGGGAATACCCAAGGGTCCTGAGTTTTTCTTGTATTCTTACTCCAATTGGCCTAGTAATAGTTGGTCGATTATGATAAAGCGAGTTTACTTCGTCATTGAAGATAATGCGGTGATTCAGGTGATTTGGTTGTGCCCACACATGGATTGCATAATTTAGTGTTGAAACTTGTATTTTGTATGATAAAGGAGGAATACCAGCATCGCAATATATAGATGTTACGGGACTTGTCCTGAAAGCTCCTATGCATAGTCGGATTCCCTGGTTATGGACCTTTTCTAAGATTCTGATGTGTGACTTCCTTGCTGCGGCGAACAAAGACATTCCGTATTCCATTTTAGATAGAACCAATGTTTTGTAGAGGGTTAAAAGTACTTCTCTGTCTGCTCCCCATGATATATTCGATAAGCATCTTATAATATTTGTGGCTCTTTTGCATCTGGTAGCTAGGTCCTGTATGTGTTCCTTCCAGTATAGTTTTTTGTCGAAAATTAGCCCAAGTATTCTAATACTATCGCAGTATCGTATTGGGGTCTCTTTCAGTGTCAATATCGGATCGTCGTGTGACCTTCGTAGTCGACAAAAATGGATACAAGCTGTTTTAGAGGTGGAAAATTTAGAGCCCATGTTTTCAGCAGAGGTAGCAATCTGGTCAATAGCCCTTTGAAGTGTGTCTTTCAAGTGTTCTAGATCGACGGACGAATAGAATATGGTCATATCGTCTACGTATAGGCAACTGCCGACTTCGGGGTCTACTACTTCCAACAAGCGGTTAATTGCTACTAAGAACAAAGTAACGCTCAGGGTTGAACCCTGAGGTATTCCATTCTCTTGTGTTCGGCTGGTTGAGAAAATATTTCCAGCCCGAACCCTGAAATAACGGTCCTGCATGAAATTATGGATAAATTTTATTAATTCCCCACGTAGGCCCCAATGGTACAGCGTGTCAATGATTCCACGCCTCCACGTAGTGTCGTAGGCCTTTTCAATATCGAAGCATACGGCAATCAGGTGCTTACGTTCGGCAAATGCAAGTTGGACAGCCGTATCTAAGTAGACCAATTGGTCAATGGTAGATCTATATTTGCGAAACCCAGATTGGTGGTTGGAAATCTTGTTATTAACCTCCAGCCACCACACAAGCCTTTTATTTATCATTTTCTCAAATAATTTACTAATACAGCTAGTAAGAGAGATCGGTCGGTAGTTGTTTGCATACTTGGGATCTTTACCTACTTTGTGAATAGCGATTACGATTGCTTCCCTCCATTGGGTTGGTAGTGCCCCCTCGGACCAAATCTTATTGTATAGTAGCAGTAACCCATTTTTTTCTGTTTCAGGTAAGTTTCGAAGCATTTCGTAGTTAACCGAATCAGGGCCAGGCGCTGAATTACGTAATTCTTCCAGCGCGTCCGTCATTTCGGTGGATGAGAAAGGTAAATTGTAGTCTGATTTTACTGATTCTTGAAAATTCAATTCTACAGTTTCAACTGTTGTTTTCGTTTCTATGAAGTGTGGTTCATAATTTTGCGTGCTACTGGATTCCTGGAAGTGGGATGCTAGAGCATTGGGTATATCGATAGGATCTGTGACTTCGGTATTATTTACAATTAGTATATTTGGAGGGTTTTGGTAATGTTTGCCTGCAATGGATCTAATTTTACTCCATATTTCATTTGAGGGTGTGTCTTTCGTTATACCAGAAACGTATTGCTCCCAAGATGATTTTTTATTATTTAAAATTAACCTGCGTGCTTTGGCTCTTTGTTTCTTAAAAGCTACCATATTTTCCATAGTTGGGTTTCTTCTAAAAATCCTCAGTAACTCTTTTTTCTCTTCGAGAGCCTGGTATAGCTCATTGCTCCACCATGGCACAGTGCGTCTTCTATTAGAGTTTTGTCTCTTAGGGATACTAGCAATGGCTGCGTTGACGATGGATTCTGTTACTGACCTTGTTGACTCATCAACGTCATTGTTGATTTCGAAAGGAACAATTTTACTCCGGTATAAGTTCCAGTTCGCCTTGTTCATTTGCCAGGTGGGGTGAATGGAGCTTTGAGGAAGATCACCTGCTATCTTGATGCATATAGGTAGGTGGTCGGAGTGTAAGTGGTCCTCGAGAATGTTCCATGTCAGCAAGTGTGCGATATTTGAGCTACACAAAGATAAATCAATGCAAGAGAAGTTTTGGGATCGAGCGTTGAAGAAGGTTCCTTCTCCTGTATTTAGAAGAACGAGCCCTAACTCGTTTATGATCTCTTCTATTCTCTGCCCTCGAGGGTCTAAGGATTGTGATCCCCACAAGGGGTTATGCGCATTGAAATCGCCAACTACAACAAAAGGAGAGGGCAGTTGCATAAATATATCTATCATTTGGTTATAGCTCCAATTTCCATCTGGTAAATAGATATTACAGATTGTAATTTTATTTGGCACCATTGTACGAACTGCAACTGCCTGGAGTGGGGTATTTAAAGGTATTTCTCTAGGGTGTAATTCTTTTTTCATGAAGGTAGCTACTCCACCTCTCGAACGATGTGTTGGGATGACATCTTTCCGGAAGCAGTCAAAGCCTCGCAGGTTGAAATTACTTTCAGGAGCGAAATGTGTCTCCTGGACACAAATACAGGTAGGTGCCTTTTCTGTGATTATCATTTTAAGTTCTGGATAACGATTTATACATCCATTCATGTTCCACTGTATTAAAGTGGTCATTGTTAAGTAATTTTTAATAAAAGGTTTTACACAGAATTACCCACAGACTTTATACACTAGTAATAAATTAGTATAAAATAAAATTTAGGAAAAAAAAAGTATATACGTGCACAGGTAAATAAATATTATAAAATAGAGTTTAATATACAATTATCACAGAATTCTTATCACTTATGGAGATCTTCTACATTTTGTTCGTCTGGACCCTTGGGCGAGCTAGGGTCCACCAAGCTCTCCCGGGAGTCCTCCCTCGACCTGGTATTTCTTGGCTTGCCTTTCGGCCAGCCTCGTTTCTTCTTTTTGCTCTCAGCACCAGCGCTCGCGAGTGAGCTGTCGGTATCAGGATCGTTTTCTTTATAGTTGACGAAATCTCTTTTCCTTTTTTCGCTAAAAGTTGTGGATGTATCTGAAACCGCTGATACATCCATCTCTTTATTTCGTGTTAAGTGTGCTGGGACTAGGGGTCGTCTGAAGATTACCGGCGTTGTATTTGGTGGCTGAAGTTTCTTAAACTGTTCCTCAATAACTTTCTTGATTAGGGGAACTATCTCATCCATAACAGTTTTTGTGGATTCAGCTTGTTTAGCAGCTACTTGTGCATATGAAACCCTTGGCGTCTGATTCATCACTTTTCGCTTGGCCTCCGCGTAACTCAAAGATTCTAGAGTTTTTGTTCTTTGGATTAGCATTTCTTCCTTGAATTTAGCGCAATTTCTATACCGGGATGAGTGTTCTGAGCCGCAATTAACACATATCTTGGGCTCTGGGCATGGTCCGGTGTGAGGGGCTATACCGCAAACACAAATTTCATCATTCGGACATGATGTCGATAAGTGCCCATATCGCTGGCACTTAAAACACTGCATGGGGTTCGGCACATATGGGCGAACTTCTAGTGCGTAAAAGGCTGCTTTAATTTTCCGTGGTACTTGGGATCTATTGAATGTTAATATTAGGCTTGACGTCTCAATAAATTTGTCGTCTTTCCTTTTATATATCCGTTTCACCTCGACGACTCCTTCATTTTCAAGTTCCGTTAAGATTTCTTGGATGGAGCAGTTTAATAAATCTGAACATGTGATCACACCTTTGCAAAAGTTTAACGTTCTGTGTGGTTTAACTCTAACAATATGTGGTCCAAGTCGTTCCATTTTCATCAGTCGCTTCGCCTGTGGGTCGGTTGCCGCTTCTAAAATCAATCCTTCTTTCGATTTCTTTATATTTTTTAAATTTCCTCCTTGCAATTGCTTTGCAATGAGGAAGGGGCTCACTTTACTGAAGTTTTCCCCATCCAACCTTTCCATTACTAGGAACCGAGGGACATGTCCCGCCTTTTCCCAGTTAAACCGATCCTCTCTCCTTGCGGTTTCTCTCCAAGGGGCAGATTCACCTGCTCTTACCGCGTCACATGTTAAGTTGCCCCCCCCAGAATCCGTGGGGCTTTTTATACTACAGGATTCTGAGCTCTCCTGAACTCTACCTGCCTGGGGTACCACTCCTTGTGCGTTGCTTAACATGACCATAATTCCCCTGTGTCGTAGGGGATACACGCCTCTTTAACGTGGAAGACACGGGGCCGTTAGGGACACACTTATGTAGTGCCATCCATCCCCTCAGCACGGTCAACACCTTGGGATTACCGGGCGAAGTGGGGGGCAAGGAGAGAAGGTATGGAAATGACAAGGATGGGTTATGGGTCTACTCGAGCCGACGTGGGGCTGAGAAAAAGGCCGAGGAGTCGGCATATGCCGCCCCCTCCACTAGTCCCACGCCGACCCGAGTGTAAAAAGGATGAAGGTAGTGGACAGATGGTCGGGCGCCGGCTGTACGGTCTTCGACACTACCGTAGCAACAGGACACCACCAGGCGCAGCGACGCTACGAAGGTGGTAATCCTACGGCATGTTCCAGCAACAATCCTGCTAGGTAACGCACAGGAATGCTACAGGAAGATACCGATAGTTGGCCGGACGGCCTATTATCATTATTATCATTATTATAATTATTATCATTATTATCATTATTATCATTATTATTATTATTATCTTATTATCATTATTATCATTATTATTATTATTATTATTATTATTATTATTATTATTATTATCATAACCAGAAAGAGCTTTTCTTCGACATTACACGGCTAAGTCCAGACCTCGGCCTGAGGCCACAACGACTTGACTAAACACTTCCCGCAAGATACGTGCGGTGCTAAGTAGAACAATCTTTTAATTTCGCTCATGCATAGTTTTCCTGATATACGTTTTAGTTGATGACCCATTCCAATTTTTATTGTTCCTAGCAACTGGCACCGTGTTGTTTCTGGTGTTTCACATTCTGTTGATTTCTATTTCGAGACCTTTATATTCACTTATTTTTTCAGCTCATTATTATTATCACTACTTTTATTATTATTATTATTGTTATTATTACTAATAATAATTACTATAGTTCATTTCACGGTTTTTGCCGGTTCTCACTAATACTATAGCATATTATATACTAAATGACATAGAAAATGCAACACCGACTAGGAGTGCTGTAATTCTGAACATGCTTTTACAAGTTTTAGGTCTTTTGACAAAATAAAAACTGATTAAAATAAAAATATCCCACCTCAATGTTAATAATGTTTTGAAGCTCCTCTGTTCGCTACACATTCGTTAAGTCGTCGCGGCATTGATTGTATTAAATAATTGATATCTTCTTGTATCCCAGGCGATCTGAATTTGGTTCCTCGAGCCTCCAATGTTTGAGGAGGGTGCGGTGAATTTTGCATCTTCTTCCCATCTTGTCCCATACATCTTCGATGGGAGAAAGGTCTGGAGATCGAGGAAGTCGCTGAAGCAGATTTATTCCGGATGCTTCTAAAAAGTCTAAACTAACACATGCGACGTGATGTCGTACAGTGTCCTGCTGAAAAAGTGAATCTTGCAATGTCTCCAAAAGGGGAGCAGATGTGATTGTAAAACTTCGTGGATATAGCGCTAGGCAGTCATGCTACCTCGAATGCACACTAATCATGACCTGGTGCCGTAAGCAATGACACCCCATATCATAACACCCACAGTGCGATGAATATGCCGTTCGATGGTATATTGGACGTTCCGTTTTTTACCACGTCGCCTTCTTACTCTTTCACGGCCATCATGTGTGCCCAAATAGAATCTGGACTAATCGCTGAACAGTTCCATTCCATATTGCATTCAACTCTCTCCCTACTTCACACCAATCGTTTACTCTACTGCCCTAGACATGATAATGCAGTGAAACAACAATGAAACACACGGAACCAACAAGTACGGCTCTGAATGACTTCAACATGTTATCAACGTATACTTCTCTGATAGCAAATATGATTTCAAGTTTTATCAAAATTCAATAAATGGTTCTGGGTGTTGTTTTAGTATATATTCATCTGCCTCACACATTCAGATGCAATCTGCCTCGGTGTATGAACGTTTGCTTGTGTAAGCTCCGACCTACGTTTTTCAGCTTCGTCCCCACCTCAAATTTTTTCTGATCAACGTATGAGTATCAATGTCAATGTCAGTGTGACAACCCAATTGACATGGGCGTACCATAGTTTTTGCCAAAATCATTAGAGTATTTTGAGACTGCGAACGAAAACAATACGCCTTTATTAACCTTTTTTTATATATATATATATATCTAGACCCCAAAATACATCGAAAATCCCGTTGTAAATTTTGAGACTCTGGAATGGATGATTGCCCATGCGAATGGGGATGCACGATGGTCGGACAAGAGTGAGTAGCCGACGTGACGAAAGACGTGACCCACAATTTGACAGAGAGCGTCACGTTCACCACACCGTGGGAGTTATGGTATGAGGTGCTATTGCGTATGCTAGCAGTTCACCACTAATTTTCATCAGAAGCAATATAACATCCCGACGCTATATTCATGTGTAAGAGCAGCTGCGCTTAAGATCGGTTTGCTCGGTGTGCATATTTCCTATGGAGCTTCATCTCCGCACATGGTTCAGTTAGTGTATTTGCTTACTTATTTCGTATAGCATTGATGACGTAACCGTCAAAAGCCTTAAGAAGGACTATGTAGTTGCGCATGCGAAAGTACTTTCTTCAATTTGACACTAAACATTGCTAGAATGTTGGGAGTTGAACCCTATTTGATTTCAGTAGTTAAACTTTCCACTATCTTGTCACAGGTTAAAGAGCTCTGCATCCTAGTGTACCACTTCTTCAGACCTGAACTACGCAATGCGTTGAATGATGGAAACTGGATTAGAGTAGGTTGATGAACCATCCACCTCTAATCGCCTTTTGCAAAGTTCTGTACGTAAATGTAAAACCGCCATTAAACTGACACTATCTGATGCACCTGGGTTGTTTGTTGGATCAAGTTTAGATTCTATCATGTAGTAGTACTCTCTACTCCCTTGTCTGCAAACCTCAACATGCGAAGGTCCTCCGCTGTAAAATTCCTAATGCGAAAATACCACTTTCTTTAAGGTCGTATAATTCGCTACGTCAAATGTTGAAAGTTGTCCTACATGTGGAGGTACCACTTTTCTAAGGTAAAGGTTCACGATATATGGAATAGTGGATGTTGGATCCAATTTGGTTTGAGTAGTTTTTCAGTACTTTCCACTGTCTTGTCACCTACTGAAGAGATACGTTTAACGTCTGAAACATCAACTGTCTACACTGACTGTACTACGTCACTTCTGCCACAGACTTCTGCATACTCGAAGCATCAACTGTCTTCGGACACAATAAGAATTTGATGATGAAGGAGCCTTCTTGGAACTAGCGGTGTTCCGCATAACTCCGTTAACGATTTTTTAAAAGAATTCACCTGACAAAATGCATTCTTTCTTTTTGGAACTGCTACTTTGAATTCCATGACATCAGCGTCATGTTTAATTTATGCAGACGTAGTGCCCTGAAAAAAAACTCGAACAAAGCCTTCTGAAGGAAAATATTTATTGATTGAGGTCGAATTGTTATAACTCGTATCCACTTGATACAGATTTATATATGTGGTAAACAAATGTAATACAATACAATAAAGATCAATAAGAATGAATGAATAACTATTGAACCATCTTTATGTACTCAAGTGCAAGTTCGTACATTCCAAATAATCGGCAACATTGTAAAATGAATCTTTTAACAACATTTCATTACTTCTTTTTTACATAAAATATAATTACTAATTAGTTGAATTTTAACTGAACTTTGTTAAATAATATGACGACGTTGTGATATGGAGACTTTTTGAAATAGGTGGTTGTTTGTTTCTGAACCATTTTCAGATTTTGATTTCTTGTATTGTACTCGTGGTAAGCATTGATATTTGGAAATAAACTATTATACTCCTTAACATTGCAATACGCATTAAGAATTTCTCTTGACTTAAAGATTGATCTGCAGGACCCAAGTGGCTTCATTCCAGAAGTTAATCTGATTATTCCTCTTTGGGCCACAAATGCAACCTCAATTTTACATGATTTCCCTTATATACTAGTGACAAAAAAAAGTAATTACCTACGTATATTTATGAGATTAGAATTCAATAATTTCTTACTTATCGACTTATCTTGCCATGAACAACAAGTGATAAAATGGTCAAGTTTTTCTGTTAAGTTTTTGTGGTGGCTGCGTGTGTTATTTGGTAATAAAGAAGCATTCAGTTTTCGTACATTTACGGTGTCAGTTAAATGTTAAATTTCGTGTAGCTCTACCTTTATTATACAGGGTGTTTCAGTTTATTGTTGCATAACTTTAAGATATGATAGAACTTTTAAAATTAATGCATCAAGTCTATATAAACATGGGTCGAAAAAAGCGTGGCTTCCGAAATACAGGGTGTTTAAATTTACGTTTTAAAATAGTTTTTTCTAAATATTTCGAACAATATTTGATGTATAACAGTGAAAATTGGTATACAAGGGTTTTTTAGTACCACAAAACGACCAAGGGCATAGTTTTACTGCAGCCGCTAGAGGGCGCTCTCTACTGTATCTGTAGTGTATTAGAATGACCGAAAAATTTTTCTTAGTGCAATTTTTTGCTTTTTGAATAAAAAAACTGATTCTTCGCACTTTTCTGCATAAAAAAGCTCTCCTGCGAGTTTTCGTTATAGTTAGCCGTTTTTGAGATATTTCGATTTTAAGGTTCGATGCATTTTTAATTATTTATGGGAAAATAATATTTTTTTACATTTTCGATTTAAGCATTACAAGTTATCAAGATGATCGTTTAGATTGTGTTTTTAAACACAGCAATAATTCCTAACTCCAAATAAACACAAAAAACAGAATATTGACTTGTTTAATTTTCCAATATTATTTTTAACAAATTAAATTAATTATTTACAACTAAAATGCTATTGGATAGTTAAGACAAACATACAAAATCTAAAGTAGTTGCTCGAAATGTAAACCCAATTGTTCAATACACAATTCACATCTACGAATGATCGAACGTGGTATAGCATTATTCAAATAAGGCCTTATTTCATCACATGCATTCCTGAGTCTGTCTATTAGCATATCTCTTGTGGTTACGGGAGTCTGTTACACTTTTTCTTTTAGAAATCCCCACATAAAGAAATCTAATGGATTTAGGTCAGGGGATCGTGGAGGCCAGACCACTGGTCCTCCACGGCCGATCCATCTTTCTGGATAATTTTCGTCCAGCCAGTTTCTAACTATTCTCGAATAACGAGCTGGACAACCATCAAGCTGGAACCAGGCCAATCTTCTTAAATCTAACATAACACCATCCCACATATTTGCATGTTCAGCCTTTAAAAATTCCAATGCGGATTTTCATGCGACCAAATATGTTGATTATGAAAATTTACCACTCCACGTCTAGTGAAGCATGACTCATGGGTCCATAAAACGTTACTTAAAAACTCCCTATTATCATCAATTCTATCAAGAATCTACTGACAAAATGTGATTCTTCGTTCTCCGTCCCCTGGCTGTAGTCCTTGCACAGGTTGCGAATGGTAAGGACGTCTATGGTCAATTCTAAGAACACGGTGAACATGGCTTGCTGAAATTCCCAAGGCACCAGAAACTCTCCTAACACTTGTGGTTGGATCTCTATCAAACTCACGCAGAATCATACGGGTAAATCTGCGCTGACGAACATTTATGTTTTGATCCCTGTGGAGATTTCCAAAACCATTTTCAATTATTTGGCGATGCACTCTTACAAATACTGAGCGAGTTGGATGTCGTCTGTTTGGAAATCTTCGTGCGTATTCTCTGGCTGCTTCTGCTGCGTTTCCATTTACAAAGCCATACACAAAATGATATCCGCTAACTCTTGATTGGAGAATAAAATGGCATTTTTATAAAACTTACAAAAAAAAAAACAGGTAAAAGAAACTAAATTTCGTGCATTCACAATTGCAAAAAAACGTTTCAGGTTTCAACAGACAATAAAACTAACTGTCAACTAATTGACGTTTAACCTTATTCTGCTTTCAATTTCAAAAATATTTGCAGGCATAGCCTACTTCTAAAAATTATCGAGATACTGACCTTTATAACGTTATTTTATCATAAATAATTAAAAATGCATCAAATCTTAAAAATCGAATATCTCAAAACGGCTAACTATACCAAAAATTCACAAGAGAGCTTTTTTATGTTGAAAAGTACGAAGAATCAGTTTCTCTATTCAAAAGGCAAAAAATTGCACTAAGAAAAAATTTTCGGTCATTTTAATACACTACAGGTACAGTAGAGAGCGCCCTCTAGCGGCTACAGTGAAACTATGCCCATGGTTCGTTTTGTCGTACCAAAAAACCCTTGTATACCAATTTTCACTATTATACATCAAATATTGTTCGATATATTAAAAAAAAATATTTTAAAAAGTAATTTAAACACCCTGTATTTCGGAAGCCACGCATTTTCGACCCATGTTTAGATAGACTTTATGCATTAATTTTAAAAGTTCTATCGAATCTTAAAGTTATGCAACAATAAACTGAAACACCCTGTATATCAAGAAAATCTCATGCATATAATCTTCGAATGTTTGATGTCCCCAGTGCGCTTATAGTTAAATAATTTTGGTGACACATTCTTCATGCTGTTCTGCCATCGCTAATAATAAAATCCGAACATATTTCTGTCCGATTCGAAGTTGTAGGCCATAAGTCGATGTCCTTGCTCATTAACACATTCATCTTTACCATCTGAATAAGCTGATATTTATAAATTCTTGCACTACCGAAAACCGAGTATGGGCAATGCTCGAAGCGTTTTGCATTACGGGATTGAGATGTTACAAAACCATGTTAGTCATTTTTTGGTCTTGTCTTACTTCCCACTCATAAAATAGAGAAGCACGATGCAAAATTGCAAAGCAGCATACGGGTATAATTAGTTTATTTGTTTCTTTAATGTCTTTGTATAATATATCCAATTTTGTATTTCAATATTTTATGGTTCATGAAAAGAGATATATACACATATACTAAGTTACACAGAAAAAAAAAACAACAAAAAATAATGAATTGATTACAGTGATTTTTTTGTATACAAAGTGGTTCATACAAATTTGACAAAAAATCCAACCATGGAAAGGCTTGTAAGAAATTAATAATGTGGAACTCAGAACACACGGAAGAAAATCGATTTCCTCTTGAGGTAGCTCAACTCAACCATTTGTCGCACAAACCTGTGGGCTATTGAGGTGATCTTGGAGGCCAAATGGCATCGCCTTATCGAAGTAAGGTCAGATTTATACCATGTAGGCCCTTTTTGACACTGGTGAACGTCACTGTGATATACACCGGTCCAGTCGCCATAACGCCTCTATACTGGCTCTCTCATTTATACTTGAAGCGTACGCTGGTCTTACTTCATTACATTTTCACTTTGGAGTTCAAAGGATTGTTAATGCTTGCCAAGTTATTTATTACTAATACTCATCCAAAGTACGGCGCCGCTTGCAGTTCTAAACTGTCACAATTTCATATAATATATTGCTAATGCGGTGTACTACAAAAAAGATTTCCGGTATATAAAAATAAACCTACGTCAAGGAAACCTTCATAATTTTATATTTTTGATTCAGCTTTCACAAAAATAAATGAAACCGTTTTCGTTAGTCACATTTGCTTTCTCATATGCCAGGTAGATACATGTGTAGGTGGATCTAATTCCCCGTTTCACCAGCTGGGTTTAGAAAGCATAAAAGTAATAAAATGACCGATAGAAATAAATAATAAACAACAATAAGTCAAAATGACTACAAATCATAAGAAAGCGTAGGTGGCGATTTGTAGGGCAACTGACAGATTCTGTGTTTTTACAGTGACCTGATATTTATATACTTGAAGATGTAACTAGTGACTTGTGCTTCTCTACTAGAAAGAGCGTATCATTGCGATGCGATAGCGTTATAAATGGGAGTTATTTTCAGTCAGTGTGAGATCCACCTCCCAACCATCAAGGAAATGATCCATGGGTTGAGTGTTAGATATAGTGAAGGAGTTAAAAGCCAACTTAATGTGTTAGTCGATTTTGTGTGTCTAATAATGAGTTAGTATAGGTTAAAATACCATCTGACAGTGATAGGGACACGATAATCTTAGGTGGTAACATAAACAGTTAAATTAGTATTAGATGGAAATCATTCACTGCAGTGATACACTGTATTTCTGTTTTTAGTTTAGATAAGTCAAAAACATGCTTATTGCCCGTACGGACAGACTGTGGCTTTCTTTCCAAAGTTATATATGAAGAAGCAATATGGAATCATTCTAATCATCTACTT